>VYXF01012266.1:494556-541479 GCA_013397295.1 Polioptila caerulea
GGGCGAGGCGCGGGGGGCGGCAGCGCCGGGGCTGAGGGAGCCGGGCCGGGCTGCGGGAGCCCCGGCGGGCGCTGCTGCCGCCGGCTCCGGGCGCTGCCGTGCCTGGCGCCGCGGGACCCGATCGGTGCGGGCCGGCGCTCTGCAGAAGGGGCTGTCCGCGGCAGCCTTGGCCTCTGAGTTCGTCTGTTTGTTCTGCGAGGTCAGGAGACCCGTGAGAGGTCGGCGCTGGAAGACGAAGGTGTCTGTAGAGAGTGAACCGCGAGAGAAGAGCCGCGGTGCTCTCGGCCGTGGGCAGCAGCGGCCGGCCTGCCTGTGCCTCCTCAGGCACCTGGGGAGGGAGGAGAGCAGCAGCCGCGGTGCCCAAACAGGCTGCTGCTGCTGCTGCTGCTGCAGCGAATCTTCTTCACCTCTGATTTGTGATCCAGGCGTTTTACTAACGCTTGGCACTGTAATGGAAAGCACAGTGTGAAGAAAAGAAAGCTAAAGGTGTTGCTCTTAATGCCAAATGGGTCATTTGTTTAATGTCGGATGTTATTTTCTCCATTTACTGAGTGTAGTTAGTGATTTCCTAGACTGTCACTGAGCTGTACTTCTGTGAATAGCGATGAACTAGGAATCTCTTGTGTAAAATTTCTTCTGATTTTCCTGCCTTAAAAGGATATTTTTAGAGTAATATCTGCCTGGCGAGTAACATCTTATACTTCTTTGTCTGCTGTACATAAGGCTGCAGAACTTGTAAAGATTTTGCATTGCTTGATTAAAGGTCTCCAGGATCTGAAAAAACACCATTCTCAACCTATTTTGTGGTGCCTAGGAGTTGTTAAACAGAGCACTGAGACTTCTGGTGTATACAAGATAAGGAACTGGTTTGCAAACATTGTGGATTTGCTTTCTCCTATTATTTGACTATACTAAGATATTTAGATGATTAACAATAGTTAATAGTGTACATTTAAGTTGGTAGGAAGAAAAGTGCACATCGTGTTCCTTCTGGTGTTAACAGTAGAAGTGGATTTGAGTGACATGGGAAGTTTAACAATGAATTTTTAACAGAGTCCACATAACTTAATGTTGAGCTGTAAGAACGCCAGTGGAATTTTACTTCACAGCATTTCATTTCTACTTCCCTCCCTCTGAACTGTGTATTAGCAATTAGGACCCTGGAAGTTGCGGTGGCTGACAGTGTGAGTTGAGGGAGGCCCTTACTCTGCACACTTTTCAGCTGAAATTCCTTACCAGTTATAATCGAGGCATGTTTCTGCAGGGTCTCAATAACTGTAAACAAACATTTGAAGAAGAAAATGAATTAAATTGGAAGATAAAGCAAGCAAGTGTTGCCATAGTGCTGAAGGTTCAGTGGTATTTTATATACATCTAGTTTAAAATGGTTCATAGCCATGGCTTCAATGCTTCTGTTCCTGACTGTGTGTTACTTTAGGGAAATTGGCCTGTTGGCATGAAAAGAATAACACAATACGTGTGAGAATAAAGAATTTTGCTGGTAAAACTTCTTTCTCCTTGATATGTATGCAATGGACATGTTTAACTTACATATTTAGAGGATTGAAATACTCATACTGCTTTGGGACAAGAATCTAAGTACTATCTACTGCTGATTTTATCTGTTAAGGAGAAGGGCAAACTATTGTGAAGTTTCTTAAAAGTCAGATGGAAGGATATGCTTTGTGTGCAACTTACTGGTGGCTCTCCAAAACCCATGGAAGGAAGGGGAAAAGGACTTTATGCAGCAGCTTTGAACTTGGATTCCAGTTTTTAATGTAAGAGTATTCTTTGTTAAAAAGCTTCTGGCTGTCTGAATGTCTCCCTTATCACATGTTTGGTATATATTTTATGACTAGCAAATATAAAGATTTCATTATGGTTGGTTTTTTACCATCATGACTGGTTAGATTTCTACTGAGTTGCTTTATGGAAGATGGTTTTCTCCAGATCAAAGTAATTAATTAGCCTAATGTGCTTGAATGCCAATTTTTCTCTCTGCCCCCTAAAAGAATGGTGTGGGTGTGTGTGAAGTGATGCCATGATTTGAGGGTAAGGACAAAGTAGCTCTTTTGGTCTTTTGGTTTCCTTTCAGTGGGTGCTTTACGTCGGAAGTCTCCTTGCACAGCGTTTAGGGACTGGGTTTTGAGCTGTGCCTTGTGTTTGCATTGATATATCATGTGATAAACTGTCATCTTGGAAAGTTCTTGTAAGAGTTAGGCATTGCCTAGGAAAGCCAAATGACTTCGGATTTGATAGCAAAATAATTGTGCAGTCTTATCAGCAGTTCTAAAAATGTTCAACTGTACTCTTGGACAGAAAGGGCTTTATCCAAATCCTTCACCTATGAGCAACTCCAGATTCTGTTGGGGACCTTAGTTTCAGTTTAAAAACTTAAAATGGGTGAAATTCGAGCATGTTTCTGGGTGAAAAAAGAATGGGAACCTCCTTTTTTTTTCTGTACGACTTTATATCGATAAACTTGGTCATCCTGGCAGACTTCTTAGTTGAGAAGTCTAGGACGTATAAGCAAATGACCATCACAAATTCTGCTGCTGCTGCTTTTTGTGATGAAATTGCTATGATCCTTTAAAAGGGTGTTTGTAAACCTGTGGGCTTTTTAATATGAAAAATAACTTCCTAATTTAAAAAGAAAAGTAAATAAAAATATTAATTTTAACTTCTTTGCAGCTCTTTACAAGTAGTTTGTAATGGTGAGATTACAAGCAGAGTGGGAACAATTTGAAATATATTTCTTTGTGAGGTTTCTACCTACAGCTATTAATCTTTCATATTGTTTTCAAGTTTACATGATAAATTAGCATGCTCTCCAGACTAAGCTGCCCCTAAGTGAGAACTTACATGTTTTTCTTTAAGCCTGGTGTAGGTATGTGCCCTTAGCTCTAGGAATGCACAGCCCTAATAGAGAATATTGCACATGAAAGGCAAGTGTTGGGGTTTCCCTGTTGTTCCTGGAGCAGAAGAACAGAAGTAATGTCTGACTGCCCCTTTTGGGTTTTGGAAGCCCACTGAGTGCAGCTCTGCCTGTGGTATCAATTGACCTAACAGTTACCATATTTAACGTGTACCTGCGTTGCCATTAGTGTTTGTGGTGAGTTGGATCAAAAAAAAAAATGATCCAGCTGGATATAATCCATCCCTATCTTTTCTTCCCTCTCCAAGATTTTGTAATTTATTGGTGGGGAGAAGGAAGAGGGAAGTTCATATGTGTTCTAGTTCTTCTGTTAAAATAGTGGTGTTTTACAACACCAAGCACTAGAAGCACCTCGGGTTTGGCCAGGGAAGTGGGAGAACAGTGTCTAGAGGATTGAATTCTGTAGGATTGATGACAGAATGTGAGGATAGGAGATTGAGAATGATTGATTGCTCTTTGATGGGGGGGAAATGAAATAATAATGCTACTTTCTAGCACTTTAGTGATGTTTGCATATTGTATTTGGAAAAAGTCTTTGTCTGAGAAACACAATATACCATTACAGGGAAAGCAAGGATTGACCCTACTTCAGATCATGTTGAAAAACTTCTTAGCTGTAATGTGGGAGTGTTTCTTCTGTTAAGTGATAAAGAAAATAATGGCTCATATCTGTTAATTCAGTGCCTTAAATTCGGCGTATAGAAGTCTGTCATTTAAAAGAAATCCTTAATGTTTTACTTTTTCAATTTTTTTTTAATAAAAATAGTTAAATAATTTGAAAGGCTAAGGCTCTTTTTGTTAGCCCAGGAAAAAAAAAATAATTGATGATTTATTGCCAGATTAAAAAAAAATTTCTAGCTAGTTTCCTAGCATATGTGACCCTTGCTGGAATAGTATCTTTCTAAGCACTGTGTGCTTAATAAAGCACCACTGCTCCCTTGAAGTTAAAGGATTTAACTTCCTGATGATGAAGTCATATGCTTTGTGGACATGTAAGATTTTCTGCTTTTTTGGAATGATGAAGTGATAGGCATTTAATTTTTCCTTTATTAAGAAATAAAAAATCTCCTGTCGGTAGGCCTGCCTGTTGTGTATTGTTGGAAAATCCCTCAGAAAACTTATTGTCAGTTCTCATGTAGCATGCATGGTTCCTTAGCATATTGTTATTTTTGTAACTGAGCATTTATAAAGAGGGACATAGAACATTTATAAAGAGGAGTTTGTCATTGTTGGCAGGTCTGGCCACACACAGCTATGCAAATAATTTCCTAGATTTTTTCTAAATACTGCCCTGTTACACAGTAGTTATTATTTGCTGCTGCGTAGCCCAAGGTGTTCCTTCAGAAGCTGTTTTATTGTACCCTGGGTTTCCTGAAATAAAAATTGTAATGCTGCTTTCTTAGTATATCTCTATCCACTTTCTCTTGCTGGTTTGATTATACTTTTTCACTTGGTTCCCTCTCACCGTTCCCTTTCACTGTGCCTCTGGTTATCCCAGATGATTTCAGAATAAATTTCAAACTACTCCCATACTACGATTGTACTTCCCATTGAAAACTGTGATATTTGTGTGAATTTTGTTCTATTTTTTATTTATATTGTTGTTTGTGTTTTTATATTTCTTTGTAACTTTTTGAGGAGTAAATGTTGCAGCGGTTGGTGTTCTATTTTCTGTGAAATTGGTAATGTCTGAACTTTGACTAGTAGAGAGCTGCACATTCCCAGGCACACTGCAAGGCAGCTCCGACTTGTTAATGGGGTCTGTGACTTGATCTCACCCCCTTTTGCTGATACTCCAACAGCTGGTTCTCACAGTGGAAATAAGAGGCAAAACTTTCCCCTTCTGAAAGGCTGCATGTGAGAAACTGCAGTATTGTTGGGCCTACTTTGCAGGCATTGTGCTTTTAGTGAAATAATTTGGAAAATTGGTGATGTGCTGAGAGCTGTGCCTTTGCTTCTAATAGCAGATGCTGTGCTGAAGAGTTATCTGGCAGGGGGATATTTTTGTTAGGGATATTTTGAGGGCAGTTCTGAGAGATTAAGTGGACTTGAGAAAACAGGTAAAGCATCTGCAGTCCCTCCCAGTCCCTCCAGCCACGGGCAGTGGATGAAGTAATCACCAGGGAAGGCACTCTTTCTGGATTCTCCATTGAAAAAGGCCAGATTTGGGCCAGTACGTATCTGTCTATGTTATTTGTTAAGGCACAAATTTAAGTTGAAGAGCACATAGAGCTACAATACCATTCTCCGTGAAAATCCTGGAAAAGAGACATGTTTGCAGTCACCTATTTAGGACAGAAAAGGCTGGTGGGACAGTCAAAGGAATGTGAGTACTGTGTTTTTCTTCATCTTGAATAAATGCAATATTAGAAATTGGTTATGATAGCTGTGAGGTAGCTTAGCTGTGAGTTCAAGGCTGACAACTTCAGGAGAAAGTGTTCAAAGGAGTTCTGCATCCTGTTCTTCCATATAATTGTTTTTTTACTTAGGGTTATTTCAGTAATTGGGTTATTTCAGTAATGAAATACCTGGCAAGTTTTTGTACTGTGCTTAGCATTCTAGAAGGAATAGTGGTAACACTACTGGAAATCAGAAAAAACTGCATTTGATGCCTTTATTTACTCTGTGCTAAAGCAACTAAAACAACAGCATTATGGCATAATGGCATGGCAATGCTCACTTTGTTTTTTTTGTCTCTTTTCTACTTCTGAGCATGGCAAAAGTAAGTAAAATTTTCACATCTGCAGTATACCTCTGAAATCCAATGACTGGAAGGTTCCTATGTCGTTTTTTTTTCCTTTAGCTCTCACTGGAGGCTGGTATATATACACTGCCTGTGCAAGAGAGACCTTGTTAAACCACATAGACCTTGGATTTAATGTAACAGGTGAGACCATTGCATTCCAGTTTATCGTAGTTGCCAAGGAAGTTGAGGATGCTCCATCCCTTGGAGTGTTTAGGGACAGGTTTGATGCCTCTCTGAGCAACCTGCTCTAGAGAAAGGTGTCCCTGCCCATGCTGGGGATGTTGGAACTAAATGATCTTCCAAGTCCCTTCCAACCAAGTCGTTCTATGGTTCTATATACATGTGAAGTGAAATAAATAGTAGAAATGCTTTTTTCTTCCAGATTTCAGAAAACTGACGTGTTTGAAGCTGGTTTGGTTTTTGTTTTGGTTTGTTTTTTTTTTTTTCTTTGCATAGCCTTGTATTGCCTCTGGCTATTGAAGTAAGGGACATTTGAACAGTTCATGAAGAAGTAATTTCCATATCTACTGACTGGCAACCAGGAGTCACTCACTGCTGGACTTATTCTGGCCAGATCGGTCTTGTCTTCTAATAATGGGCGCCTTCTCTCAAATTCTTGCTTCTTGTTAGGAAATAGATGGCTTTTGCATATGGAATCCTCCATGTATTATCACTTCAGTGGATCAAAAGACAGTCTTTTTGTGTAACTGTGCAATCTGTAGTTTTTGTCACTTATCTGAAGTGTATTTAAACCTTGTCAAAGCAGTATTAAAAGAGTGGTAAGAGCTTTGCTTGAAATCTGTTTATGTATCTCAAATACTAGCCTGGCAAGCATAATAAGAGTTCCATGCTGTAGAAAAATAGCTGAACCTAGTACGTGTATTTGCATTATTTTTTCAACTGGAAATAGAAGATAAAAGACTGAGTGAAAGTATTCCAGTGTTGAGAGCAGCATCTGAAATTTGGCCAGCTGGCTGCAGCCTTTCATAAATATGTACAGACTCTTAGCTGCAATCTGGGGGACAGGCAGTATCTTTGTCAAACCCTCAGCTTCTTGTGGTGCTCAATCCCATCCATTGTGTTGGAATCGCCCACTCCCCTGAAAACCTGTGGCTCTGTGAAATTGTTTGGTTCAAAGCCCAGCACCTTGAGAATGGTGGCATTCAGAGAAGTCTTCGCCCACTTAGGAGAGAAAAGCAAACCTCTTTTCTTGCTGGAATTGGCCCAGCCGGTTCTTCATTCACCCCCCCAGCTCCTTGCCACTTGACCTTTGAAGTTCTGGAGAATTCAAGTGCCTCCATTTGACATTCCTGTCAGTAATTGCCTGTATCAAAATAACTGCTAATGCTGATTATAGTTGGTATGCCCAGGCACTTCCCTAAAGATACCAAGTGTCCATACTCATGGAAGCATTCCTGTTGCACAGATTTGTGTGGCTCTGTGTCAGGAATATGCTGACAATCAGAACATCGGTGTTCCTGCAGGATATGCCCGTGAGTGTCAGGGACTGGCTTCATATCGAGGTGTCTGTGTGTTTCCAAGGGATTATTTCATTGCTACAGGTCAACTTTTTATGGCTATAAGTTAAGAACATACTTTTGCCATACAGGTATTGTTTGCAGATGTGTCTGCAGAGAACCCAACTGTGTCCATGTGTCTTTTTATTATCTCTAGTATTCAGCTTATTATTGCTGTCCCTACTTTGCAATATCCTTGTGTCATCATGATTTCAATAACATTATTGCTATAATTATTACTCGAGCTTTCTGGTACTGATAAGATTCATCATGAGTAGCTAGAAGTCTAGGGCAGTGAAAGAATTAATAAGATAATTAAATTACAAGTATTTGGAAAGAACATTTCTATCACTTCTGCCCAGTCGTTGTCTTCATCCTTCATGTCCACTTTCTGTGTCTGGTTAGAGTTTAAAATGACAGCTGACATCCTTTTTTTTCATCAGCTTGCTGTTTAATTCTGAATACTAATTTGTGTCGAAACATATGTAAAACTTAAGTGCTGTTTTGATAAAACAGCTTTTGATGATTTTCAAGTGTTTATGCAAACCTTGTGCATAATTGCTATAAAACTGTAAAGAGTGTGGGGATGGGTTCTTAGGTTCCTTAAACTAAAATGCGTGTATTCTCCATTTACTTCTGTAGTGGCTTTTCTCTCAGATGATCTTATTTTCTTCTTCTTTTTTTCTAATAGATATAAAAATACATAGATGAGAGAGAGTATAGAGTATATAAATTTATATCATGTATATAATCCTATGAAATATAAATATGATCTGTGTATGTATTCCTCACCCTCATTGTCTGTATTTTCCAATGTTGTAATATAGGACTGATCCTTCTTGGACAGCAGATTGAAAGGCAGTAGCATTTCATTTTCACTTTGAAAAATGTACAAAAAGACAAACAACTGGACAGAGATTATGCTTATGCATCTCACTTTTTGCAAAGTGAAGGGGGAAATCCAGTTTAAATATTTTTATCCCCTTTGAATCTTTTCCTTGTGTATCTTTCCTCTTTCAATATTTCTGTTATCTTTTTTTCTGGATATATTGCTGTTGAACATATTCAGGACAATTGCATGAATAGCATATCTGTATTTTACTTGAAATATTTCCATTTCTTGACATTAATTCTGTGGAGGGCTTGGGAGGAATGAGAAGTCTCTTTTTGCAAAACATGGAATTTGCAATGGGTTTTAATATACAAAATCTTAATCAACAATTGATTGTATTAGAGTTGATATTGATCATTCATTCTAGGCAAAGTATTTCACTAATTCTAAGAAGGATTTAGAAATTTAGAGTAAAAGTCAAAAGATAGGATGTGAAAATGATAGAGTATCATTCTGACACATTAAATAGACAAAAAATTGCCTTCATAATGAAACAAAGCACCAAGATTTTGGCTCCTTCGGCATTTGAGTGACAGAGGTAAATTGGGGAGATTTTTTTTGGACGATGTAATTTAGAAGTTTTTATTCTTTCAAGAAGAGGGGATTAATATTTACAAAAGCTGAGTCCAGACATGTCCTCCCATTGTCTGCAGTAAAACTAACATCTCACAGGGTTTTATTCCCAAGCTGAAGGACAAAAGCACACTACCCTGTCTCCTGACCAAAGCACTCTTGAGCACAAGCGTCTGATCACTTTCTGAAGGTGTGGTTTTGAACGTGGCACACAAAATAGCTTCTATGAGGATCTGTATTTTTTGAAACACAGCCATAATGTCAGGTTTTTTGTATACTGGTGTTGAAGGGTTTCTTTGGTAGAATCTTATTTCAGCCACACTCCAAACGAAGACTTCAGAGCCAAGGTTTTTCAGCATCTCATTTTTAAGTAAACTTTCAGCAATGTGCACTCTTAAAAGTATGAAAAGATATTTTCCTGGCAAATTACCTACAATATAATAACATTCTTGATACATTATTGTATGAACTGAGATGACCATCGCTCTAAAATGCTTTCCTGTAATCAAATTAGTGCCTTTGAGAATATTGACTGTCTTAGAATTTGCCCCTCTTTTTCCCCTCTCCTCTTTATTTTTTAATTTTTTTAAATTTAAACCAAAGACTCTTACAAAGCCCTCCTCCTTATCTGAGAATAATTGAATCTGTTTTAATAGATTTTTAGTCAGAGTAGCTATTTTGTATTAAGTTTGTTGATTCTGCTAACAAGGCAAGCTTTTGAAGATAAGTACCTAATAAATAGTTTACTGTTTTATGATGAAGTGATTATATCTTGCTGTCCAATTTGGTGACTTCAAACTGTGTGTTGTGGAATATGAGTATGTTTTTGAACTCCATTTCACTTAAAAAGATAGCATTTCAAAAGCAGATGTATATTTGCTGTGTGAAGACTTTCTGTCATGAAAGTGACCTTTTGGTGCATAAGCATTTAGTAGGAATTGGAATGTTTTGTAAATTTACTGTCTTTCTATTTTTATCAAAACAAACATTTTTTAAAAATGCCTTTGGGTGTCTCTCCCCTTGCTGTCCACCCAATGCGAGAATTGCACTGCTGCGGTCGGTTTGAGGGAGGGCAAAACTTGCTCTGGTGTTTTTTCAGAGCCTCTTTAGGTTTAAAGTTATCTTCAGCAGGAGTTTATTTAATGTTTTTGTTTGATCAAGCTGTAAAAAACACCCTATAAAGCTTCTGGCATACTGCTTGGTTTATCCCTGTAAACAAGGGCTTATTGTCTTTGTTGAATGTGTATGCAGCATTCCAGGTGTTTTTGGCTAAAAGTACTAGAATGCCTTACTTTCTAGTGGGCTGTAATACTTATTCTAGTCCTTGAAATGCCTCACAAACATGCATTCTGAGCCAAAAGCACAGGCTGAATGACCAGAAATACCTGTCTAAGCTTACACTTAAACACAGCAGTGTTTGTGGCCTGTCATGTCTGGTACAATCTTGAATTTTATCTTTAAAACTATTCAGTGGCCAAAGCAGTTAGAGTTATGTAAAACCATATACACACAATTCAGTTGGAGCTGCTTTTATTTTAAAAAATTTGCGTTTTGAGGAAAGATTTTGGAATGGTTCGTGAAGTAAAACTTCTAGCAGTCATAGAGGGGCGTAAGAGGGCTGGAGAAGTCTCAGAAGAGCTATTGAACGTAGCAGAGGGTGTGTGAAGTGTTCTCCCAGCAGTGTGCCTGGCACTCTGGTGGGAGAGTATCACCCCAGTGATAGCCAGGGTAGCAACCAGAGCTGTACCCAGCTCCTCCACCAGCAGGAGTCAGAGCCTGGAGGGTGAAGTTAAAGCACTCTTGATTTCAGTTGAGTTTAATGCTTTGGGCCTTGAGCTGCAGAGATGGCAAATATTTGCTGCTGGACAGGAAGGGGCAGCCGTCCCTTTGTCCAACCCAGAAAAACATGGTACAGGACACTAGTCAGGCTTCTTTGTTATTCCTGTGGTGTGTTAAGTGAATTTGGCCTGTGGGAAAATTTATCTTGTAATCGCATGGTCAGACATAGAGGAGAATATTAAAAATTACCTTCTAGAGAGCGTAAGAGAAAAAGAAAGGACGTGTATGTGAGGATCAGTGCAACTTTTGCATTTGTGAGGTACCCACAGTCTTTCTGATCCCCACAAAAAGCCAGGGAGTATTGGGGAGTATGCTTATTTTCAAGGCTGGCTTCACTCATTTAACACTCTGAAAATGTACTTGCTTCTGATTCCTGTTGCTTTGTCATTTACCCTCTACATTGCTGTTAAACCCCTCTTTCCTTTCTATTATGAAAAACCAGCATAAAACTGAGGTGTTGGTTTAGCACAAAGAAATGATAAATCAAGCAGCAAAACATTTCAATGTATCCTCTTCTGGTTTTCCTGTCTCTGCTTTCCAAACCATACTCTGAAAAATATGGTCTCGCTGGTGTGCTTGTGGGGGCATTTTTCTAAACATTTGTGGTTGCTGGAGCAACCCAAAGCATTGTTTCTGCTGCTTTTTATGTGCCTACTTATGTGATTGCATAGTGCAGATGGCAAGGCAGTCTTAATATGAGAATTAAAAAAGAAAAATAGATGATAAATTATTCACATATCAAGTTTAAAAAAAAAAAATGTGTGAAGGAAGAATGAAGATATTGAAAGATGTCTGAGGTTTTTTTCCTTGTTTTAATCCATAATAAAAAGCCCTCGGAAACTGAATGACTAAGGAGCATTAGTGGTGATTATGTGGAGGTTTTAAATATGTGCACGCTTTAAGGATGGAAGCTTGTGTCAAGGTTGCACCTGAAAGCACATACTGTTTTGCAATAAGCAGTGAAATGAAATCAATTTCCTAAACTATAAAATATTATACAAGATAGTTGTTTTGATGGAAATGATGAGAAAAGGTTTTAAATGTTAAGCGAGAGTGGAATTCTAATTTTCTAGAATGAATCTAGGAAAATGGTAAACTTCTTTCAGACTTGCTTCTTCTCATTATGTATCTTAGAACAGTGTGGAAATATAAATAACACATAATGTGCTTTTTAAGTATGAGAAAACCTTCTAAATGTCTGACAATGTGACACTTAAGCAACAAAATCTTTTAAGTATTCATATAGCAGCAGGAATAGGAAATAAAGAGTTCCTACATCACTTTTACTTAATATATATAAAGTATTTGTGTGTAAATATAAACATGAGGTGGCACTCTAGAGATAATTACTGTGCAAGAGAAATGCCTGTGAACATCCTCTCAGGTAGCCAAGAATTGATTTGGATGAGTTTTCTGGCCTTGATGGAATTT
Source organism: Polioptila caerulea (assembly GCA_013397295.1). Lineage (NCBI taxonomy): Eukaryota > Metazoa > Chordata > Aves > Passeriformes > Certhiidae > Polioptila > Polioptila caerulea. Next base: position 506,490 of record VYXF01012266.1, read on the forward strand.
CTTGTCTACAAACTCTGCAAATTCTGTTAAAATCCTTCAACCTTTGCTGTAACAGGTTCCATGATTAAATGGGGACCTAAATTAGCTTTTCTACTAAGAGTGCCTTGTCCTTACAAATACAGACCAGGCAGAACTACCAGGTAGTTTAAAGTTTTACTGATGGATAACAGTTAACTAAGTAGAGACCATAAAACCATAAAAAGAAATTGTTCTTTTTCATTTGTTCAAAACCTTGTTAGAATGAATTTGAGGAGCTAAAAAGTCTGTGGTGTTTAAGGACCAAAGTGCATTGATTTCAAAATTGACTAATCTTGTTCTGTTGTGTAATTTCAGTTGCATCCTTCATGATTTTCCTGTGGTATGTAATGTATGGTGATTTGATTTTAAGCAACTGCATGCTGTCCCAGATGGAATGTGGGAATGTGGTGTATGCTAGTGAGTTGTCTGTGTCTCTTTGTCCCAGGGAGACCCTCTTAGAGGTTTTGAGTGTTTGATCTGGTTTCAGAGCAAAGGATCTTGAGCTTGGACAATTTTTAAGTAGAAACAACTTAATGATTTGAGGATAATTATTTTTTTTAGTTTATCGCTGCTTCCTGTTTGATCTAACTGCATGGTCAAAGTTAGCTAAAAGTATTGCAACGTTCCTTGAAAAGTGTGGCACATCAATCATTACCAAATGCAAAGTTTTTAGGTGGCCTATCATCCAAGAATTGTTAGTGAGTATCAAAGAACACATGAATAGTTGCCAAAAGTGTCCTTGGTAAGTGTAGCTGTTTTTCTCTAACAATTTGTTTAGAAAACAAGTAAGTTTGCTCTTTTCCTAACTACGACTAAGCTTGTTGCAATCATTGCACATCTTAGTGCTCTTGTATTATTAGTAGTAGTATTTTGTACTGCTCCTTGACAGCGCTAGTGATCTAACAAATGTAAAAGTTGGTTAGGCTTTGATTTCTTTTTTTTTTTTTTAAATAAAAAATAGCCTGATTTTAAACCATCATCCTCAATTGCACTTCAGTACTCACTAAGCATTCTGTCACTGTAACCTCCAGTACTCATCACAGAGTTCTTGTTACATGAAGTAGTTGTGTTTCCAAACTAGAATCAGACTCACATTTTGTAGAGGGTAGTAGTTAAGACATTAACTGGATGCTTAGCATTCTGAATTTGATTTTGAGGTAGGCTTGTTTGCTTGTTTGACCTGCAGGCTTATTCCAGGTGAATTTAGAATACTTTGTTTTTTGGGTTTTTTTTTAATAAAGGGATTGCTATGACGAGAACATGTCAGTGTAACTTGTACTTGAGAACTGCATGTGGTAAATGCATATACTGCCTATTCTGGTAGCAGTCGTGTGACTGGTGGGTTTTATTTTATAGTAGTTGGAATAAAACTATGCAGTGACACTGTCTTATGATTGGTTGATAAAGAGTTAAACTTTGTGTTGGAGTAGAGATGACTGTTGGGTTTGATGTTTGTTTTTGGGGTTGTTTTCAGGGGTGTGTGCATTATTTCTGAGTTTTTTAACATGGACATCCAAGAAGAATATTTACTAATGCCAACTGCTGAAGTGACATTTTCTAATAAAAATGAAAATTTCTTGCCTTGAGTGGTCTAACAACCACTGGATCAACAAAGTGCACATGACTTTCCTTGTTTGTGTTTTTTGTGGAAATTTTCCTTTTTATGCTTTGTGAGCCTAGGCTATGATGCTAGAATGAAGAACCATTTTATTGAGCTTTTTGCTGTTTTACAGGTTAATTTGTGAACCACTGACAGAACAGAACAACTTTTACAGACTATAAAGGGCAGCCCTTAACATGGAGTAACAATCAAATAAAATGGAGTGTGTTGGGCAGAGTGATTTCCCCGCGTTTGAAGTGGTCTGCACGTGAAGCAGGAGGAAGGCTGGGGCTGTGGGGCCTTGGGTGATTCACAGCACTACAAGCGATGATGCTGGCACGAGGTTACTGCTGCTGGTGTGGGTCACTGTGGGCCATCAAGCATGGAAGCCTTCAGCAGCTCTTCTGCCTCTGCTCCCCTCTCTGTGCAGTCACAAGGCTGTAGCTGATCAGCTTATGTGGGTGTGTGGAAACGACAGAGTCTTTGTATTTTTAAAATACCCAAAAGACCCATCCTAATACAGAAACAATACAGTCCATGTGTTTGATCCATATCCTTCTCCAGTGTATTGCAGGTATGGGACATTACAAACTTGTATGTGTAGGAAAACCCACTGTTTTATTTATATTTGAGTTTAAACTTGGTATTTCTTCACAACATTTGATAAATAGTGCTGTGGAGAATAAGCTATATTGGCATCCTTGTGCCACCTGACAGAGAACTGCTCAGTGTCCCTTAGCCTGTTAAAGCTACACGGATTAGGTCTGCATGAGCCAGGATGCTCAGGCCACTGCAGCCTCTCTGGGGCCATGAACTTGGCTTCTCTAAGCCTGTTTCTGACCAGCCGTTTGATCCACAGCTCACTCATGTTTCTGAAATGCTGCATTTATGATGTAGGTTTAGGCATGAATGTATTCATGATGTGTGTTGTCCTGAGGTGACTAAATAGAGATTTACAGATCTTCTTTCTGTGTAATTTATTCCATTGTACTTTACACGAAATAAGGAGGAATTTCTTCCCTGGAAGTCCTGCAGCCATCCTTGTGCTGAGAGAATCTTTATAGTTGGGCTTAAATGATTTAATGACATCTTTTTAGTTATTAGTCCTTATGGATTGTTAATTATTTAATAAATTATATTCAGTATGTATTGAAATGAAACCTTTATAGAGTTAGGTACTTTTTATATTAATTGGAATTAAATTTATTAAACTAATATTTCAGACTAGAGCATATGATGAGAAGACTGATGACTGTTTTGGGGAAAAACACAAACCACAGTACCTCATAATAAAGTCATGCTATTAAAGACTTGCCAATGTTTAATGTGTACATGGACCAACATATTATGCTTATTATTCTACTCCTTAAATAAGCAGTAGTCCGTCAGTCTTGGGAGCTCACTGGCTATTTCAAGAATTTAACCTGCTTTTGACACTTCCTGGCCTTTTCCTATGAGCAGCTTGAATGCCACTTACTCAGCAGTAAGTAAAATAAAATCAGCTTAGGAGAGCAGCATACAGTAAATGATGCTGGTAACAGAAAAGGCATGTAAAATTGCTTGTAAGATGATAACATTTCATAACATTCTTGAAAACAACCTCTCATATATTGATTTTTTTCCCAATTTTTTTTTATCCCCCCCCCATCTGCAAATATGAAATGTAGTCTTTCAAGAAGTCTTATTTCTTCATTGAAGACTTGCTGTATTGATCTGAAACCACAGAACTGAAACTGATAATATTTTGTCAGTGTTCCTTTTTTAATGACAATATATGGCTTTATGTTTAAGTGGAAAACTTGCTGCAGTATTTCTGTTACTGGAATTTGTGGACTAGTCAGGGAGGGACGTCACTAAAAGCCCCTTCTGAGATACTGCAAATGGAATACTTCACTGACATCTGGGTGGATGGATAGCAGACCTTTGTAGACATGATTCATTGAAGCATACTGCCAGCTTGCTTCAGAATAGTGATGGGAGAGGAAAGATACTGAATAATCCTGTATAAATGAATAATATTTTTTTGGTGGTTTCTTTTTGGTCTGGGGCACCACTTATCGCAGACCAACTAACTTGTTAGTGCAATTTTGGGTTTCTTGATAATGATAAAAATAAGAAACCATCTCAGAACAAGAGACAGTTTCTCCTTCTCTCCTGCTCTCTCTGCCAGATGATAAAATGAAAAACTGCTGTGTATTAATTATTCCTCCTGATTGTGGTGTGAAGGAAGGGATTTCAGGCGACCTTTCCCCTGGTATGTCACAGTTGTACTAATTACCAAAGAAGAGGAACAGCCTTGCTCTTAATGGGTTGCAGCTGTGGCTAATAAAGATAAGTGTGATAAAAGGGGTGGGCTGGCTGCTCAAGGGAGCCTGGGGCCCTTTTGATGAAGGGGTCCTGGAGGGAGGCTGTTGGTGCTGGCAGGAAGAGCTGCCCTGAGGTCAGTCTGGGTCTGATGGAGTTGGGGTCTGCAGTCATAGTGGAGCTAAGGCCTGTATTCAGGGTCTGCAAACCAGTGTTTGCAGATAGAGTCCAGCAGGAGATAACCAGCAGGCAGAGTCTGCAGCTGGACCCTGCAGTAGGAGCTTGCTGTAATCAGAGTCAGGATGGCTTCCATAGAGAAGAATAAACCAGGACCCTTTTTGTGTTGTTAAATATCTGTGTCTTGGCTCATTTCTACCCCTAGTGAGAGGTCTGCTGCAACACGTGATAGATAACTATGCTGGCATTGTTGCAAAGCCTTGCTGCTACTCTGAGAACATTGAGAGTTTCATAAAGTCAGGACTTACAATTAATGAGCGAACTTTTCCCTCTCTCTGAAAGAAAGGGGATGAAAAATTTTGTAAGAAAACATACACAAAGGCTTGGAGTGATTTTTTTTTTTCAAAATCTTGTTCTGAAAACAAAGGAAGTACAGAAGGTCAGAATAACAACGTAGAATTCTTGATGCTTTCCAGTCCCACTTGTCCTTTTGCCTCTACTGTCATAAACCTGTTGCTTCAGAACATGGTGAAGTGTCTGTAATCCCTCAGAGGAAAGGAGTTTCAGTGACAAATACCATCTTAAGCTAATTTAGCCTGGACACTCAAACGTACAGCGCTGTATATGCAGTGATACAATTACTGTATTTCTAGACATAACCTGCTGGGTGAGGATGGAGAACTGAACGATGCCAAGAGCCTGTGCAAGCTTGGCTTTAGGGAAAAATAGGAACTCACTAGGTCCAAGGAATTCAGAGTCTGTTAAATTTACAGTCTCTGAACAGATTTTTCTATTTTGGAAACTACACAATATAATTTGAACATTAAATCAACAAATAATATAATTGTTGTTGTGTCTGCATGAACCATGTTTTTAAATTCTACTAGTGAAATTTATGCCAGGAAAATGGGCCTCTAATCAAACAACCAACCAGAAAACCCATTCTAAAAAACTCTGTTTGAAGTTTTGAAAACTTTAAATGTGCAAAATGGTTGTTCTTATCCAGTGCACACGAAAACCAGTTGGTTAATAATTTCACAAATGGTTGGGAAGAAAATTGGTTCAGGATGATGCACTCTGGTGTATCATAAATTCTTGCAGAAAGTGGTGTTATCAGGAGAACATAAAACACTAAACAGATGTATTGTTGCATACAAGTTATAAAGGCAAGTGAGGCACAGATTTACTGAAACGAGATAGGAACTGGACAGTGAATTTGATGTTCCTCCCTTTTCCCATTGCCTTTGTGCAATTGCTGTGTTCATTCCAAAAGAAATTGTTATTGTATGGTTTCACAGCACTTTCTCTGAGGAAGGACAGTGTTTCCACCACACTGACTGCAACTGTATGTTCTCAACATCACATAGGAAGTTTTTCTAGCTATAGTTTCAACAGTAAAAAAGTTGCTTGACCAGTCTTCAATAAAGCCACATGGTAGGGTTGGTTTAAATCTGGGGAATTTGGTGTCCTGTGAGGAATAGACAGTTGTTAAAAGTGAAACTGATTATCTGGAGTATCCTTCTGCAATTAGATTTCTTAAGTTTCTAATGTAATCACACTGGATACAGTGGTACTCAGGGAGTGCTTTTTGCATTTATTCACGTGTATATACATGTTTAAATCTAAATTCTAAAGAAGTCTGTTTAAAAAACCAACCAAACAAAAAGTGCTATTGTTTGGGAACAGTTTTAATGTATTTTGATTATCGGGGTTTAAGTCATTGAGTGCAGGGGCTGTGTGGGCTTTGAAAAAAAACCACATAGTGTGACCTCTGCTGGTATCTCCTTGTTTGCATCAGATTTCTGCTCCTAATGCTTTAGAGAAAGGGCTGAATGGTAGCTGAATGAGATTAGTAACATTTTTTAAAAGTCTTTCTAGGTTGTTAATTAGCTGGGAAAAAAATCTGAATATTTTGAAGACTGTGATTAGAATTGTTACTTGTGTATTTTTCTGAACTTTAATTCATGGTTTGAACTTGTCATATGTACTTCCCTGATTCTTTAGAGATTATTGTGCATTGTTTGATGATAATGAACTTTTCAGGGGAAGAATCGCACAATACCAGGTGACTGGGTAATGGCAGATAAAACTTGTCATATCTAAATGCATTAAGAGAACAACAATCCCAAGTCTATGTATTTTAAATTCTGAATTGGCTGTCTTCCCTGAGGCAGGAGTTCTTGGGGTTACAGAAGTTATTTCTATGGAAACAGCTGATCAGTTCTCAACAGTGGTCAAAAATACATGTTGAAAACCACATGAGAATATTTAGTTTTCTATTGGATGCAGCAGTTCTGCTGTGTTGGCCTTTCTTGGACTTTATAATGGAAAAGGTTATAGCAGACTTGGAAAAGATCTGTAACTGCTGAGAATAATTAAAGACAGGAAGCATCTCCCTATATGGGGAATGATTAGGTAGACCAAGGCTCACCAGGCTTAGGAAAACAGGTCAGGAAAGGAATGGTAGGAGCCCGTAAGTACAGATAAAGTGAGCAAGGAATCCCTATTATACAAGTAGTAGGAAACAATAAAAAATTAAGTACTGCTTGATAGCCTCAGATATGGTGAAACAAACTGGTGAACTGTACAACACAATGCCACAGCATGAAATGGTCATTGAAATGCATAGAAGAACTAGGGGTAAAAAAATAATTCATCTGAAAATGTGTTAATCCACCAAGTTGCAAGTAGATGGGTGGTGTTAAGTACATCAGGAGCATACAACCTCCTTCTTGACCTGTTTTTGTCTTCTCCAGACATCAGTCGGCCTTTGTCAGAAACAGGACATTAGAACCTTGGTCCGAACCAGTAAAGCCCTTTAGGTAATGTATACACCAGAACACTTCCCCTAAATACCATGTGTCCCTTAATGCATGCCCATTCATCCTTTTCAGGGTATGCCTGACAGCTCTTCAGCATTGTGTAGATTTATAGCTTTTACCTCTTTAGAAGGCAATTAAAGACTTTTGTTTATCATTAGTCACTTAAATTTCAAGCCAGATCTAGGAAAAGTTTTGTTAATCCATTTCTTCCAGGAAGGCATGTAGTCCTGCTTTGAAAATGTCATCAAGAAAGGGAGCATTTTCCTTATTCATTTGTAACCTTTCAGTATTTTGAAATAAAACCACAGTTTTTTGAAATCTGGCTATGCTTGGTGTTAGAGCTACTGGATCTTACTGTGCTCTCTATACTCCCTGCTCACCACCCTGCAGTGTTTTTCCCCTGTGAAAGTGCTTACATCCTGTAATCATCTGGCTTCTCAACCTCTCTGAAAACCTACACACATTGAATTCCCTAAGCCTCTCACTGTAAGCTACCTTTCTGATTCTTGAATCATTTTTATGGCACTTCTGTACCCTCATAGTTTTCCACCAACCACTTTAAAATGTGGACAAAAATAGTATGGAGCGTTTCAGTAGCAGGCTCCTCCTTGCCGTGCACTTCATTGGTTTTCCTGTTTTGCCCTCCTGGCCCATCAGTGGGTGCTGCTTGTGATTGCTTACGCTGTGTCCTGCAGATACAGCTGAAGTGGCTGGTTGTGTTAGCAAGATGCCATGTTCTGGCCATCCTGATTTTTACTGAAATCAAATAGCAGATAGAACTCTGTTAACAGCAGCATTTTATGAAATTGAAAGCCTTGAATTTATCATATTATCTCCAATCTAAAAGTGCCAACAAATATTTGCCTTCAATTTATTTGCTAGGTAGTAGCAACTTATTTTGTATAGATACAGAGCTTTTATAATATGGAGATAATAGTATAGGTAAAACCCCCAAACTCTTTGAAGAGTTGATACTTGCAGTTTTTAATGATTTATTTTACTGGTAGGAAAATCTAGCATCTACCAACTATCAAATATTGTGAATATATTTAATGTGGACTATCTAGTTCCAGTCAAAACTCTAATTTAACTGGCATGGAGCAATATTTGTTCAACTGTGCTGCTTTTATTTTTGAGCTGTTTTCAGGTTTGTCCACATGATACTGAGGGATTCAGAAGGATTTCTTTATTGAAGGCAGATCAGGAAAAATCCCAGATCTTAATTTTAAGGGTCTAAGTAGCATGCAGAGTGTGTTTAAATGTGTGTGAATGTATTTATTTGAAGCACTGCATAATTCCCAGTGTTACAACAGTATGAATTGTGATAGAACTCATTTTAGGGTGAGTGATGAATTACATTCTTAGTGGTCTGGTGGAATAAATAACGTACTAAGATAACATGTTTCTTTATTTCTTGCAACTTTAGAGTGGAAGAGAAGGCAGCTCACACTTTTATTTCTCAGGTTTTGCTTTTTTTCTTCATATTGCCATAAGGAAAACTGTTTCCCTTTTTTTTTTCCTTGAGAAAGTACTCAGGCTTTTTAGATTTTATAATTGACCAGTCACACTTCTGATGTTTGACTACATTAAATATTTGAAATGTAATTTCTTCTTGATTTCTTTTTGTGTTGTGCTTAAGCTGGAGATGGAGTCGTTGTTGCTTGTATTTCTGTTCCATAGCTAGTATTGTCTCACATTAGGGACTGGAAACCCTTATGGTAGTATTTCTACATTGAAAACAAATTACGTATTGTAGCAGCTGCTTTACACTAATTATATTATATTAACTATATTTGAGAAGTGAGCTCTTTTAAGGATTGTTCCCATGGCAAAGCAAGTTGCTGTCTCTTGTTGCTTCAGATATCAACTTTGAGAATTATTGGAATTATTGGTGAGGTATCTATGTTCCTATCTTTGAAGTCAAGAGCTTGAAAAATAATGAGAAAATAATTACCAACTTGTTGTAAAGTGCTCCCTTTTTTATGATGAAATGTTGTTGGAGTGTTCTTTGTTGGACTGAAGTTGTGGCTCTGTATTGAGCAGCCTGAGAGATAAGAGTGAAAATGCCTTGTCCCTCTGGTTGCCTATGCAGATTTGTTGAATGATGGAGAAGGAGAACAACTTATACTTCTGTTCGTTGTTTTTTTCTTTTTTGCAAAGTTGAAAATATGGAAACACAGACGATCACAGTTGTAATGCCAAATGTGAGAGCAGTTGCACTGCTTTATTTATGTAATGGTTTTGTTAAAGTTAAGCAGTATTTTGCAATCTTTTTTTTGTTTTGTTTTTCTGGAGTCCAGATCATACTTCCATCCTTTGTCACGGGTATTGAAGGTGTTTTTTACAAGAGCATGTGTACTGATGTCTGCTGTAGCAATCAGCACTCTGGGAGGCTGAGACTGGGTTCACTGTGCCTCCTAAGGTGTGGTAAAGGACCCTGCTGGTCTGAGTTTGGAGAGACACGGGCAGGGCAGTTGGGATATGGAGAGTGTGATGTCTGCCCAGCAGTAGCCCTGGTGTGAATGGAATTGGAACCTCTCAGATACTGTTAATGCAGGACTAATGCACAACAAGCATTTGCTGTGTTAATGAGCAAGATTAAGCCCATCTCATGGTTTATCAGAAGAACAGAGCCTTAATTTTTCACATGAAATCTTGTCATAAATGGAACTGTTTGGGCTGGAGGAAAAAAACATCAACCAAGAATGCTCGTAATGTCTCAAATTTGTGGTTATTCTGGATTGCAAGCATGTTTCTCCACACTGAGAAGGACATGGCTCGCATTTTACTTTAATGTTGAAATCATTGAGTTTCTCTTACTTCTCACAGTTTTAAAGAGTAGGAATAGGTAGAGAACTTAAATGCATGCAGCATATGGCTGAAATATCACATATACTAAAGATCTAAAAATCAAAGTTGCTGTCTCCATGACAACTGTAGCTGAGCCAAAGAGTTCTTTTCATAAAGACAGCAGTCATGCACAGTGAAAGTTCAGAGTCTGGGAGCCTGACTCCTGGGATGCTTTGGGAGCCACATATAGATCTACAGGGAGGTGCTATTTATGTTTGTATCCACTTGGAACTTAAGAGTGTCACTTGTTCCCAGCTTCTGCCTACAAAACACACTGATGGGAGTAGAGTGTTTTTGTGATATCTAATTGAGATGTCTGACATGTTGCAAATGGGAATAAAAAATAAATTCAAACTAAGAAGTAATGCAACCTTGGCAAAGAGAAGTTTTAAATGGAAAATGGGAGGATTTCTGTCTTTAATTTTGTGGGTGAGGGATGATGAGGACTTTGACCTGTGGCTTTTGCTGATTGGAATTGTTCCTATGAATACTCATAACAAGACTCTTTCTGTGCAAAGACTCTCTGATGTTGATTACTGGAAAAATTTGACTATTCAACTTTTCAGTGCCACTGTATTTTGGTCATGTCAGGTGGAAATTTAATTTTTCTTTTCTCTGATGCTAATTGTTCATTTCATTAAATAGGAAATGTGAATCTTGATCACACATAGTAGAGACAGCAGAAATGAGTGAACCAATATCATAAATATGAGAGTTCTGTATAAACACAGGGTTGCACTGCTGTATTTATTGTGCTTAACTCCCATTTAATTTGGATTTTGGATTGATACTGGAACAGAAATTTTATTTTTTAAATTACTGTTTACCCTGTTTTGAGTATCAAGACGTAGAGATAAATAAAATGTGGATTAGGCAAATCTGTCTGCAAGTCATTTTCCTTCCTCCAGCCTACCTAGCAGAGAAGCTTTATTTTACCCTGCTGAAGCAAATATTTCCAGTAATTTTTTGGCTAGTTTCCCATTTAATCAAAATATGTTTAGATTACCTGTTTTATAATTTAAAACTAGATAAAAGCCCTATTACTTATGAAGGGGGTTAATAATGATACTGTAGGATACCACATAGGCCCCCACCCCCCCAATTAAAAAGTAACACTTTTAATTCATGAAAACTCTTAAAAATGTAATTGAACTTTCAATACACCCATTACTGTAACTCGCTGCCATTACTTTGATTTGAATAGTTCAAACCTTTTCTACTGGGACAGCCTGTATAATAATAGAACTGTTCCTATTTCCTGCTCTGGCTTCTCTGTATTAATGTATCTCAGTGGCAGTAATGGAGTTTGATCATCATATTTCTGGAATACTAATTCAAGAAAATTTAATCCCCTGGTGATACGACTTAGCCTTTCCAAATGTGCAGTTATAAATCCATGTGAGAGCTGAGCTGATGGTGGTTGGCAGTCAATGTTAGTGCAGTGGATGGAAGCTAAGTGTTTAGAAAAAAGTGCCTCTCCTTCATCAAAGAGCTCTGATTCATATTCCCAGATGGATTTTGCTATCTTGGTTTGGCTGAGTCTCTGCCTCCTGGGCCTGACCTTCCAATCTGCCAAAGGTGGAGCTGCTTGGCTCAGGTGGTAGAAGGGACTTTGCAGCAGCCCCTGAAGCTGTTTGCACTGATGCTCCTCAAGGCTGGACAGGATCTTTGGGCTGGAGCAGGAGCCGAGCCCCGGCTGAGGGAACAGCTCAGCACACGATCATCGGCTTTGGGTTGGGAGCTCAGGTACATCCAGGCAGTTCCATCACTTTCTGCTTGTTTGTGGGGATTAGAGATGGAGGTAAAGAAGGACTTCACAGTCAGGGCATATTAAGTGTTTGACTAGATTTCACTAGTTAGAAATTTCCAAATACAATATGAATTCATAAATAAAGCTCTATTAATGAAAAAAAAACCCAGGAAAATCATTAGAATACTAGCAAAGCCTAGTAACAGATTTTCTTCTGCTTTCCACAGCTTGAAAAATGTTTGTGGACAGTGCCACTTAACCCTGTTCTTAAGTCCAGTGCTTTGTGTTTGCAATGAGGGCACCCTTTTCATTTAATGTGTTATAGGTGAAGATTGCCATGGAAGTTCTAAGTTGGCTTTTTAAGTGATGTTGCTTTTGGGGACGTATGTAAAAATGGAGCTGAATATCCTGACAAATGGGTTTATGGTTAATTATTTATTACTTGAAATAACCAAATATACTTCTATCATTGATGTTTTGGCTCATGCATTAGGTTTGGAAATCGAATTTGTAGATGGCACTCTTGGAAGAAGTGCCAACCAGATGAAACATTTTTCTTCTGGTTCCTTAAGTGCTACAAATGTATCACAGGCTGAATATAAATGTCACCAAAGCAGATTTCTTAAATACCATTTTCAGAAGCAGTACACTGGAAAATACGATCTTTTTCTTTACCTCCAAGTCCAGGTGAAATTCCTCAATTCCTATAAAGTGTATAAGACCACGTCACAGTAAAGTTGTAGGTTTTCTGAGCAATGCAGGGTTTTAGATTGTGCAGGCTCCATCATCTGTCACAATTCTGCAGATATTTGTATAAAACAGTAGAATTTTTTTCTGTTCTGTTTTCAATTTTGCTAGATTTCAGAATGGACTTTTCATGACTGGTTTCCCAGGGTCTATTTTGCAGATCAAAAGTCTTTTGAGAGTATCTTATCTTTTGTTTTAGCAAAGAAATACAATTGATAAACATCCATTAAAAGTAATCTTTAAACACAGAATTTAAAGATCTCTGTTAAATGGTAAAATGTGGATTAGTAAGAGACAAACCCTATCTTACCCAGCCTAATTCTCACGTGAGGGGCTGCTAAGAGAAAAGTTATTGGCATTGATGAAACTGTTAGCGTTGGATTTAAGTACTGAAAGCATAGACAGGCCTGAGTTACTGTCTTGGGTTGAACCTTCTGTCCCTGAGGTTCTGTATATGCAGCATTTCCCCTTTTCTGAGGTGTTGCTCTACAAACAGCTATTCCAGCATAGCAGATTGTCTCCCTTGGGAAAATAAGTCTTTTTGTATCCCAGTGCTCTTTGTACCTCTAAGACTTCCATACCCTTCTCCTATTTTTGTGGGGCCATTTTTTGTGGGGGGAGGGTGGTTGGGTTTTTATAGTTATGGAAATACAGCTGTTTAACCAATCCAGTGTTCAATTACCAATGCTTTTAGACATTCCAAAAAGTGATTTTTCCTGGGGGAGAATGTGAATTAGAACAGCTCTTAAACCTTCCACATCCTCATTCAGGGTGTTAAATAACACCCTTGTTTTCAATATCATTTTACAGTTTAGAATCTCTATCTTTCTAGATAGCATTAGTGAAGTCTGGACAAAATATTTAAATTCAAGCTATATTTTTGTTTGTCAGAGGTTTAAAAATGCAAGATATCTCAATTCAAGACCTGTATTCTACATTATAAGCTAAAAGAGAAATAGAATACAAAAGCTTTCTTTTCCATAGTTTTAAATTGTAATGCAAACATATTTGTTGGTTATCTAAGTAGTTGCAACTTAGAATCTTATTTAGAACTGACATTCACATATCAAGTTGCTGGTTTTGATGTAGTTGTGCAATCACCACATTGTACAGTGGGGTCATGGTGCTAGGTACATTACTACTAGGAACAGAATTTTTTTCATGATGTGGAACTTTATATTTACAAGAATTCTTCCAGTAAAGTCCATCAAGCTTCAGTCCTGAGCAGAAATCTGGTGATAATCTGATTCATTAGTTTTTTAAAGCAAGGTTAGATGAACCATTGAAAAATAAATTACTAAAACACGGACTTAAATAGTGAGTGCTACATGTTGATGTAAGCTGGCTGGAAAAGTAAATGCTGTAATCTTTGGCTTTTTGCTAAAAAGAATCCTTTATACAGATGTAGGTTAACATTATTGTCTGGTCTAATTGGTATGAGCTTGCCAGTTCTATTTTGGAATTTGGAAGTCTGAATGGGACAGATACTTTGAAATATCTTAGAATACTTATATTATCTAATACTGATTTTAAATAGCAATTTGATCTTGGCAAGATTAGCCTGGGGCTTCCTGTAGCGAAGCTTGAATAATGAAATACATAATACAGGGATAAATTGTGAGATTTCTAACAATGGTCTGGATCAAACAAGATCAACTTTGTGCTTGGTGAGTTGTTTTCTAGTGGTGGTCACCATCTAAATAATGCACTAACTTGACCATAACCTTATGCCATGTGAGTTTATGTCCTGGTGGAAAATGCTGAATGAAGCTTTCAGCTTTGTGGGAAAAGACTCAAAACTACTGCTTTGAAACCACATTGGGTGGAGCTTTGAGTAGTGCAGGCTAGTGGAAGCTGTCCCTGTCCATGGCTGGGGGTAGTACCTAAATAATGGTTAAAGTCCCTTCCAACCCAAACCTTTCTGTGGTATCAGTTAAACCACTGAAACTAATTTCTGTGCATGTTGGGATCACTTAAAAACACCTTGTGCTGTGACATAGGATCCCCTTAATAAAAACCATAAGGATTCATAGCTCTGGTATTATGTTGTATCAGTTTAAATAAGGACTGTCCAAGGAAGAAACAGGAGAAAGGGGTAAAGATGACCCCAGTTTGTCTGAGGAGTGTTTAAGCCTTCCTTGACTAGTGTAGAATGTGGTTTTATTTAGTAGGGGAAAGAAGTGTTTGTGAGCAAAGAACAAATTCCTATTAATAGTAGTTGGAAAGGAGGATACTGCTAAATAGTTACCCTGAAATTCTCTGCCAAATTATTTACCCTTCCTTTCAGAGTAGAAATTGATAATATGAAGTGTGCTTTTCAGATTTCCTGCTATTCTACAGTGTCTGACTTGATGTCACATATATTTTTAATTTCTGGTTTAGGACTTTACAAATCTGTGGGTTTAGAAACAAAGAGAGGAGGAAAACAGGCATTTAATTCTGCATGTACAGCAGACCAACTTGTTAACAAAACAAATATTATATCTTTGTTACTACTAAAACAACCAACCCAACTCATTCTCTCACGTCCACTTTTGTGGTCTTCCTTTGTTATTATATTTCTGGCTAATAAAATATGTACCATACACAGTAAGTTTGTGCTTATTTTGATTTATAAGATGTCATAGGAATGATCTAGATGGTGTCTCCATTCTCACAGTCATGTATATTTGAAATAATCTTCTGTAGTAAGGCATTAATGTGCCCTCATGGCTCTTGCTTTTTGGTGGTACTCCCACTAAAATGTAAGTGTAACTTGCATTACCTGCAGAATATTGCTTAACATTTGCATAAACATACATTTATCAAATTGTACCAAGAGGGAAAACGCAGCATAATCATATCATAATTGCATAATCAATTCACTCTGATTATATTTTCTCCCTTGATGCAATTTAGTAAATGGGAGTTTGGATGAATATGAAACAGAGTTTCTTGCTTACTGTGATGTGTTCAGTCAGTTTTAGGTGGCTTTTTGACTTCACAAATTGTAAGAAATATTTTTTATACTTAATTCAGTTCAGAACACATTTCCTCAATGACATTTGCAGATCGTGCAGGTATTTTAATGGTGATTAGATCTGTTTCTGATGGTTTAAGTGCCTAGATTCTCTATTGTCCTGGATGTCCTAGAAATACAGAATCACAGAATGGTTTGCATTGGAAGGCACCTCAAAGATCATCCAATTCCAACCCTCCTGCCATCGGCAGGGACACCTTCCACTAGACCATGTTGCTCAGAATCCCACTGAACACTTCCAGAGATGGGGCATCCACCTCTTTTCTGGGCAACCTTCTCTAGTGCCTCACTGCCCTCACAGGAAAGAATTTCTTCCTAATATCTAATCTAAACTTACTCTCAGTTTGAAGCCATTTGTCCTGTCACTACCTGTCCTTGTCAAAAGTCTTTGTCCATCTCTCCTCTAGGCCCCTTTAGGTGCTGATGGCCGCAGTTAGGGCACCCTGAAGCCTCTTCTTCTCCAGGCTGAGCAATGCCCATTCTCAGCCTTTCTCACAGCAGAGGTGCTCCATCCCTCTGATCATTTTGGTGGCCTCCTCTGGATTTGCTCCAACACCTTCATGTCCTTCCTGTGCTGGGGATTTGGTGCTGAAGATAGCACTCCAGATGGGGAGTACTGCCTGCTGTAGGAGGTTACTCCACATGAGAATAACCAGAAGAATGTGGAAAAATTCCTTAATGTAAAACTTTTTTTCCATTGGCATTTGTTTGATTATTCAACATTACTAACCTTCCTTTACAGTAGCAAGTGATGTAGGAAAGCCTTGAGCAAAAAAGGTGACAAAAGGAGTTTGAGCTCTGAAAGTTACTTTTGGTCTGTGGTGGAAAAATTATTTCCTATTTTAACACAGGATAAACACAAGAAAATAGCTTGAATCTTGGGAGTACTAGTATGACAAAAAAGTACTTGTCAGGTACATTATGTAAGTGTAGCTTAAATCTCAGTGTAATTTTCGTAGTTGTGCATGACATAGCTCTGTTAAGAAATTCGGAGTGTTGCTGGCTATAATACTGATTCCTACACACTCTAGTGTATTTAGGATTTTGCAGTTTGTTTGTATAGGATAGGGCATATATTCTAGCTGCAGTTACTGTAACAGGGATAGATGTTCTTACGTGAGAAATGAGCCAAAAGAGCTAGAACCCTGTCATGAAAGTGTTTTTGCTATTTCAATGATGTGTAATCATGTGGAGGCGGAGGAGAGGAAGTAGTAGATATGTAGGTATCAAAAGTGCCTTATACATTAACCAGATACTCTTTACTTTGAACTGTATTGCTATTTTAAATTTTCAGTTTTCACACAGGGTAAGATTCTAGGGCTTTGTATATGTCAGTAGGTGTCACTGAGAATCTCTACCATTAAAAGCAGAATACAAAGTCTGCTGAATATGGAGTAAATCACAAGACAGTCGTAGCTTTACTGCTCTGATGAAGAAAGTGGGGAATGTAAGCTCTACCCTGAGAAAGGTAGTGACTAAATACATGAGATAATAGCCATGTTCAGAAGGGCTGGATGAGTACTGAAAGGCTGCAGTCTTCTTTAAGCAAGGACACACATTGCTTCTCTTCATGGCCTTTGACTTTATCAGTCTGAGACTCCTAGCCAGGACTTTTTGAGCTGTAGCACTGAACAGTCTTTGGGTGCTAAGGTAGCTAATGGAAAAGGCCTGGGACAGGGGTCCCTCTCTGGACCTAGCTGGGCTTAAAGAAGATGCTGCTGCTGCCCAGCTGGGGGTTGCTACCCTTGCTGTTTTGCTTTGGCAGAAAAGGATTATGTACGTGCTTCTTCATCTGTTTTAGGCTTGTTGTTTAATCATCTGATAAACCAAAGATAACCATCTGATAAGACCAAACTCACCTGACTTTGCTTAAGGCTGTTTGTAAACCTTAAACATGATTTTTCCAGAGGAGAAGAAGTGAGTAACAGCTGATAGAGGTCAGCAGTCAAGAACTGTAGAGTTTTTTAGGTGAATATGAGTCTAGGAGCCAAGGAAAACAACCCAATGAAATTTCTATAGGAATAGCTGGCTGCAAATTAGGCTTAGGCAGATATAATTTGATGATTTTCTTCATTAGAAAGGAGTTAAATTACATTATTTCTCAAGTCTAGTTTTCTCTTCAGTGAGTCAGCAGGTGCTGACTGACATGTTTAACAGACAAAGGCATAGCTCTTCTGAATGTTATATTTGTGAATTTTGGCCTTTACATAAGCAATATTTATGACAAGAAATTGGTGGTTTTGTTTGTTTTGAGCAAACACATCAAACATCAGTGTCTGCTTTATTAGTGATGGAAAAAATTATACTCATTTTGCCAGTAAATTCTTTAACTTTTATACAGTATATCCCTAAAAAGGTCTTAACATGTTTTTTTGTGTTGTTACTAGCATTATTTGATGCACAGGATATGTGACTATCTCCATCATACAAGATTTAACAAAAGTCATACTCCTGAAAAAAGGGAAAAAGGAACCCTAGAAATTTAAGATTTCCAGTAACAAATAATTTAAAATGTGACTAGTCTTGTACAAGTGAGTGGAAATACTCACGTGTTTAATACCTTGCTGAATTGGAAACGGAGCCATTAGCAGTCAGCTAGTAAGGATTAGATGTTTATTTCACTGAGATACAGTGGTCTAAGAATTAAACTCCAGGGGCATAGTGGCAAATTTATTGTCTAAATGAGCTCCCCTCCCTTTCTGGAAAACTGAGCAAAGCTTTTTTTCTATAAGTGTAGTTTGCAAGATTCCTTTAACTGTGTTACTGGTTTAGTTTTTCTAATTTTAGGAAGTAAAGCTACAAATTCCATTAAAATGTTTGTTGCTTATGTAATGAAATAGTTTTCAGTTTTTGGTAAGTTTTCAACTTTTTTTTTCCTGAAAATTGAGTCATATTATACTGAAATGCACAAGAATTTTGTTTTAAATCATGGCTAAGATTTTATATTTGACTTTCTGGGGCATGGGGGAAGTTGTATTTTGTTTGGTTTGACTTGTTTTTGTTAAGACATCTTAACTTTGCTATATTCTGTTTCCAGGTATCCAGTAAGTTACATTTAATGTTACAGGGAGGGAGAAGAAGGTTTGAGAAGAATGCTGCTTTTCTGAAAAGCAGGCTAAAATCCAGACCTATTATTTATTCATTCCTCAATGTTCTAGATGTCTTAGGGATGTTCTTTGACATTCATTATTTCTGTCAGTAATGCTGACTTAGATTGACCCTACTACTCCTTCCCTTGGTGCTTGTTCCAAATCTGTATAATCTTTGTGGGATACAGAGGTAAGGTGAATCAGAGTTGTTTTACCATGTAAACTGATACTCAGAGGTATAAGGACTGACAGAGCTGTGGAGAATGTTAATACTGCATAAATATCTGTATATTGGTGGGTTTTGGGTTTTTTTTTGTTTCACTCCTTTATTTCTCTGAAAATAGATACTTGGACATAAAAGCTGACTGTTGAAGTTTTGCTACTGGACATTGGAACAGGAAATTACGAAGTTGATCTTACAGTAGCGGTAGCAGGAAGAAGATCAAAAAGTATACCCTGAAAGTATTTTAAGGGTATGAATGTATGTTCTGTAAGATCAGGACCCCCTGCACCACCCTGTAGAATTGACTAAGGAGAACACAGTAGAAGGTGTGTGTGGTATAGGAGTTCTAGTGAAGAGTAAAGAGTGGTAGGTAGAGGGGATAGAAAAATACCAAGGATTTATGTTTATTTCTAACTATCCTTTGTCTGAAGTTGTCACATTATTAGTCACTGGCTCCAAGACCTCATGAAAGCTGCAAGATTGCAGTTCAGGACTCAGGAAAAAACCTTAATTGATCTACAATGTTTTCACTTCAATGTTAGATGTGGGTTATTCCATAGTCCCTGTTTCCTCATCTCTGGAATGATTTCGAACATTTTGCTGCATTATCACAGCTGCATCTTCCATGCTACGTGTTCTATGGGAAGTCAGTAGAGATGTTCTCCTAAAGCTTTCTTGTCCAGCTATTGGATGAACATTCTTTCTCCTCCCAGCATCTGAAGATAGGGAGCTGGAAAGCTGGCTGACGTGCACTCCAGGTTTGGTAAGGACAGGGATGGTTTTGGGGAAAAGGTGCAGTGGTTTTAGGAATTAGTTGGGCTTAATTGGGGGCCTGAGGTCTTCAGTTGGGAAGGTGCACTGCAGTCTTGAGTTGTGAGAGATTTACTGCTTGTTCTTTAAATAGCCTGAGTAACTGGGAAAATATATTTGTCTCCTGCTGGCCAAGTGATTGCAGCTTTTCTTTAAGGATTTGAACAAAACTGCAGGCATCTGTCTTTGTCATCTTTAGACTTGATTACTATAGCACACTTTTTCTTAACATACTTTATGCCTGACGTTTTGCTCTAATCAGCATTTTCAAGTGAAACTGCTTGTAATTGGGCTTGCTAGACTAACATGCCCTGTATTTTGCATTATTTACAAGTTTTCTTTTGGAATTGCTTTGTATTTGATTATCTGACATTTCATATACCTGAAGACTGGCTTTATGGAGCATATATTGAAATATATCTGGACACACCAGCAGCCTACTCAATTCATGAGAGCCTGAATCTTACTGTTTCTAAGTCTTGATACATGGACCTGAACTGTCTCTGTGGATTCATAATTTTTTTAGCCTCCTTGCTTATTGAGATCACTTCCATCTTATATTTTTCTAACTTGAACAGAATTTCCTTAGGGTTTTTTTTTTTTTTTTTTGCATCATGCAGCTGGTAGTCTCTTGCAGTTACTTATGATTAGAATCATATTGTTTTTTAAGCCTCTGAAAATATTTGAAGTTCTGCACTTATTAATGAAAAAGCTTTCAGTTTAACAGCAATAAAAATAGAAGAGCATAGGGACTGTATCTGATGCTGCTTGCATTACTTAAAATTATATTCACAGATTCTTTATGCACACTTGCTTTCACCACCACACACACCCTCCCCACCTCAGTGCCAAGACCCTCAAACTGGGTGTCAGTCTTTTCTCAGGCTTCAAAATTTTGTGAGGTCTATGAAAACCATGACTGCCAGTAGAAGAAAAAACCAGCCAATTTAACTGTTGATGCTTTGAGCAGTTACTTCCTTACATACATAACCTGAAATACCTTTACATCTGTAACACTTTAAAAGGAAATGCAGCAGTGTCTGAGGAAATAAATAAATAGCTTGCCAGATAGTCTGCTTTATTTATGGCCTGACAGCTTACTTGTGCAGTTGGACATACAGATTTAGACAAGCGTATTTGAGGAGGTACTTTAGAAATATTTCTCCACACTGGCTCTATAGAAAACCCATTGACCTGTAAAAGGATGCTGCAGAGTGCTGTATATTCATCTGGATAGTAAATGTATTTTGTTATTCATTACTGGCCCTAGCTATCCTGAAGATGTTTTAATATGTACTTTACTTAACTCAGGTTTTCCTCTGTGCTTGCAGTCAAATGCTATTCACTTTTCATCTGTTTAGGGTAATGATAGCAAAGAATGGCCCTCAACATTTGGTTACAAGGATGAAGATTTAAAATATCTGAAAATAGCCTGATGCAAAAAAATGACTGCATTTGTAGGACAGTGCTTTTGCTTTAATCTTCACCTTTAATATGTTGGTAATGGAAATGTCCCTGACCTTTACCTTTCCTTGGCTGAAGCTTGCTACATTTTTATCATTATTTCTCTGAATTTCCTTTCGATATCACATTACTGACTATTGTTTTTAAAATCAAATGAACTGATTCCTTCAGTCTCCAGAGACAGCATTTTGAAAAAAGTTCCCCATCCCATCTTGTAACATAGAGGCATCATGCATCTATTGGCAAGAAACAATATGGGAAGGAGAGCAACTATTGAAAAAAATCCTTTTTCTGGGGGGGGAAAAACCCTAAAATGTAATGGAAAGCAAGGAAGAAAGAAGCAACTCCAGTTTATGGCTATAAATATCATTCTACTTCACTGGTGAACAGAAAATCCCTGATGAGGATCTGCTTGGCCACTGCAAAGTGATTGGATTTGAACATATCTATGGAAGAGATACTCTGGGTGTTTGCTGCAAATAAATGAGTGGCCTCTTACTCCTGACTCCTATTGCAGCTTTCTCTCATTGTTTTCTATGACTAGAATGTCAGCTTTTCCTGCTGACACATTCACAACTGATTTGCCTAGAAAAAGTGGAAAAAAGTTCTAAAAATTTATTGTCGAATATAAATGGATATATGTTTGTTTCTATTGATGTGACAGAAAAAGATATGAATAAAAACATTCAGATCATATTTGCTGTGGAGTAACACTTAAATTCTTAATAGAGTTTGGGATTATAAAGTTAAATTAAAATGAAAAATGAGAAGAGAGACCTTTTGTTTTACTACAAACTTTAATGAAATTCCAGAATACATTGACAGGCTCTTCAGTGCATCAATAGGGCTGCACTAAAATGCTTGCTGTTTTCCTTGGGGTATTTTTGATTACTTGAAAATGTGCAGTAAACTAGTCATAATAATATTTTCTCATGAGAACAGGGGTGAACTAAGGCCTGGTTTTTACATTGACATTACCAGCTCAACTTCTTTTTGCTGCCAGAGAAATTCAGTAGAGTTTATAGTGGTATTTTGCACTATATTAGTTGTGTTGATTTGTTGGTATGGTGCATTATAATACCATTAAATTCTTAATAAAAAATTAATGTAAATAATTTGTCTATAATACCTAGAAGTCTAGTGGAGCTGATTTGTATAGGCAGAGGCTGCCTGCTGATTAATGGCATTCATTCCAGTAATGCTGTATTTGTTTTAAACAACAATGCAGTAATTATGTGCATACTGCCAGGTATAGAAGGTGACTCTCAGGCAGATAAATTATAGTCCTTGATCTCATTGATTGGGTCTGCTGTGGGCCTCTTGATTCCTCCTTTTAAATGTTTCCTATCAGGATTGTAGAAAAACCTGAAAATGGGGAAACTGGTCGTAAAACGGTAAGTTCCTCTAAATATGAGGTATTAGGATAAAAATCTACTTTTGGGGCATGTAGTTTCAAAACAGTGATTTAGATTATCAAGTTCTTAGAGCAGTAATTGTTTGAGAAAGCTGAAGGGTTACACAGTTTCTAAGACATTGTAGTGAATATGGAAGCTGGGAACAGGAGAGGGTTATCTTCCTATCATCTTGAGTGATGAAATACAGAGTTTGAGAGAGACCATGTATTTCCAGAACCTAAACTTCTATGATTTCATTTTATGAAAGTCTGATTAGTTAGTATTGTATAATTCATTGGATAGATGAGATTACAGATTGATGGTTTCTTATTCTAATCAGCAGGAGAAACCTACTGATTGATGACAAAGTGTGGTCAGTATTCAGTATGTTTTAAAATTTTTATTAAAGCTCTTAATTCTGTGAAGGGGGAATGTACCATGGTATGTGAGTGTATTTTTTAAAAATGTATTCAGTGTTTATGATTTTATTCAATGCCCCCAAGAAGAAGAATCAAAATGTGTATGTGATAGAACAGATCATATTATCAGTCTTGGAAATGACAAGATGCAAAGAATTGTTTTCATCTCCAAAAGCACAAAGAAGTGACTGCAGTGTTCAAAGATCAATTTTAACATCAAATATTGAAAGTGGAAGACCCAAGCAGTAATGAGTTTAAGTCTAACAAAATGGATGCTTATAAAGGCCAGCAAACCTACCTCTTCAAAACTAGTTGCTGTCCACAAAACAGACTGAGGAATAGAGCCAGATTTTTACTTAGCACTGCATCTGTTTTTGAGGCTAACGCTGCTGACATTTTCCTTTGCAATTCTGGCATGACTTTCACCTGACAAGGACTTCTTTCAGGGAAATAAAGCTGCTTCTTTTAAAAAGCTAAATAAATTTACTGTTAAAGAGAATGTTCATCTCTGACAGTCATATACTTCCTAATTAAAAATACCTACAAAAGTAGTTATATAATTAGTACTTGAATTGGAGGGGAGGGGAAGCACATACCTTGGATGGATCTGCCAGAAGCTTTTCACCTACTCTATTAAATCACGACTGATGAAGAGCCACAAACATGGTGTGGTGCCAGAGCTTGCGAGTCTCAAGGGGCACTCAGAAAAAACATCCAAGTACCTGAATTTGCTATGTGTACAGTCACAACTGTGTGTTAGATGTCTGCTACTCTGTTTTTCCACATGGAAACCATGTTGGTGGAATTAAAATATGGGGATGAATTCTTACATAATTGAGATAAATGGATAATGTCTAATTGCGGTGTAGAACAGTGTCACTGATATCTTGGGCCTTACTCTCAGGGCAAACTGCAAGATGTCTAGGTAAGGTAAGTCTGATATTTAAAATTTAAAATTTTATTGAATAAAATTTGTGCTTGCTGGTATACCTTTCATGAACAGAAATGGAACAATCTTTCTGTGTCTTTATACAGGTACTGGCAGCTTGGTCCCATGCTAATATACTCTGAAAGCCAGCTATCTTTTTTTTCTCAAGGGGCTGAATTTCTACAGTCGAGTTTAACTAAACACAATTCTCTTAAACTGTAATTAGTTTGGAAAGTGTCATTTCTTGTCAGACCTGATACTGCAGGGACTGGATACTTGCTCACCTGTTTTTTTACCCCCAGGTATATATTTTTGTGTAATTTGATGAACACCAGAGAAATGAGTAGGGAATGGTAAACTTTTAATGGCTGATTTTTATTTTCCTGATAGTTGTGTGTCTATTGTCATTCTCAGAGGACACTGGTGACTAAACAGATTTTGATAAGGTATTGTACTTAATGCAATAATATAATTGAATTATCTACACTGAGTAGATAATTCATTGCTGTCTTGGCCCTCTGCAGTATACAATATTCAAACCTCACACAGAATGTCCTTTTAATACAGCTACCTCAGTGTCAAGTGCCCAAACAGGTAATTTAATGCATATTAGAAACTGCGTTAGTAGCAGAGTAGGGCATAAGGTGATGTTGTAGCAAAATAAATCCTATCTAGGTATTTGACAAAACATTCTGGTGAAGAAGTAGAAAATAAAATGTGCATTCTGGTGTGCAAAAACCAGTAAGATTTTAGGACACCCTTCTTGAAATATCAGCTGCTCTTCTGTGTCAGTCAGGGCCACAGAGAACTGTGGTACTGATACTGTGATTGGGGTCTGAGCCCAGTCTGACTTTAAATTCTGGCTGGGGGCTGCGTGTGTGCATCCATGGGCAAATGGCTTCTTTGTGCCATGCTTCCTCGTTTACAAAATGGGAAGATTCATCTTCCAGTGTCAGAGGGATTTTGGGAGTTTCAATCCATAAATTCTGGAGGCATGCAGGTCTCATGGTCATTGTGGTCATTCCAGAAACTTCAAAGATACAGGAAAAGCACCATCATGGACTAAAACAATCTAGGTGGCCACAATGATTACATTAAGGACCAGTGTATACTAGTTAGGTACTTTTCAGAAATACTGCTTTATTTTTCTTTACTTTTAAAAATCTTTCATACAGAAAATAATTCCTTTTAGGAGTGCGCCAGCTTAGAATCCAGAAGCTGTAGGTAAATGCAATGATACTTTCTTGGTATCAGCAATGTTACTCTTTCTCACTAGTTCTATGAAAAAGTCTCTTTTCAATGATACAAACACTCTCCTTGCTAGGAATTCAGGCTTTGGGAACAGTACTCATTTAGTAAATAGTTGCACTAATTTCTTAGTTTGGTAATTAAAGTGTGGTGTAATTGACAGAAGTGAAAGAGGAAAAAACAAGACCAGATTCCAGGGAATTTAAAACATCTCTGTTGCAACATTCCAGCCCTTTGCAGTACTCCAAAAGGGGAAAAAAGAATCACTGTAGACTTGGAAAGATGTTTTTAGTAACACAGTTGGGTGCCACAATAGAAGATGTTGTTAGAAAGAGGCCAAAGGAAGGCTACGACGATGGTGGAAGGTCTAATTGTGCCCTGTGAACTCTCAGAAATTCAGATTTGTTTTGCAAAGAGTGAATTTTTAACCAAATGCATTCCCTCAGATGTGGAATCTGGGAGGGTAGCTGGAGGAAGGAGCAGGGAAGGAACCACTGCTTTATGTTGGCCAAACATGAAAATTTAGTGCCATCCTTGTGGAGCTGCTTTAAAAAGTGTTTGTGTAGATCCCTCTAATGTGGTAAATGGCTTCTCTGATCACATCTATGGAGATGTTTACAAGAATAAATTTCAAACAAGACCCTGGACTTATTTTTCTGTTACTTTGACATACCTGTTCTGCAACTGGCATTATCTTCTTTTAATGTTCATTTAAAGCTATGAAAAAGCACATTTTCTATTAATAAGTGTATTCACTCATTTGATTTCTGTTTTCCAATGCAGAGTGAACATTGGGCTAAACTCTAGCAGTAGTAATTTTACTGTTTTTTGCATGTGTGAAAATGTAAATGTGCAGGAGTTTTTATCAGACTGTTTTACAGACTTTTGACTAAGTTAATAGTGTTGGTGGGGAACAGCCAAAAAGTTCTATCTTATCAAATATGCTGTTTCACAAAATATAAATCAGACCATCACTAGTCATGAAACTTTGTGTAGCAGTGTATTAAAGTTACACATTTAAAAACACTCCAAATGTGAGTGTTCCCATCATTTCATCCTGCATTAAGCTTCAGATCTGTGTGTATTTATTGTCATAGATATTTGTGTTAATGTAGTGCCTGACTCCTAATGAATAATTTGCAAAAGAGGTGGACTGACAGTTTCTCAGCATATTGTGTTTGCATCTTAATGAACATTTTCTGCTTGGTCATGATCAAAATAGGAATACATTTACATAATGTTAATCAAGTACTTGTTCTTAGCAGTTGGAAAAGGGCAGGACTTAAATTTAACTTTTACTGTCTGCATGTCTGTAACACGAATTTAACAACTAGTTTAAACTACCAGCTGCTGTCATGGTGAAAACTGACGTTAACTATCCCTACTACAAGTTCCAAATAAAATGTTCTTTTATGATGTTTTATAGATTGATATTTTATAACTCATTTCTGTTGCTAGCTATCTAGACATAAATCTTATCTGAACTTTCCCTAATCTTTCTCCACCTTTTTAATTTAGAGGATCACTTTCCATTTTTAGCTGTTCATGGAGTCATAATTCTCTTCTGCTGCTTTGGTACCACTTTTTCTTTGGAACCAAAAAGTAACAGGTGCTTTTAAAGATTGTTGAAGATTACTTTACTTGCATCCTAAAGGAAGCAGGTGTTCTTTGGTTAGGTTTTTTTTTGTGTGTGGTGGTTTTTTTGGTGTTTGTTTCTGGTTTTTGGGGATTTTTTGTGGGGTTTTTTTTGGGCGTTTTTTTTCTTTTTTTAGTTTTCTCTCTCGTTGTTGAAGTAGAAACCTAGTCAGCTTAAAGCTGAGGGAAACGGAGAAATTTATATAGAGAGAGGTAGAAATAGTTATTTTTGGACAAGGTGATGCCAGACCTCATTTGTTTGGTGCCTCTGTTCCTTTTAATGGCATTTTGTATAAAAATTATGAAGGGAGGCATAATAAGAAAATAATTTGTGACACTCTGAATTAAAAAAACAAATGTCAGTCACAGGCAACTTGTATTGGCTGTGTAATTTTGGTGGGGTTTTTTATGGTGGGTTTTTTTTGTATTTTGGTTGGATTTTTTTCTCTTTGTATTCCAGGAGTGACGAGTATTTCATTGTTTCATTAACTGACAACCCAAAAGTTAGCATTCACCTTCCTGGAATCAGGAAGGGAGGTTTTGTGACAAGAGAAATTTGTATTGGCTCCCATGGAATGTTTTGGCCAAAAGATGGTGTGGCAGAGCACAGGAAAGTTGAATGGAAAAGTGAGAAAGATGAGACTATAGGAAAAAGAAGTAAGACTAAAAAAACCCCTGAAGGATCACTTTCCTGCTTCTATGGCAGTGTCTTTCATCCCTTAGCACTAGCTGTGCCCATGACAGTGCTGCTGGGCCTGCTTTGAAATTTCAGTGCCATTCCTGTGGCTTAGGGTCCGGGCTCAGTTAATGCACTGCTCTGAGCTGTCTCCCAGCGTTCAATTGTCATAAAAATCATACGTAGACTGTACAAAGCAATCCCGTCCCTGAATTTGGTTCATGCAGGTAAAAACCAGTTTTCCATCAGCTTCTCACTGAGGTAAGCCGTCTGTTATTAGTGTTAAAACACAGACCATCAGACTGCACCCTTTATTCTGCAGTTACCTTGCACAATTCATTTTCTTTTGGATAAATAGCATGTCTGTGTGTACAGCCATAGGACAGCAGCAGGGGAAAAAAAGGAGCTGATACCAGTAATAGCAAAACAATGATAACTTGCTCTTTCTCTTTGTAATATTGATCCATATATAGTGACTTTATTCCTGTGAATTGTTTGATTAGAGCCCATGAATTTATTGAGAAAATACCAATTTTTCTTTCAATTGCCTTTATGCAAATCAAACAGTGGTCTGACTTTTACCATCCTAACCTTTTCATCTTAGTTGAAATGACTATGACATTTCCATAGCATCAGAGAATTTAGACAAAATTCCTTTCTCACAGAATCTCTAGCACTCCTTTCTAGATCAAGCAAAAATTGTAAGAGGATCAAACTGAGAATCACTCTTTGTCCCTGGGAGGTGAATTTTGTTGTATTTCCATACAGCTATTGAAAATGTGTATCAGTGCTCGGTTTCCTTCAGCTCTTTGCTGTGTCTTCATTGAAAACTGTTCTTCACTGAAAACCTGTTTGTGTTTTACCGTACTGGCTTAAGCCACTGATGGAGGCAGGTTTGTGACAAGAGGCTGAGGAGGAGCAGACACATGGCCCATTCCTCATCCCTGTTAAGGGGTGGCACTTCTCCGGCTCTGCTGTGTTTGCCTGAGCTCTTCTGTACAGTAATTGAGAGGCCAGAGGAGTTGACAAATACTGCACTGGCATCTGGAATTTTAGGAAAGCTAAACAAAAGCAGGAGACATCTGTTATCACCTCTACTGTAAACACTTCAAAGAAAACAGACACTCTGGTAGTAAAGCACAAGTTTATTGACCAGCTTCAAAAAGATAATTAGTGGGTTTGATTTTACAGAGTTTGACTGGTGTACAAAGTGTACATATTAGCTGAAGTTATATAATGAGAACATGATGGTGTGCTTTGTTTTGGGAAGGAACAAGCAATGTTTTAATTGTCCAGATCCTTTCTGGAAGGAATGCAGAACCTATTGGGAACCTTTGCAGTCATTCAGTGCTTGGAAGAGCATTGCAAGCTGATATATAATAGTTGCTTCAAAAATAGATATTGGCAATGGGCTCTCCTTGTGAGAGACACAAGAGTGATTATTTTCACTTGGAAATCAGAATTCTAGTGTCTTGAACACATTCTTTCAAATATACATGAGCATATTTAATTTTTTTTACTGACAAAATTTTTTCAACTGGGAGTTCTGATTTTGGTGCTATAAGATATTCTGCTGGGTTTCTGCACTTCAAGGATGGGGAATTGATCTCTTAGCATAAGTTTCATTTGCATAAGTATGTTATATATGTGTTGTGTGATTATAGACCACCAGTACGAGCAGCAGAATATTACATGTCTGGAACTTGAAAAATCTTTTAATTTAACATTTTTGTATTTTTTGTCAGTCACAGGTTGGTTTCATTTTACAGATTAGTTGAATAGGGAAATGATGATTGAAGCCATTTCAGACACCTGGTCTATATATTAGTCATCTGCATGTCACTATATCAGCGTTTTATTCTGTAAAAGAATTGTTATTCTCTTTTTCTTTTATTTTTTCTTAGCAAAATATAGGTATAAAAATGCATATGATGTACTTGGATTGAGAGCTAAATCTCTAGAAATACAGCACGGACCAGAAAACAAACACAACTGAAACAAACCCAATAGTTCCATTTGCCACAGAGTAGCGATTATCTAGACCTTGACATATATATGAGAGCTTAAGAATAAATACTTGCAAGTGATTTCTGTTTGAAGAAGCTGTGAACACTAGACAGAGTGAAAGTGAGGTTTTTTTTCAGGAAGTGTATATGGATTACCGGAGGTAAATATCTTGTGAAACATTATTGTGGTTCTAGAGGAAGGGGCTGGAGTTTCTAGCGCTGTTTAATTCCCAATTCCGTGCCACCCTCGCCATGGTGCCGGTGCGGTGGCAGCAGGAGGCAGCTGGAATGGGAAAGGTCCCGCTTGAGGAACGGATGGACAGAGGGGTGTGCAGGCATTGGGTCAGCCTGGGGACCAAGGCCTGGCCACAGCCGGGGGCTCCTTTTCCTGTTCCTCGGAGCTGCAGGATTGATGGTTTGGTGCTGAAGGACAGCGCCGGCGAGCCCACGATGCGGCTCGCAGAGAGAAAAGGGAGGGATGGGCGCGGAGCCGGGGCACCCAGTGGTCCAGCCCCGCTCCCGGGATCAGACCCAGCAGCGCCTGCCTTGGTTCAGAGCCCTCTCAGGTCCCACCGCCCTCTGCCGTGTCCCTGTTTCCCGCTGGTTTGGGGCTGCGGGAAGTTCAGCCTTTGTTTTGCCGTGTACCGCAGGCCCGGCACCGTTCTGCCTTCGGGAAACCACACCGGGTGCTGTCTTCGGGAAGCGTTTTTGGTTGGTCTGTGGTGAATCCCCTTTTGGCGGTAAAACACTCTTTTGTACACTTTTATTAACATGGTTGTGGTTGTTGCGATTTTTCAGTAAATGACAATTCCAGTTTATAATCTCTCCCAGTGTTTCCTCCACTGTCAGAAAGAGACGCGGCAGCTTGAAGGGGTTTAATTTTCCTGCTGGGTTTTAAAGCAGAATAAACTTTAACAAATGAAAGTGGAGGTAGAAAAAATTGGCTAAGGGAGAAAATTTGTGAAATGCAAAGCAGAGCAAAAGTCTTAACTGAAAACATAATTTTTATTTTCTATAGGTGCAATTGATATGAGGAAACTGTCTTTCAATTGCCATTGTCTTAATCTGGAGACTGCTTCTGCATCAATTAATAAATGTGGATTTTCTTAGATCAGAATAGTAGTGTTTCTATCCCAAAGTATTTAGCTTTATTCCTGTTACTTTATTTTTAGTTGTTAATGGAAACTAGGCAACAGCAACTTGTATGTGGGCATCTTAATATTTGGATGTGTTTATGACAGAGGAATAGGAGCTTCAGAGAGTTTAGGAAGTACTGGGGAGATTTGATGCTGGAAACTGAACAGCTGCAGGCTTGGGCGACAAGGTGTGTTTGAGAAGGCACTGAGAGCTGTGAACAGGGCCATCATAGCTGAAAACTCACAACTGGGAACTTCATTCTGAAGCACTTGGCATAATCATGTACTGATCAGCAGTTTTGGTGTTGGTGGCAGGGAGTTACTCTGGGTGGGGTTTTTTTTGTTTGGGATTTGTTTTAGGGTGTACTACAGTTGAGTACTAGGTCCTTTATCCCCTACAAGAAGTAAGTGCTCTGTCTTCCCAGTGGTGGAGCTTTGAGAAGAAAGGAATTGGATGTTCATTGTTCCCCTTTAGTTTTCAGGTCTGCAATCAAATGACTTGTTTACTGTTGTGTCTGCCAGCAGAAATACCAAGTGTATTGAAAGATCTCCCTGTTCCTCACTTGGATGTATTGCTGCATGCTAGTAAACTTTCTCTGAGTAGACCAGCGGCTCTGTGTTCTTGGTTCCTATTCAGTCTGTAATAAATGGACAGAGAAATACATTGGTAATTTTATAATAATAGGTATGTTCTGTAGAGCAGAAGTTTGTGCTTGGAGGGAGTTTAAGGGGAGCTGAAGTGATGTCCCCAGTGTTCTCAGCCTGT
This sequence comes from Polioptila caerulea, assembly GCA_013397295.1. Taxonomy (NCBI): domain Eukaryota; kingdom Metazoa; phylum Chordata; class Aves; order Passeriformes; family Certhiidae; genus Polioptila; species Polioptila caerulea. The sequence continues at coordinate 537,571 of VYXF01012266.1, forward strand.
TCACAAGCCTTTTGTATGTCATGTTATATTACCTCTGAGCTGGAAGATACTAAAACAAAATCCATTAGGACAAGACCTAATGTTATCTCAACTGCCTTACATAAAAAAAGATAGATGAAGACTATCATTCTTCTGATAGAGAAAGCCACATGTCCATTCCCCCTCAAATTCCTGCGGCTTTATGAACAAATATTTGTGTTTGTTCTTTGATAAAGCAGCCATAGAAAAAGGCTCAGGCAGTAGATTGCATAAGCCTAATGGCTGGAAGATGGAATCCTCAGGCTGCTCACTGCTTTCTGGCCTCAGAGTGTTCCCATTCAAGTCTATTAAAAGCTACCTAAAAAAACTTACAAAAGCTTTTGAAACTGCTGAATTTTTTGTTTGTTTGGAAGTAGCACTGCTTCTTTACTTCTGGTGCATCTGGTTAACCATCAAGGGTGCCTGGTGTTCTTTCATTGTAGCATACAGGGGTATATTCTTCCACTCCATAAGATGATTTTCTGTCTTTTTTAGTGGCGTTTTACTTCTCTTGCTAGAACTGTGGTTGTGTTTTAATGGTGAATTTCAGTAAACCTTCAGATTCCTCTCCAGTTTGGGTTAACAGACAAGTTCCTACTCAGTTGCATAATGTAAAATAAAAGGAGAACTTTGTTAATTATGAATGACTAGGCTTATTAGCTGTGTCCAGACAAACATTGCAGAATTCCAGTGCCCTTCCCAAAGGTAAGTTTTAGATAGCTGTGAGCTGCCAAGTTTACTTTGTGTAGACTATTCTCAGCTCTTAGTAAATAATAACACAGACTTTTTGAACTTCTGTGCAACTGTATGTGAATTTATGTACAAATAAGAAATTCTGGATTCAGTGTTGGCTCTTTAGTGGAGTGTGGAATAACGCAACATACTCTAATTGATAACCAACTTACACGTTATTTTTTCTTTCCAATTCTTTTCCTTCCTCCCCATGTTTAATGCAGTTTGACCTCATGGAATCACTACATGAAATGGGGAATTAAGTGTGTTGTCTTGGTTGTACCTGAAGCCCTAATTGTTGTTAGCCTGGAGTAATTAATGGTAAGGCTATCCAATATCCAAATCCTTTTGGAGGTCATTGGTGATCTTGAAGGTTGGTTTGTCTTTAAGACCATTGAAACAGAAGGAAATTTTTATGTTCCTTTGCTTGTATTGTGTTTGTGCAGAAAGAAAAATGAAAATAATGAAACTGAATGTGTAGAATAATAGCATTACAGGCTTTCATTGGTAAATCCATGAAGAAAATAGCAAATTCCGTCTATGTGAAGACTAAAAATCTACACTACTATTGACTTATGTATGACTTGAAAGGAAACATTGATGTGGTACTTAATGTGTTCTGAAGTTTTATGAAATAATATTTTGGAAATTTTAAAGTTTTCGGGTAGCTGAAGTTACCAGTTTTATCAGTTGTGAAATACAGCTCCCATGACCCAGATGACATCTGTACCTTACCTTGCATACTCCCCATTCCCCTTGGATGGCATGTTCAGCAACTGATGATCTCTGTAATGTGTTTTAATAGCATTAATAGTTACTTTTCTTTTTAAGTCCTGGGAGTGAAGCAGAAGGTTCTGATTAGGTGTAATAATCCAAGACAATACTGTATTTCAAAATAGTTGTATTGATTGCAACAGCTGATATTGCTTTGCCCTTTAAATCAGAGGCCTGATTTAAATGAAGGGAGCAGTTTATTTTCATACTAATTTGGTGTTATATACCTCAATCTTTGCAACTTGAGTTTCTTTCATATCTGAATGATATAAACAATGTGTTTACTATTCTAGCCAAGACAATTCATTACAGCTTATAATGGGAAAGTTTAATAGATTTTTGGCCTGTGATACAATAATCAGTTCTGACAAACCTGTGAAGTGCTGTAGCGCTTCAATGACTTCTACTGATTCTCAGCCGAAAGTAAGAACTCAAACCTGAAAAGTCTTAATTTTTGACTGTAACTGAAATGTGTGTGTGTGTTCTTTCGTGGGTGGTTTATTGGTTTTGATCCTGTATTGTGTGCCTGAGGATAAAAACATAGGCATAAATAAGATTATCTGATATGTAAGGGACATGAAAAGATAGGGATTAAAATAGGTTGCTGTTTCATAGGCATTACATGGATGCCTCTGTTTTTTTCACTGATTTGATGTTGGCTAATGGAAAATGTTAAGCATATCTCCTTCTTTTCTTTTTATATAAATTTCTGACAGGAAATCTGTAGCTAAATATCAGTTTATGATTTCCATCTGTTCATGTATAATAGTGTCTTATAATGCAGTCCAGATTGCTGCCCAATGGAAATGTCCTATAGCAGGAGATAGGCTTTCAAGTGATTGTTGTACATACTAATTATTATTTTCTTAAATGAGTACTTTATATAATTTTGAAGACACAGAACTCATTTAAAGACTGCTTCCTTGATGCAAAAATTCTCACTAATTAGCAAAGATAGTGGCTCATCTTTCTAGCAACAGTTTTTTAAAAGAAAGGTTAGCATAGTTGTACTACTATAGTAAAATAAAATGCATCCTTAGATTCAGGTAGGCAACAGAAACAGGAAAATTGCTGAAATGTTTCTTAGTCACAAGCTTTTGTGATCTCTGCAGTGTGTTTCTCAGCTAGTGAGGACTAGATTAAAGAGAATTTATTGTAACAGATATAATTCTGAGAACTCAGGTGAATTAGACTAATTGATAAAACTGTTAAAAGACTAGCTTTTGAAAGATGGATGTTGGCATGTGTTCTACAGTGAGGATTTCCCCCCTTCCCAGCTGGGAAGAAGGACTTGGTAATGGGAACCACGTGTTCCTGTGTGGTGAGAAAACAAGACAGCGAATAAAAAAACCCGTACCTGTGTTTTTCATGCTCTTCATCACATCAGTCTGGATTTTTGCACAACTGACTGTAAAGCATTGCAGGGGAATTGTACTAGGTGACCTTAAAGGCCCCTTCCAGCCCAAACTATTCTGTGATAAATGGCAAATTATTGTTGCTTTTCTTTATAAACTTTGCAATCAAGTTACCTTAAAATACCTGTACTGTCTCCGAGTTTCCTGCTTTCACATGTAATGATAATCGGAATAATAAAATTAACATGACGAATCATTTTAATGTTTATCAGTTTAGGACTAGTTTAAGGACAACTGTATTGTGTGTTAAATGAGCCAGGATGCTGTCTGTGACTTCCAAACTGGGCTGAAAGTGTCTCTGAGAGGCAGAACTGTGCTCAGCCTAGTGAGGTTTAGCTTTGTAATGGCCTAAATAATTCTTATCAAGAGCTCTCACTTCCTGAAGAAAACGTGTCTCATATCCATGGTGAATTTCCTTTCACCCAGACAGTTTGTTGCAGTTGTTTTAGTGGCATGAGTGTGAATTTCTATGGGTTTTTGCAGCTCTGTTGTTATCAGTTCAGAGCGGTTCTCAATGGGTAAGCTGATTTCCTATGGTTTGCCTCCTGTGGCTGTGCTTTGCACAGGGTGTCCCTTCCTGGAGGGGCTGGCAGTATTCCCTCTCAAGTTCACAAGTTGGAACTAGCCACATTCATAGTGATGAGGGAGCGTGTCTCTATCATTTTGGGAAATGAAAGCTGTTGGATTTGCCTGCTTTTTTGATGAATATGCTGGGTTCGTTCGTCTCAGGGCTGAGAGCAGGGATTGTTCTCCAGTGCTTATGTCCAGAGTGTTATGAATAAAAACCCAGAATTTCCTCATGTTAATGTTATCTGTTTTAATGGTAAAAGTTAAAGTTCACAATTTCTGTAATGTGTGGTATTATGTTACCCAAAAAGCTGTAAACCCCCTGTTACATCCCTGGTTTATCAATCCTGTTACCCCCTACCCCCCCAGTGTTTCTGTAATCCCCTGTTTGCCTTCATTCCAC
>VYXF01012266.1:541791-634083 GCA_013397295.1 Polioptila caerulea
TGGCGGTGTGCGCAACCCCTCGAGCCCCCACCCCAGAGCTGATTTCTTAATAAAGGCTATAAAAAGGGGCCTGGGCTCCTGGCCCTGATTATTTCACAGAGCAGGAGTGCCGAGACAGGCAGTCCGCCTGCCCCGGCTCGGCCGGGCTGTGCCATGTCCCTGTGTCGGTGACCCAGCCCCCCGAGCGCAGGCACCGCGTCCTGCTCCCCCGGAGCAGCCCCAAACGCCTCTGCTGCCAGCGTGTTGAGGGGCCTGGTTTAAAAACAAAACCTCTCAGAACCTACACCAGCTCTTTTCCCCGCCCAGAGCCGCTGGAAGGCACGAAAGCAGAACAGAGCTGCAGTAGCTCAGTGCTTTTTTGTTCAACTGGGAGTGTTGTATTTTGAAATGGAACTTACTCTGTACAATTGTTAAGTACAGTTTTTAGAAGTCAATATATTACAGAAATTGTATCTCAATTGAAGAACAGGTTAAAATAATTCACGAGACATACAAAATTACTGAAGTTCTGGATACTTTTCAAGTTTAAAGTCAAGTGAAATTTCTGCTACCTGTTGTAGTTGCAGTCTTGTGAGATTGGCTACAGAGAGGGGCCTTTCCATAGCCTCTGGAATAAATGGCTGCGACTTTAACCAAATTACCATTGGGATAATATATTCCCATTAGGGAACCCCGAGGGGAGGCCACTTGGACAGAATAAACTCTTTTAAATTTGACATAGTTTTGCTGAAAAAATAGCTGTATGTACATATATACTGTGGTACTGCCCTGTATCTTCCTTGAGAGTTCTCTTATCTTCTCAGTTGATCACGGGCTAGTAGTGTACAGAGATGTGAAGCACTGATCTAGAGCAGTTTAGATACAGAATTTCCTTTTGATGAAAAGTGACCCATTTTGTCATTGATAGTGTGATGTATGAAATGTAGTGAGAATTTTTACCCTGAATCAGTTTTAATCCTGAATATTGATGTCAGCCCAAATTATCCTTTCTGAGAAAGAAGATAAGTTGATATGAACTAGGTGTTAGAAGAGGTGTGAAAATATTTTGAGGTGCCTGTTTGGAAACTGAGAGAAGTTACTTTAATCTAGGAACGTAGAAGTAATAAGACTTGAGAAATTATTTTAATATAAGCAAGGGAGGTTGGTGTTTACAACTTACATACAGCCATAATGTTTCTGCCTTGTTAAGGATAAACTGTGAGTTGGAAAAGAAGTTAAAAATGATGTAGGTATAGAACAGTGACTGAAGAGTTGAAGGATGAGAGTATGCACATTTTCAGTGTTTATTCATCATGGGGCTTCCTTTGTACCACGTCATACTATAGAGGACAATTGCCTCTTGACTTTCCCTCCATCTTTTCTGCTCAAACTTGTGTATGAATTGTTCCTGTCATAATTTGCTGTCTTCTGAGCATTGTTGTCACATGGGTATTTCCCTCTTTAACAACTGCAATTAAATTTGCTGAGTGTCATGAGTCAAAGTTCAATTTATTTTGTTTCCATTTGTTTATTTTTAAACTTTATTTTATGTTATTTTATTCCTTATGTAAAAATGTTGCCAGAGAATCTGTATTATGACAGAGAAGTCCTTTTTATGTTTCCCTCTGCTCACTCAGTCTGAAGAGCAACTTCACTATTTAACACGTATGTGGAAGGTGATGTGTCATCAGAATTTGCCAGTGGTATTTTTTGCTTTGAAGTATCCCAGATAAATAATGCATTTCTTATTTAAAACTGTATCAATCAGTTTATCCTCCCACAGAAGTTTATAGTGGTGCTTTTGTAGCCCCTCCTCCTAGTAATGGCTTGGATTAAAATATCTTTCTGATTTAAAGTTCTGAAGTAGTAACTTCTATTTCATACAGCAGAAGACCTGTGTGTTTTTTTAATACATACTTTATTTGAATTACCAACCTATATATATATATCTATATCCTTACATGGTTGCAGCTTGTTGACATAAAAATGAACTTTTGAACCTTACTATTCATATAAGCAAAAATAGTAATTGAGGCTCATGGAATTTGAGGATGGAGACTTAATGCAACAGCAAGTGAAATTTAAATTGTATATACGGAAACCATTGATGGTCACTGGAGACTTAAACCAAAAGCACCTCAGGAGAATTCAGGTTCATGAATGGAGATGTGAAGAACAGAGAAGAAATGTTTTAGATTAATTCAGTAGTTTTCATTCTAGCATAGAAAGAAAGTGTTATGGCTGTACAGCTTCTCTGGGGAAAGCTGAGTTCAGACCAATACCTGCACCTCTGGTGAGGGCACAGACTTCTCAATGTTACAGATCTTTGGGAACTCATGTGAAGTTTCCACAAACTTTTCTTTAAAATAGAGTTTTAGCATTGGTATTCATAGCTGTGCTGACCACGTCATGCTTCTTTAAAATCAAGTTCAAATATCATCAGTGCCTTGGTATTGACAGTTCAAAACACTTCTGCTCTCAATGGCAGCAAAAGGATTATTGCCTTATAGAGCTCTGCAGGTTTCAGCCTTATTAGAAATGGGTTAATGCTAGATTTTAGCCTACTGACTATTGTTGGAAGCAGATTACTTTGCTGCTATAAAATAAAATCTGACAACTGAAAGTCTTAATGTCTGCAAAAGATAATCTGACCAAATATGTGGGTATTCCTGGTGTTTGATTTGGGGTGGTTTGGTTTTTTCTCAAGGCCAGTCAACTCTTGGCATACTGTGCAATTCTGACTGCTAACAAAACAGTATGTAAAGCTAAATCAACTTTCTTGTCATAAAATGAGGATTTTAATGAATTTGAAATACCAAAAGAGAATCTTGATTCCACTTTTTCTCTGGACTTAGTGGGGGAATTATTTTTGACTTTTATTTCAGTGGCACTGCCTTACCCAGCATAACATTCTGCATTTCTGTCTTTTAGTAAGTCCAGTGATGGTATGTCTTCTGATAGTGAATAATTATGCTGTATTGTGGTCAGGAAGCTTTGGTAGAGGTTGATGAATACAAATCTGTTGTGTCCCCTACTGCTGTGGGACCATAGTACTGAGCAAGGGGCTGGAATTGTTTGTAGCTTTTTGTAACAGCTACCTGAGATGCAGTTGAAGAATTGTTTGCCCTTTTGTTCTGGACAAATTTTCATCAAATAGTCTTCTTGTTCAAAAAAAGATTTGGGAGAAGACCAGAATATTTCTCATGCTGTAGGAAAAGAATTCTTTTTAATTAAAAAGCTTAATCCAATCTAAATCAGGATTAACACCAAGAGGCTTTCAATGAGCCAGCTGGCTCTCCTGCCAGAGGGAAGTTTTTTGTGCAAAACCACCTTACTGTACACATCACTAGCCTGGACTGTTTCTGGTTTTATCAAGCACAAGGAGCTCTATGTCACACTGACATGAAATGAGGTCAAGCTCTTGCTTGTATAATTTTGATTTTGCTAATCAATGTCTGCTGCGAGGAGATTTATAGTAATGATGTTGATATGCAAGTATTTGAAATATGATTGCCACTGTTTCTTAGCATGGAGAAGATGGTTGTGGAAGGCTTGCATTAGCTGCTAGTTGTGTCACAAATGTTCTGTAATGCATGGTTTCAAACTTGTATTGAGGATTTCATGTGGGCTTCTCTCATGAAAGTCCAGCTGAACTTCCAAGGAGGGTACGTGTTGAGAGGACTTCTTTTTAATGTTCCTCTGTGGCCTCCTTGAGTCCACAGGGCCTCTGCTCCTTTGAATCCTCTGAAAGTCAGAGAAGGGCTCCCCTTAAAGCAGGTGATTATTACTTTTTTGTAAAAGAACCAGGTTGATACTGCCTGTATTTTTATTATTATTAGTTTTTCCTGAGAATAGCTTGGACTTAGGTGTGAAGTGGGGAAGGATACAGCAAGAAGAGTTTTCCAGAGATAATAAAAGGTTTTAATTTAGTGTTTGTTGTAATTCCAGCATTTAATTAAAAATAGGGGGGATTTTGTGCTTTCATTTACTTAAAATGGCTTTGATGTTCCTGAAATGTAATTTTAAGTGGTCTATATGTTCTTAGAGCTTATCTTTATTCATGCTTATCTTTTTGATCTCCATTGCAGATGAGGTCTTTAGGCTGCAAACCTTAGATTGGAAAAAAAGATAAAACAGTATTTTCTATCCATGTTGATATTTTAGCTGCATGAAGTAGCAAATATCTTGATTAACAATTCACATTTTTGAGGGAAAAATAAAACTTACTTCTGGTTTATGTATATGCAGCCAGGGTATAGGATTGAATTGAAGTTCTTAAATGAAGCTAAGATAAAGATAAATGGTTTCCATAAAGAAAACAAAAAATATAATCAAGAGCTTATCAAATCAGTATTTTAAAAATGTAATTAAAATTAATTCTGTAATGGCTTAACAGCCGTGGGGCTCATGCAGCACGCAGGCTCATTTCTGTTTTTTTAAAACTTCTTTCAAAACTTCTGTTTCAGACAAACTCCTAAAACAACATTAAGGTTAGAAATCGTGTTTATCACTGTAAATGCCTAATCTATACATAGCCAGTGTCAATTCAGCAAATATCACGCTCTGTCTGTTGGTGCTACACAGAGTTCTTGTAGGGTTATTCTTGGTACTCTAACTACCCAAGATTCCTGGTAAAATGTTTAGCTCTTCTACCTTAGCTACGTCAGCTGCTGTTCTGATCAGAAGGCAGGGCTGTTTGCTGTCTTCCTTTTTTTGGCTGTTAGACCAGATGGCAATAGCTTGTTTTCCAGATTAAGTTAGTTTAGCCAAAATGTGTGAAGACAAGCAGGGGTATAAGTGCAATATGTTGCAAATAACAGTATATCTTAGCAATTAGTTTTATTAAACCTGATGGTGACTTACCAGAATACAGCATTGTCCTTACATACAGGTTTTTCAATGATTTTAACAGATAGTTTAGTGATTCTTTTTGCTTTTTTGCTAGTCAATATCCTCTTTAAAAAGTAAATGATTATATGGCTGCAGAATGCTCATGTAATAATATAAATGACAAATATATATAAATAAACACCACTCTTCAGTCTGCCTTACTAAATAGAGTCAGACACTCTATATTGATCTTGCTTTTTTTCACTATTTGAATTGGATTTTTCATGGAGTGACATACATATTTGTATAATGGAATGCTTGTGACAACTGTGTGTGTGTAGAAAACAGTTCCATTAACTTTCCTTACTAACACCAGAGACCTGCGTTAAGATATTAAGGCACTATAAATAAGAGCAAACCCTGCTGTTATATACTCAGCTGAGGTTTGTTATTTAGAGAACAAATCTCTGGTTTGCAGCTTATTTTTCTTTGCTCTTATCATAGTCACAGTGCTTCATAACAGTTTACTGACAGTTTTGGCGTTCTGAAAAGCCACAAACCTTTCCTTGTGTGATTACATCCTTCTCTTTACAGCTATCTGTTTACTCGTCCTAAAGAAACAAGAAATTGCAAGTGACTGGGAGAAAACAAAGATGAATGGTGACTGTTGTGTTTGTTCTCATGCTAATTCATCAACTTGAAGTCAACACTTGGGTCAAGCAAAACAGATAAGTCTGAAGTTAGAAAGCTTATGGAGCTGCTTGACATATGCTTGTTTTTTAATATACTACTACATCATTTTGCTTCTGTAGTTTTTTTTTGCCTAAACATTTTGCTTCTGTAGATTTTTACCTAACTTTATAGTTAGCATTATGTGCAGTATTCAGGAGTTATAACAGTGATGCTCTAGTTAGAGCCGAAGATGTGTTTTAAGTATGCACCTTTTGTCTTAAAGCATTTACAAATTTCTGAAAATTTCGTATTTGCTGGAATGTAAGTCTTCTGTTTTTTTCTGGGTGCTGTTTTAAAAAAGTATTTGCTGTAAGGTGTATTATTTCTAGGAATAACCATGCTTGTTGGGGTACCTCAGCTTTGATTTATATATGCAGTTCATCTGATATCTAACTTCCCATGGGATTTTGTCTACTTTTGCCCTTCCTGGAACAATGTGAGATGCCTGTCCTACGTAGTACTAAGAGACAGGTTGACTTAATAGTACATGCATGGTATACCTAATCTTAAATCCCAAAAGAGCCACAACATAGTCTTTAATTAAGATATTTCATGCAGTGAAATGCTGGAAGAAAAATATATAAGGTTGTATGTTAACTGTAGACTTAAGAAACAAAAAATATAAAGAAAACAAGTACTTAGTCAGACCCTAATCTCTCTTCTTTAACAAATTTGCAGAAAAATGATAAATGCAGGCTCTGATGTTCAAACCAGGTTGGATGTAAATGTGGGATAGTGACTTCATTGTAAAGGATAAACCTTTTGTCTTTTAGTTTAAAATCAAAGCCTTGACAGTATTATTCACTAGTCAGTATGCTTATACTTACATGTTCAAAATAAAGTCCTGGCAAAAATGCTGTCTTGAAATAAAGTGACAAATATCAAATGCCAGTGGAACTATAGCAGGCTTTTCAGAATTGCTACTTCTAATTTTCAGGCAACTGCTGCAGTAGGTTTCAGTTAATGATCTCAGTGCCTGCTTGGTTGTCTGTGTTGGGATTTCTGAGGGTGGTATTTCTTCTTTTAACTAGTTCCAGTATGTTGGAGTTTAAAGTTTGGAGTTTGAAAACAATTCTCTTCTGTCTGGACAGTTCTGAAGTGCAGAACAGTCTTTTCCTTCTGTTCTGAAGAAGGAACAGAATGCACTTTTCACTTCTGAAAGTGTGTTAACCACTATGAAAGAAAATATTTTGGCAATATTAGTGACTTGGTAACTAAACTACTAGAGTTTATTACAAAATATCTTTTATACCTATTCCTTTTCATGCATTACTGGAAAAGAAACAAGCTGGGATAAAATTTCTAAAATTAGTCAATAGAATTTCTTGCCACTAAGATAACTGAATTCTTAGGAGGGGGAGAAAACATGGGGTTTTGACTTGATTGAAAAAAACTTCAAATTTCTTTTCTGGTATTATTTTAAGCTTTGTGCTCTGTTACCATCCTGGTTTGTGCTTTGCATGTGATCTTTGCTTGCTATAGGTCTGAACTGTGTTCAGAGCACGTATGTGCTAAGGCTGTCCTGAGCTGGATGACTTTTGAAAGGTAAATGTTTTAGCAGATATTTCATAGGCTATTAGGACAGCTAGACTTGCAAATGAGACCAACAGTCTTTTTTGTCTAAAAAGCAAATTACTAAAATACCATAAGGGTTAAGATGTTTTTAATTGAGTTGTTCGGAACTACACAAATGAATACCTAAGAAAAGGAAAAGGTCCAAGTTACTCTCTTAACCAGAATAAGTTACTGCTACTGCTTAAGGCAGTAACTTTCCACAAGGGTCATTCCCTGAGTGGTATCATTGTTAACCAAATTTTCTGAAGCTGTGGAGTGATTGGTGGTACTGTGTGTGATGGGCTGGGAATGCAACAGGACCATCTACCCTCTAAGGGCAGTGGGCTGCTGCTTGGCTACCAGTGTTCTTGCTGCCTGACTGAAAAAAAATCAATTAAATTGCAGCTTTGTTTCTTAGAAGTCTCTTTATTATTTTTGTCCACAAATACATGTTGGGCTTTAATTCATGAAGTTTCTAGAGAACTCATGGTGGTTCTGCTCTTAGTAGGACTCAAAACTACAGTAGAAGAGAGTTGTTATTTATAAAGGTCTTCGAAAAAGTTGGTATGTTAATACTGATACCTTGCACAAATTTAACTTTTAGGCACTTCTTATTAATTCAATCTCTGTTTTTCCTTCAGATTTAATTTGATATAGTGACACCAGACCTCCATAGTCATAAATTGTCATAGGGCCATTGATTCTTTCTCCTTTCCATCCCTGAAACATTGATATCTACATACAGCTACCCTCTGGATTGTAAGTCATGTGCTGCTGAACAGCTCCCAGAGGAGACCACATGTCAGTGACAGATGAAGGCTGTGGGTGTTGAAAATGATTCAGAACATTAACTTTGCTACTGAATTACGATTCGGTTTTAAGCTGTTGTTCAGTTTTCATTCTTCATCAGGGGAGAATGGAGTCCACAGTGAGCAGGTTGCAGACCTGCTCGGGTTCCAATCATGTTTAACGCAGCTTTTGGGCAGGGAAACAGCTTGAGAGCTGCTCAGTGCCTCAGGCTACCAGCTGCTTGCCTAATTGGCCTGGGAGCACCGTGGAAAGAAAGCTGAGACACCAAGTCAGCTGGCTTCGGTGTTGTTCCCCGCTGGAAGAAACCTGCTCCTTGGTTTAACGTGGCGCCCACCAGTGTGCACACACAGCCACAGTGTGCTCAGGGGTGGTGCTAGCACAGCTGGCTGTCCAGTCCATTCACATCGAGCCAGCCTGACTGAAGTTTGAATCCATGTCTTTTTCTTCTGTTGGGCAACACTTGAAGGTTGCTGAGCTAAAATTTGTTTTAAGACTGAGTCTTTGCTCATCCGAGTGGGAGCTTTCACAGAGAAGCATGGCAGGCACATAAAACACATTGAAGAAAGAGCCTAAATACTATGTGTAGATACATACAGAAGGAAAATATATGTAGAGGGCAAAGAACATAGTTTGGGAAAGTAGAGCTGTATGCTCTGAATTATTCTTCCAATTACTTGAACTTGATTTTGACAGCCAGCAAGGCTCTAAATGTGTCTTTCATCAAGAGTGGTAAGTACTAAGTGAGAGGGTAAAGAAGAATTTCTGTTTTTGATAGATTTCTTTGTTCAGAAATCCCAGGAGGGTCTTATGCTTCTGTGAAAAATGTGAGGAATTTGAAATGTTTGGTTTTGTTAATCTTTAAGTTGTTAAAATCAATGACACACTATTTTCTTTGGGAAGATTTTGTATGCAGTTATGCAGTTAACACTTGGATTTGAAGTAAATGCTAATAAGCTTGTTTTACCTAAGACATTTATCTGTTTGAATGTGCAAGGAATGTAGACTAATAACTGCTTATAATCCCAGTCATTTGTTTCTATAATTATTTAAATATTTTTCATTTAGGTGATTTGTTTCTGTAATTATGTAAATACAGTTCAGCTTGGTTTTCAAATAATTTTCAAAGTACGTATGGGTCCATTGCATTTTTACAGGTGATTTTAGTAGTTGAGATCCTTGGCCTGTTCATTTCTCTCCAAATGTTTCTTGTTAGTAACTTTTGAGCTTGTTGAGAAACTGCTTTGACTTGAAAGGGCAGTGACCTTGAAGTGATGCTGTACAGATGAAATGTTGCTATTAGTGCTTCTGCTTCTGAAGAGGAAGACATAACCTGCCCATTATATGTTATTTTCTGGTAGCATGTGACTGCCAAACCAATTTGTTGCTAGCCATGATATTTTGTGGTTTATTGCTACAAGAGGATGGCTCAAGAAATGTAAGTCGTGCCAAGAGGCTGAGTTACAGAACTAGGATGAAGGTGGATTTAGAAGAACATGTAGACAAATAGGTGAGAAAACAAACTTGTTCTGCTGTTTACAAAGCAGCCTGGTAAGGACTTTCTGCAAGTAATTCATCTGCTGGTAAATAATCAGTTCAGCAACTGTTGTTACACTGATCATAATTGTACTGCCCATGGGCAAACTGTCCTTGCAGTTGATGAAAGTTTGCTTGCAGGACAACTGCAGATGACAAAACAGAGTTCATCCCAAGGGTATAGCAATGATATTGTGAATTACAGTGAAATTAAACAAGCAATAATAAAAAAGTGAGAGTCAGAATATTTTATGCCTTAAAATTATCCTGTATTATAGTTTTGTGAAAACCTGTCTTGTATACAAAGGTATCACTTATTTAAATGCTGCTTATCTTTTAAAATGGGTATAGTTACATAATGTAAAATTTAGAGTGTATGATCTTAATCCTGTTTAAGCATTTGGTTCTTCATAATTTCACATAGGTGTTTTTCCTACAACACGAAGTTTAAGTAGAATGCAGTGAAAGCAGTGAGACTGTAGGATATTTTGTCCACTGGATCTCTTAGAGGGGAAAAAATCACCCATCCTGATTTTTAAAATTTTTTAGAATCGTTTTCAGTGAAACCAGTCCAATCCTATGTAGACAGGTTCTTGCAATCAAAGTTATATTTGCAGGGCTGTAATCTAAGGAGATTTTTGGTAAACACAATATATTTAGTAAATACTCCTCCCTGTCTTCCACATGTAACATATCTTTAAAGCATACATTGCATTTACTGCCATATTTCTAAAAACATATAAATATTGTTCATTTTTCAGCCATTACAGGACTTCTGCCTCCAAGATTATCTAAATTTTATTGAAGAGCAAATGAAATAGTTAATCAAATGCCCATTAATTCCTCAAATTCTCTAACTTCTGGTTACATTGGTATCCCAAAGACTATTCTCAGTTGCATGTCACCGTTACTGGACCTCTTCCCCTCTCCAAATAATAAATTAACTAATCTTATCAAAAAATACAAATGATATGCATAATTTTTAGATTTAAACTGAGTTTTCAGTAAGTATCAGAAGAGCTTCCTGACTTCACAGGAAACGATTTGTGACTGGGAAAAAATGTGCACTTTTACAAAACTTGCAGTTTTGTTACTGTATTACTCATAGACTAGAATGAAATAGGCCCTTAGGGTGGCTGACCAGCTTAGACACCTCAGCTACGTCTTCACTTCAACTTCCCCTGCACTTTAGCAGTTTATATCCTTCACTTCGTTTCAGCTTTTTTTTTTTTTAACTATTGCAATTCTTTCAAAAGATGATGTCAGTGTTTCATCTTAAAGCTCAGGTTTTGTTTTAGTTTGAAATTTAAAGCCTCTTTTTTCATAATAGGACTGTATGTATACTTCAGGCTTGTGAAGGCTCTGCTCCTTAGCTGAGTTCTTGCTTTCCCCCTCGCCATGGGGAGCTGAAGGTGGTTGGATGCAATAGCCTTTCTGCTAATTGCATCCAATCACACAGCTTTTATATCTTAGGCACGGTCTTTAAAGTGCCCTTATCACACTAATTTTTGAATCATCAAGTTTAAAATACCTCATTAGAGGAATACTTCTCATCAATCCTCTTGCAAATCATGTACCTTTCTCACAAATGTTTCTCTCTTCCATGTGAAAGAGGAAGCTCTGAGCCAGCCAGCCTCATCAGCCCTGGGGAGTTTTGTGCAGCCATGATTCAAATCTAGCTTAGATCTACTACTCTGGTGTAGAAAATACCAATTAAATGTGTTTCATTTCAGCCTCTCTAGGTGGTATTCAGTATCCATGCAGCCTTGGGCAGCCACGTGGATAACTATGTTCCCTACTAAATGCTTCCTCTAATCTGTTACTGGCAGGAAGGGCAGACTTGCCAGCCCCCTTTTGTTGGAGCCATCTTTAGAGAGATGAAACCTGAGTCTGTTTCCTCATCTCTTTCCAGAATAGGACATTTGCCAGCACTGATGGGAGAGGTAGCAAATGAGAAAGGAAGGAGTAAAAACTGTGACTGATGCAGTGGGGAGCAACAGATGTCATGTGGAAAATTGAGATATACTCAATAAGCATTTCCTACAAACATTTTCATACTGATGTAACTTAGTTATGGGGTGTGAGATATGAGCATATGAGAGAGTGAGTGAGTTTAGGCTTTGAAGCATTTCAGACAGATGGAAGTTTGTGGTTTAAGACATTTATGTGGAATTACTGGATAGGCTATTCACAGCTTGATGATTCTGCTTTAAAAGTGATTTTATGTTATAATTAAAGAGATTTGGTGAAAGAGAATAGAGGGAGCTGGGCTAAAGAATCAAGGGAAGTAAAGGTCAAGTTGCTGCTGCTCTTAAAAGCATGTAATCCATAAAGAGCTATACCCTGTAAAAGAACAGAGAATTACAGGTTACTCTTGTGATATCAACTTCAGCTTACACTGTTGACAAATGCAGATTTCTTTGAATACATTATTAAAGGCCGTATCACCATGAATGAATGAGAAAAAGTGCTTTGACATCTGTATTACATATTGTATTAAAGTACATACTTGTCTGGAACAGAAAAAACCTACATCTCAATCAGCACAGGGTATTTGATATTCTGCAGCATAAAACAAAGAAAAAGCTGTAATGCTGTGAGTTTTATTTTCCAAATAAGCTTTTACCACTTGAAGCAATGTTCAATTACTCTGAGTATTGCCCTTTCAATAAAAGGAACGATGGATTATTTGCAAAGTACTCACTCTCCTAAAATGTGTTGTTCATAGCTTGCCTTTCCATGTTTCTTTCTTTCTGATGTATTTGATATATTTGAGTACTCAGAGATCACTCACCTTAATGTTATCTGTTCTGTAAGCACCTTTTACTTCTATTCTTATCGAACTTCAAATTAATAAAACTAATTGAATTTTTTGCAACCCCATTTACTGTAATGCTTTAGTCTTGGGGCTTGTATCAAGTGAAATAAAAACCCAGTGGTTTCATTTGAATCACAGTGCTTCTGCAGAGTCAGTTTACTACATTCTCTGGTGTTAGTATTTCGACTGTTTCCAGAAGACTCATATTCTTCAAATTGTTTGATTTATTTCTTCCATTATCATTTTTAACTAGGATTATTGTAGAAATTATGTGGGATATTTCAGGGGTGTCACCATTTTCATAGTGCATTATAGAGTCATAGAGTATGGTCTGTGTCCCCTAAGCATGTTGTTTTCTAGGCTTTGTGTTCTGTGTTGGACTGTCTTTCATTCATTTTTATTGATGAAGTTTTGTTCAGATATGTCAGAAATACATAGTACAGCAAGTGTTTCCTTTATTGCTGAGGAGTTTCTGCTTTTCACCAGGTAGTGTTTTAAGGTTTGAACTTCAGAACTGGTGACACAGTGAAATTTTATATTTTTCTTCCTTAACAGAAAGGGCTATTGCAAGGCATGAAGTTAGAGAAATAGAGCAGCGTCATACAGTAGATGGTCCCCGACAAGATGTTACACTGGATGAAGAAGATGATGTGGTGATCATTTACAACAGAGTGCCCAAGACTGCCAGCACATCCTTCACAAATATTGCCTATGATCTCTGTGCAAAGAATAAATACCATGTTCTACATATCAATACAACCAAAAATAATCCTGTTATGTCTCTGCAAGATCAGGTAAGCTGCTGAAGTTGGGATGTTTTCATGAAACAAGGGAAAAAAAGCTTGCTGTTGTGAACTTGGGTGATCTGATGTATTTGGCTTTTTTGTCCCATTTTCCAGTATAAACAAAATCTAATGTTTTCATATTTTCTTTGTAGAGAATTAATATTACTTCTAAATAGGTTTAGGTTTTTGCTTGGCTACTGGAGGTGGTGTCTGTTTTTTGGACAAAAACAAAGCTAAAAATGGGCATGACTGGGGTAGAAATGACCTTTGTTGTTATAACTGTTTTGGCTGTGCAATCCAATGTGCCTGTCGTCTCCATCTGCAGTGAATGCAGTCTTAGGCAATTTGCTCTCTGAGTGGTGCAGGCACTGTGCCATGCTGTCAGGGCTAGACTTGTGTCTTTGGTACTGGGGCTGGTCAGGTCTCACAGGTGATAAAAAACATACAGAAAAGTGCTTTAAACAGCTTGCACTGCGAAGGACGAGTCACTTTGCATCCATTAAAAGTTCTCACTAAAATCACTGTAGTACCAGACTAGAAATGATTTTGGCTGTATTTAAAAAATGAGTATTTTAAAAAGATGATGAGGGTTCAGTGCTGTGTTTTTGTTAGGCTGGGGTGAAGGGAAGTAGGTTTATTGGTTTATTTTCTTTAATATTTCCTTGGTTGTCATGAGTGCACTTGCAGAGAATCTAGGTTAGAGATCTGAAACATTACTGTCATCATCCCTGCCTGTAAAACAAATGTTTCCAAACTCTCTGCTGCCAGTTGTATGCTGATCACTTAAGTTGATATGCAGCAGAGGCAGGAGCTGCTCTGCATTGCAGCATGTCAGCACTGAGCCTTGCAGCTCCTCTAAGTGCATGTCTGTGGGCTGAAGCAGCTCAGCACAGCTGGGCTGGTGCAGGGGGAAGCAGGTGCTAAAGGTCCTTCAGTTCTCTGTGTGGGAGAAAGGTTGAGGTAGGGATCTCTGTGCAGAGGAAATAATGGACTTGGGTGATAATGGAATCTGCTTTGTGATAGTGGGGCTATGTTACTTTTGAGTAATTCCTTCTGTAAAACTGTCTCCTACATATGAAGGTGATAGTGTCATACATGATTACTGTCATTATAAAGTCTGGTAGCCATCACTATAGTCCTGTCCAGTGCATAGAACAAGTACTAAAGACCTGAGCACTAAGAGCAGAGTGATTTTTCAATATATTTAATAAGCCTATGTCTGTTAATTAAAAATCATGCTCAAGTCAGTCATACCTCATGCTGCACTTTCCACCAAATTCTGTCAAGGTGTTTTTTGAAATGGAGGTCTGTCCTAAAGGATAGGAAAGCTGGTCATTGAATAGGTATAAATTAAACACAGGCTACCCTAAATTTCTACTTGTGTTTGAACTCAATTCAAATAAAATTGTTCTTTGCTGGTTTAGTTTTATTGAAGAAAAACTCTTCATCTTCCCTCTAATAATAATCTGTTGAAGAATGAAAGTCTGTCTGTGCAGAACATGTACACAATACTGTCAGTCCTACCTTCATTTGATACTATGCTCTTGTCCAAAGTGGTAAATGATGTAGTTTAATTAGAGACTTGATACTGTTCTTCCATCTGGGAGATGCTGACAATGAGGAACTTCATATATTGCATAGTTGTTTAAAGATGCAGAAATAATTATTCATCTTTAATACATGGAGAAAACAACTTGCCACTGTAAGTCATGGTGCATAATTCTGGAGATGGCCGGGGTGCCGAGTGGTAGCTGATGATGTTTACTCTGTATGGGTTTGGATTAGCATGACATATTCACCTGCTCATTTGGGTGCATTAGGTGTGTATGTGCCAGTAGTAAAATACATAAACATATCACAGAGACAAAATTGTTCTGTTAGTGATACTGTTTGTTAAAGCAAATCTCCCTAAGTAAGCTGAAGATTGCCTTGGGCCTGGCAGAATTTTATATATTAGTGAGCATTATTTTGAGTGGTTTTTCTGCTGTACTTTTTCCAAACTACTGTAGTTCTGTAGCAGATTTTAAGTTCTCTGCCCATATGTGAAACCTTTACTTCTTGAATGCCATGTGAAAAAAATGATATTTAAAATCCACTCCAAATATAGTCTGTATGAGATGATCTGATAAGAGTTCCTAACACCCATTTTAGTTTCAGGTGTAGCTTGTCCCAGCAGCTCTCCTTTCCTTTGCACCTCTGGCAGTAGGATCCTGGGAGCTGCCCCTCTTTCCCCAGGCTGGGCCTTTTCTTTGCAGCAAGCTGAGTGCCACATTGCCCGTGTTACCTTTGTGAACTGTACAAGGTAGAGACCTGTACCTGTACAGGTAGAGACCTGGTCTGTAGTAGAAACATTTGCTTCTTAATTAAGTTGGAGTAGTTGTTTAGTTGAGTTTTATTTGCTGCCTGCATGTTTCAGCAGTGACACTGTCTATACAAGATTGCCTGTGTCAGGGCTATAGGGATGGCATACCAGCCATGCTAACTTTATTGGTTTTGTTACATGGTGAAATTGTCATCTAAAACAATTAAAATTAAATTACTGTTCCGCATGTATTCATTACAGCATGTATTCTTGATAAATTATTTTAAAAGTGGGTGTGAGAACATGGCCTCTGCTTTTATGAATGCTACATTTATCCAGTGTTTCAGTCTCAGTTCACTGTTTTCTTGGGTTTTTTCTCCTTCAATTTCTCTCAATTTTTCTCAACCCTCTTGCATGAAAATGTATTCTTTTGCTTCCAGGTGCATTCTAGAACAGCTGGTCTCTCAGAGGACAGCACAGTCGTAGTGGCTTTAGTGGTACTTACTTCCTCTGCTAGTGCAGGTTTCAGTGGCTGTCAGAAGTGGAACAAGTGAAAAGGTTGCAGCAACTCTGTTAAGAAGTGGAAGTACTGTCGTGTGCTCGCGAACATTTAAGAATTTTTCTTTTGGAGTTAGATGGGCTACTGAGTGAATACGAGTGCTGCATGTGTGCCAATTGTATTTTTCCTTCTGAGAAAGAACTATTAGTGCAAGGCAGGTATCCTGGATGTACTGTGACTGAACTGGTGAACTCAGTCTTTTCACTGTCTCATAAAATTGTTTCTCAGCTGTCCTTTCCTTGAGCTTGCTTGTGGTTGTTCATGGCATGCAGCCAGAGGTGTGCTGCTTGCCTGTTGTCAGCATTCCTGACCCTCTGATTCAGAGCTGACTCAGACACACTCGTGCACACTCACACACGTTCTTGCACACTCACACCTACACACACTCTTGCACCCTCAGTCACACTCACACTGAGACACAGGCAGTCACATGCAACTCACACACCATCAGAGACACTGGCACACACAGTCACACACTTGCACACGTGCAGGTGTGTGGGCATGTGTGTGTGACTGAGTGTGACTCTTAGTGTGTGGTCAGACTGTAGAGAAGAGGTTGCAGTTAATGGGCAGAGATAAAAACTTACAGCATCCCTTTAGTTTGCACACATGGCTTTTTCTCAGACCAGGTATGCTGGTTGGGTTTTTCCTCCTTTTGGCTCACTGGGACTTGTTTTAAATTCCTACTGTCCTAGAAACTGAATGTGTTTAACTTACCTTTCAGGACATCTTATGCCCCTGGAGTACGTTTGATCTGGCTTTTTAATTCAGTGAACCTCAGCTGATTTCCCACTTACTAAAGGCTGTGAAGCAACTTTGTAGCTGATTATATAAAAGCACCATGAAACAACTTCACAGGAATTCCATTCACGTCCATCTGAACTTTTAAAGTCACCTCAAATTTTATTCAATTGGGCTCAGATGGAGAAGCTTGCTCTGTCTCTTGAAAGCTCCAGTATCCGCTAAGCCCTGAAAAGAAGGGTAAAATTGATCATATTTAACAGTATGAAGCAGTGAGCAATATTCATCTCTGACCTAAAATGTATGAATCCAGACTCATTAGGCTGTCTGTGACCTGGAACAATTCTGGCTTTTGGAATGCTGTGAATTGTGGAAGAAAAAAAACCCTCTTGCCTGCAGGCTAGTTATAGGTGTTAAAAACTATAGTTCTCAGGGGCTCAGCATTTTACAGGTCCATTTTAAGACAGATGTAAATGTCACAGGGATGTTATAACACCTTCTTAGCCTTCTCTTAACTTGGCTGGTGTTAGGGGCTAGACTGTCTGTCCTATATGCATGAAGATTATTTCCATAGCAGATAATAACACTGTAAGACAAAGGCAATAAAGGATTTTTGTAACTTTTACTGAAACATCTGCGGTTTGGTGCCAGATGCTGGCATGGGAATCTAAAACAAAAACCTTGGGATTTTGTACTTAACATTACCTTGTATCTAGTTCTAGTCTATTAGAAGCTGAAATCTAGATGATAAAAGATTTCAGAAAGCTCATTCATGGAAACATAAAGGTAATTTTAGTATGTGGGCTGCACTGCACAGCCTAAATAGCATAACCGGTTTGTTTGCAGAGTTGTATCAACCAATCCTGACATTTTGGAGTTTGTGGGTGAAGGAAGGAAAGGTGATTTATGTTTTGTATTTAGGAAATATCTGGGCCAAGTAAAGAAATATTTATAGCTGAGGCTCTCCACGGAAAATATCTTGTCATTAATCTTGGAAAGATGCAGTCAAATGGAAGTGTGGTTTATTTCAGTAGCTGTAAAGGTAGTTCAACTGGATTCAAAGTCCCCTCTCATCAGTATGTGCTATGGACAAAACCAGCCAGAAAGCCAATGCAGTTTATGAAACACCATTGTATAACATTGTGCAGTGCTTTTCAGCTAGATTTGCCACTATTTTCATGCGCATTATATGCTTTTAATTTTGTACTGCCACAGACTGTGAAACTTGTACACTGAAAAAATTATTATAAAAATTATTATACTAATAAAAAACATTATAATGTTACCTGTTATTTAAAAGTATATGAATTTCTGTTATCTGAGAGGCCAGGAGAGAGTGTTTAAATAAATAAGTACAAGTTACCAACCTCTTAAAATCGTCTTCAGTTGTGAGGTTTGCATAATTGAAAAAACAGGAGCAGGCCAGTCTCACCTCTTAAAATCTTCGACTGGTTGTAATAAATAGTAAATATTATGCTTCAGGACACTCTCAATCCACTTGACCTTACAGAATGTTAGTGTTGTTGTCTTGAGCTCTCAAAATTTCCTTTTTTGCCTCTCGTCTCACCTCAGAATCTTTGTGCTTATCTGTTTCTCTGTATAACAGAAAAGATACTGCAGATGTGCAGAGAACACTATCTTTTAATTCACAGCCTCAGAAATGGCATATCTTTGTCAGACAGCTCAGGCAGTACAAATTTATCATCTTCTCTTTATTATCCAATTCACTAGTTTTGGAATAACTTTCATTTACATGCTTTGATGTTAAAATATTCTGTTCATCTAGTAAAACCAAGCTCTATCAGGATTTGTGTGTCCCACTTAATTTGATCACACTCTCTGGTTTGGGGCATGTCTTTTATTTTGTTCTTTGAAATGTAAAGCTATTCCTATTTTTGTGAACTTTGCCAATAACTGCTCTGTCAGCCCTTATTCAAGGGCTGCTTCATGCTTTAGCATGCAAGTTTCACTGAAATGTTAGGGTTACGATGACTATTCAAAATAGCAAACTGTAGATCTGATTTACATTGCATGGGTTTATAACATTTCTGGATTACTTGTGTGTTGTGTGTTGGGATGGAGGAGCAAATGAACCATCAGATTCATTTCTGATGTCCCAGTAAAACAGGTCTAAGAACGTGCTGTAAATCTGGTACACTTTATTTGAGGGACTGAATACAGATCAGACAATTCTGTCAAGTATGTACTTGAATTTTTACTGAAACTATTCTGCATTCCTTTCCCATTACAAACGAAATGGACTGACAAAAACATAAATGTTTGTCTTGCTTTTGTGGTAGCTTTCCTTGAACTGTCCTTCTGATTGCTGTGTTCTGCTTTTGTTTAGTTTCTGATCATTAAATTCTGATGATCTAAAATCAGTACTCTGTATGCTGCAGAAAAGCCTATCTAGGCGGCACAATTTTTTCTTTATAATATTCGAAATAGATTTTAAATCTAATGCATTGTGAGATGACAAGCCGGGCGGCGCCGAGGGCGGGGAAATGCAGGGAGGCACACGGAAACGCTGTTTGTGTTCGGCCCGGCAGGTGCGGTTCGTGAAGAACGTGACGAGCTGGCGGGAGATGAAGCCGGGCTTCTACCACGGCCACGTGGCCTTCCTCGACTTCGCCAAGTACGTGCGCGGCGCTGCTGCCCCCTAGCGCCCGAGCGCGGCGCGGCGCCGGCCTGCGCGCCCGAGCCGCAACGCGATTTCTCTCGTGTTCTTGCACGATAAAATGTAGCCGAGTCTCTTAAAAAAAATCGTTGATATACTGGGGTTAGTGTTCCTTGTCTAAATTCCAAGCTTGTTTTGCTGCAAACTATGGCTTTTCTCTGAAACACCGGCAATTGTGTTTTGGGATTGGCTTCCCGTTTGGGGGAGTTTAACATACCTGTTCTCAAAAATGCTTCGTATAAAGAGTAACACCACCTGCCTCCTAAGTCACATAATTCTTCTCTACCTTAGTATCCCTTTACACTTTATCGAAATATGAAAAGTCATATTTTGAAGTAGTTTTCTGGTCTATAATAATTTGATTTGCCAGAAAAAGCATTGAAATAATTCTTGTGGAGTTAAATGCTGCTACTTCTAAAATGAAATTAAAGAAAAATATAGTAAAAAGCCTCTGACTGACTTCAAAGGTTCAGGATCATATCTTTATTCCCACTTTCATATGTTTCTTTGCTTGTCTTATTTTTGCTTCTGGATCTAAAGCTGTGATCCTCAGTAGCTCAGTCTTAGGAAACCTCCCCTTGAACTGACAAGTCAGTTTTGCTTAAGATGCTTACTAGACAGTGCTTCATCTTGCACTTGGAGCATGTGGAAAATTATTTAAAATTGAAAGTGGAGTTTTCTGATCTTATTACATTTGACTGCACAAATGATAGTAACCACTACTTTTACCTTTTGGTGACAGTCACTCCGCAGTGTTTTTATGTTTCTGTGCATTCAAGTATTTAAGTTCTCTTTTGTATGTAGTAATTTCCTTTTGTTTAGTCATTCCTTTTAATTATTCATTCTGTCATGTACACTGATTTTCAATTTGAACTTCTTATTACAAAGAATTAGATGGGGATGTGAGACCTGTGCAGATTCCTAAGACAGTACATTATCAGGAAATACTAAAAGCTACAGTAGTAGCTGAAAATGACCAGTGGCACTAAGTTTACAAAAAGTAACAGGCAAAAAAGTTACTAATCAATCAATCAATCAAATAAAATATATCAAAATTCATTAGCTTCCTTTCTGTGTTTTAAAATTAAAATGCTTCAACATTAATAAACACTTGAACTGAGTAATAGCTTTCTGGTGCAGCAAAACTGAATGTTATTTTATACATTATTTCATAAAGCTGAAAACATTTTCAGATACTAGAACTCCTGAAACTAAAATATTTTACATCTAGAAAGCATCTAAGCAATTTCACAGATTTCTTTCATCTGCATCTTCCCTCTGGGACTGTGTTATCCTTGTCTTTGTTGTTTGTTATCCTTTCACCTGAGTGATTTTTTTTTTTCCCCACAACAGCTTGCTTTCTCATACTTTGGGTTTTCATTATTAAAATAATATCTTGAATACGCTGGTTGTGCTTGGCAAGGCCCACACCTTTAAGGCTGTGAGGTATGTTCTTGTAATGAACATTCTTGTAGTTAAGAAGTGTAAAATATTTCAGGAGAGTCAATGCTTCCTTGACATCAGACTTTGATCCACTGTCAAATGTCAGAAGTACCTCTTAAAATATGCTGAAAATTAAAAGTACTGGATTCCATCGATAACTCACAGTATTGAAGACAGGTTACTGTAATCCATCCATGTAGAAATTATGGTAATAAAAGCTTAATTTTTTTCCCTTTTCTTTTTGTATTTTAAAAATTTTTATCCACTCTTTACTAGAGAAGATAGGGAATAATAGTTGGGAAAAAAAGTTCTTTGACAATGTAATTGCCAATTCATTATCATTATTAATAAAGTTACAGTAATAACTTGCTTTACTAGTAGGTTTGTGTTACTGTAACTGAAACTAGTTCTGCAAGCTCGTGTGCAGATGCAGGCGGTTGTACAATCTGGCACAAGCATTTCTAAGGACTTGGACATCTTCCCTGAACCCATGGATCTGTGCTGTTGGTTGGTTGAGCCTGCTGCTGTAAAGAAATGGTTTGGTACATCTTCCTCAGCGTTTGCAGCAGTAGTCTGTGGGACTGCATGTCTCATGCTCTTCAGTGGACCCTAAAGAGGGTGCAGGTCAAAGCCTGGGCTTTGCATGGGAATGGTTGGAACATTCACACCCTCTGCTGCGCAGCCTCTGGGCAGGCAGAGCTGGCATGGGACAGCTGTCAGCACTTCGGCCTTGGAGTGCTCCAGTCTGGCTCATTGGTACTCTGCTGGCAGCCTTGGAGAATCAATTGCTCTTTCTGTAGCCTTTAACAGTTTCTCTCTCTGTAGTGCTTGTTTTTGGCAAAAGCAATGCCTGTTAATTGGGGTTTTTTTCTAACTTTCTCCTTTCTGCTTTTGCTACATTTCTGTTCTTCGGCTTTTCAGCTTAACTTTCCTCATATGCACAGTATCTGGTAGTAAAATTGACCTCTTTAAAAATCATGGTACTTCAACTTAAAACTATGAATGCTATGTTTTAGCCAAGCTAGGAGGCATGAATGGCCCTCTTTCGATGCAAAATGCTTTCCCTAGGAACAGAAGAGAACTTTTTTTTCCAGCTTCTAGCTTTATTTCAGGGCACTTGACATACTTGCTTTCCATTGTGATATAAACTCTTTAATATTTAAATTCTTTAATATTTGGATACTGTAGTTGTTTTTCACAGTATGTCTCAAGTGGAAAAGAAAATAAAACAGAGAAATGTATTGTAAAAGCTGACTTGAACATAGATCACTGAAAGGTAGCATTTGGTGATTTAAATTTTTCTCCTGTGTTATATGAGCTTACCACCTCATTTCATCAGGCTTCTGTTTGTACTGGAGTACATAAAAATTTGCTTAGGGTAGATGTCTAAGGAAAAATTTAATAACTTTAGATGGAGAAGTTAATATGGTTACAGATACTATCTTAGGCTTATATTTAATAACCATAGCTGTATGCATTCAACCCAGGCAGTGGATGGGCTCTGAGCTCTGTCTTCCTGCTGTTGGAGTTAATGTCTCTGACAACTGGAGACCTGCCAGGAAAACCACTCATAGCATTGCAAAGCCCTGTTCACAAGGGCAGGAACTCAATATCAAACTTCCTTGTACTTATTATAAACATGTATGTGGCTGCTAAACTAGTTAAGGCATTTCTAGAGTCAGGATGGTTGTGTAAACATTTTTAGTATCTATTTGTGTGACTATATATCTGTTTTGTTTGTTTCTTTAACAATAAACCCTTAAAATCATAGTCCTAGGCAGACTGAACTTAAAGTTATTTTCACATTCATGTAATGCACTGGATATGAGGATGAAAAGAAGTGGTCATTAAACTTCCTCTCAGTATCATGTATTCTCTGTATAGATTTCAGGTGTAGCCATAAAGACACCTTTTTTACATATTAGATGAGAAGCTTTGATTTGTCCTTTGAAAGATGTTTTTTCCTCTTTTACTTTAGATTTGGTGTTAAAAAGAAACCAATTTACATAAATGTCATAAGGGATCCTATAGAACGCCTAGTTTCTTATTATTACTTTCTGCGCTTTGGAGATGATTACAGACCAGGGCTACGGAGGCGAAAACAGGGGGATAAAAAGGTAAAGTACACCCAATAATACATGCTGAACTTACTAATATTAATGTGAAAACAATTTTTAAAATGCCCTGATAAAAGCCACATCGTTCTTCTATGAGCCTTGGTGATAATGGTGGCTTTGTAAGTTACATATTCTCCATTTCCTGTCCGTACTGGAGCACAGCATGACATTAGTAGGTTCTTTGTACCCTTATAAATTCACTGTATGTTGCAATTTGTTAAGAAAATTGAATAAAATCTTTTTAAAAATTGTTATTCCGTATCAAGAATTACAATTATCCAATTAGGTTTATCCTATGTTTGAAGGCTACATCTCTTCTTGTTGAAGACAGACACAACTTTTTTCAGCAAAAGCTATGGAACTGCTGATGCTTTGGCTTTGTTGTTTATTTTCTTATAATTAGCAACCCATTTTATTCTGTTATTTTTAGAAATTAAACATTACAATGTCTTTTTGGTGGTGTATGATACATGAATTTCTGTCCTTCCTCCTTGTGTCTTAGGTGGCTGTAGACGAGTTCAGGTTAGCACATTCAAACATTGACTACTAGTACAGTTTCAGGATGGCAACATCATTCAGGTTTCATAATGGATTTGTTCCAGAAAGAATCTATACATCCACTGTCATCGTTTGCAGTATGATATTTTTTATGCATGCTGGTTTGGATTTTTCTTATATTGGGAAAAAAAAGCAGGGTATTAAATGTATGAGTATGGTTTACAAAACTGTAGCTAGAACAGTGTGAAATCCTATAATAGGTAATGAATTTTTGTACTTTACAGAGCCAAACACTTTATACAGTTTCAGTGATTATATTTTTCTTAAGCTGATGCTGTTTTTCTGTAATGCTGACAATTTAGTGTAGTGCTGTGTGGGTACCAAGAGACATTGGAAAAATAAGCAAAAGTCACACTAAATACAGCTTAGTCTATAAACACTGTAACAACTAAGAGAGATGAGTAATCATTTTGTGTGCTGCCCCCATCCAAACAGTCCTTTTTGAATATTAGGAGCAAACCATTCCTCTTTTCTTTCCCGTTGGGAACTAGCTGCTCCTCTGTTATTTAGGGTTTAGCGCCATCTTCAGCTACTGCATTTCAGTTTGTCCAGATACCCTGCAGCACAGCAGCATAGGAAGAGGAAAGCTTCAAGAAAAATTGAAATTAAGCTTTAAAATTGTCCTTATAGAACTGGCTAAACAGATGAGCAGGTGATGTGATGCGATACCGTAAAGGCATTTTTAAAAAGAGAGATAGGATCTCAGCTTTTGTAGCCTGTCTTCCTCTTTCCTTCTGGAGTCAGTCACTTGGAAAGCTGAGCATGCTGCCATGTCTGAGCTGTTTCTAGGACAAAAACTTACTAAAAAGAGTGAAATTTAACAGTGTTTATTTTAGTATTGAATAATAATCCAAACAACCTGGTTAGGTAGTCACTGGGAAACATGCCAAAAATCCTTAGTGTTTCTGCATGGTAGACTGCACTGTAAGCTTTGATTTGCTGGGAAAAGGGTCAAATGCATTCCTGTTTATAATGCTTGCAATGCATTGCATTAATAATTTTATGTTTTTCTATTGAAGATGCTTTTTGCATTTTGTCACTCTGCATTTTGCCACTTTATTTAGGTCTGAGCGACTTAGTTGTTATACAGATTTAACAAGTTCTGTGAGCATTTCAAGTGAAATTGATTTACTACATCAAGCTATGTAGTAGCTATAGAAGCTATCAAGGCTTCTTTCATTTAAATCAGGTAGTACTATTTTTCCAAAGTGTCCCTGGGGAACTGCCCATGTGTAGATGATGTAAGTTTTGCATACATTAGTCATAAAATTCAGTAAGCCCAAAAATGGATTGAGCTAATTGCAGTGTCTATTCTAGTATGTGTTACAGTAGATTCATGAAAAGCTCTTCAAATGAAGAGTAGGGAAGGTCAGAAATTACTTCTAGTGGAAGTCAATTGTTCCTTTATTAGTGGAGAGGAATCTCAATGTACTTTCTACTCTTGTCCCCTCCTAGTCCATTCCATGGCATTTATATAGAAGAATTCTTAACTAGGTTGTTTTCTGTATCCCTGTGCTTCCAGTCATAGGTAGCTTGGCTCCAAATGCAGAGTCTGTAGAGGCAAGGATTTCTTATAATAAAATCTCTGGATGGAGCAGCCAAGCTAGGTGCCTAAAAGAGGAAGTATGGAAGGAAGTCTGTCCTATTTCAGCTTACTTAGAAAATGGCTTACTTCCTTTTGCTTATTAACTGTAAAATAACCTGCTGGTAAAGCAAAGAAGTCTTTGCACAGATGCCAGTTCATTTTTAGTATAAACATTCATAATTTAGGAGGTGCATTTAACAATAGATCAGTGCAGAATTTCCCTAGACTATGCTAGGGAAAGCATATCAATGTCCTGTTTTCCTACTTAAGCTGCATTTTTATCTATGATGTGTGACATGTGCAAGCTATTCTAAACTCAGAGTTCAATATGAACCAAAGCACCACAGTTTACTCCCTGCTTTGGCATAGTATCAATAATTTTTTCAGATTATCTCAAAAACTTCACCTCAAAATAGAAGCAAATTATATTGTCCATGTTCTTAATCCCAAATAATTACACAAATGTGTTTTTACATAGTTGCTTTGAACAGAAACTTGTAATTATACTGAAGAAGTAATCTAAAAAGTTGTCTATGTGATCTATTATTTTTTTTAATATATCCTAGATACAGACCTTCTCTCTTGATTAGCAATATCATAAATACTTCCTTCATGGTGACAGAGTAAAGCATTTACAAACGCCTTATAAATGCTAATGGAAGTAACTGTGTTGAACAGTTACAGTTCAGCAATAACCGTTGAAACTCTTACTACAGCTGTGTGTCCATGTAGAGAGCAGTAGTGTCTGGAATATTCTGGTATGCTGGGAACAACTTCTTTTCAGTTCAGTCAAAATTAGCCTCTGAAATGGCAGTTATTTGTCATAACTTAGATGTAAGAGAACCTTGTTAAGTCTAAACACAAAATGCACAATGTTCTGTGTTACAAAGATCCAGCTTTGTAATCACCCAATTCCTGATGGCATTTGATGCTGTATCTTTAGTGACTTCTTTTATCGGAGAAAATAATTATACTGACACTTATTGACTGTTTTTACTAGTTTGGACAAATAGCCTTTGCTAAAGTTGTGTTAAAGGTATATCAGTGTTTCAGGTAAGATCAGTTGTTATTAGTTGTAACCATAAAAGACTGTCCAAGTACTATTTAGTTGAGACAATAGATCATCCTAATAACACTGTGAAAGCAAGGCTTGATTTTTTTTTTTTCTAGAATATCATATATGTGTTTTTCTGTCCCCCACTACCTTTAGCAACTAACTAGTGTGAGATGTTTGATACATATATGAGATTTTAAAGCTCAGCTCAATTTTGTCTTTGTTCCAGACCTTTGATGAATGTGTGGCAGCTGGAGGTTCCGACTGTGCTCCAGAGAAACTTTGGCTTCAAATTCCATTCTTCTGTGGCCACAGCTCAGAATGCTGGTAGGGAGATAATTGTGGTTTGTTTGTCAAGTACATCAGTGCCAAAATCTAAACTTCAACAAATTTCATTATGTAGTCCAGTTGACAAAAGTGTGAGAGACTGGGCAGAGTGAAGCAGTGGATACTCGAGTGATGTGTTTTCTGTTGAAGATGGATTTACTGAAACAGTTTTGCAGTTCTTTAAACTAGCAGAATGTTACAATACTGTATCAGCAGTGCTATGAGGGAAAACATATGTTTTCAATTTTAAAAATTATTTTTGCAGATTTAGAGTCTTGATGTTTTTCTCTTACGTCAGACTACAGTATCCTCCTTTTGGAATGGAGATATTTTAGTTCAAGCTCCTAAAGTTCCTGAGGAGTACACAATAATTGAGATCAGGATAAATTTATCTTTTTAAACCTTTACCAGATACCCAGTAGTCAACGCTACTTAGCAGAAACTGAAACAAAAGCAAATAGTGTCCATCTGTCAATGTAACATATTTTATAATAATGGCAAAAACTTTAACAAACTCTTTAGCAATAAAACCCAAAAAAAAAGTCCCATAGATTAATTGAAAGATTCTAAGTCATATCAAGGGCAATTCTTTATCAAGGATATTGTTCATTCAAACACAAGGAAAGTAAATGGCCACTTGAGAGCTCCTCTTTCAGTGCCTGTTGTTCAGGCTTATTTACTCTCTGGCTGTGCAGAGAAGCAGAGAAAAAAAGAAGGTGCAAAAGGGAAGGTTTGTTCTTGCCAGATTTCTGGTCTCTAATGTGAAAGTGGAGACAGAGTATTAATATTGAGGCAATGTAAATCCTCAAAAAATTGTTTGAATAGAGGCATTAAGCTCATACACATACACTGGGTATTTTTGTTGAGACTCCTTTATAAGTAGACGAGTCACATTTTTAGAACACAGATGAGAGATACTGGAAAGGCAAATGAAGTTAGGAATGGTTACAACTTGGAATAAGTCTTGCCTTTCCTATACAAATGTCCTGTCGTGAAGTAATTTCCATCTAGGGACCGAGGATTGTTGGCTGACATCAGAACTCGCTGTAATTGTTCTTTGTCATTTTAGGAATGTGGGAAGCAGATGGGCTTTGGAGCAAGCCAAATACAATCTGATTAATGAATACTTCCTAGTGGGAGTTACTGAAGAGCTTGAAGACTTTATCATGTTATTGGAGGCAGCTTTGCCCCGGTTCTTCAGGGGTGCCACAGAACTATACCGGACAGGTATTTAAATAGTTGATTTCCATGGATTTTTTCATCCACTTGCTGCCTTCTTTAGTGTGAATTCTTTAGATCCATAGTTTTGAGTTTCTGTTAGGTTTGTCTCTCAGCTGGATGATGCTCCTATGGAAGAAACAAACTCCTTTTCAAACATTCTCAGTTCTTTCTTTTTTTTGGAGGTAGTGCTAGTCCAAGTGTCCTTCTGCCTTACACAAATTGTAAATGTTTAAGGCTGGGATAAAAGCAGGTGTGTAGGTATACTGCATGTAACATTGTGATGTGTTTGTAACAGAACATTTTTTTATGGTTTTGCAGTGGCTTCAATTTTGTGAAGTGGCTGATGTGGCAGATTTCCATTTCCTCAGAAGCCCTGCTGGAATTAACTGTGCTCAATGCTGCCTGGTCGGCTGAGCAATAAAGCCTGAGGGATGCAGAGACCCAAGTAGATGTTTATGTTCCTGGGCTCCTAGCTACAACAAGTAGCTCAGTTTCCAGGAGCTGGCCATGCAATTTATGATGAAGAAAAGATCTATCTTAGCAGGGCTTCTATCTGCAAATAGAGGGAGAAAAGGATCTGATGTGCAGAGCCTAGATAAATAGTATTAACAAGTTAATTACAAAGCAACAGCACTCCTTGGGGAAAATCTGAGCATCATTTTGATCATCTTTGTCTCAGAAACTCTGCAACAGGGATGTGGCTTATGTATCATTTATGATAAGACTATAGTATCCTACTTAGATGGGAGAATAATGGTTTAAATACTATTAGAAGAGGTTATATTTTGATTGGAAATAGACAATTGAAATCACACGCAAACAAGATTTTTTTTTTTCCTCTCTTTTATGGAGAGCTACAGAGCGCTACGCCAGAACCAAGGATTTTTGGTAGTCTGAGTTGAATATAACCTTCCCTGGAGGTATTTAAAAGATGTGTAGAAGTGGTGGAGATATTTAAAAGATGTGTAGGTGTGGTACTCGGGGACATGGCTATCTTGGACTTGGCAGTGTTAGGTTTGTGGTTGGACTCAATGACCTTAAATGTCTTTTCCAAACTAAATGTTTCTATGATTATTTGAAATAAGTCTCTGCCGTTTCTCAAATTCTTAACATTTGATACCAGATTAACATCTAAATAATTAATTTTGAAAGACCAGTTTTGCTCCAGGTAGATTATATGGAGTAATTCTATTCCTTAAATGAATGTTTATTCCCTGGGTTTATTAGAGCAAACAGCAAGAATTGAAAAAATGGATGCAAAATTCATAAACATTTAGTGAGAGAGGCTGCAGTTTTCCAACTTTGCATGTTGTGTTAATATATTTTGGATTAAAGCCTGCTCCTTCTAAGGCAGTTTATCAACACACTGAGAGTATAAAAACTCTGTAAATAACAAAGGACTGTAAACATTTTTTGAGCACGTGAACTTGAGAGTGAAGCTATTACTTTCATTTTGCATTTAGGAAAGAAGTCGCATCTTAGGAAAACAACTGAGAAAAAACTTCCCACAAAAGAAACTATTGCCAAGCTACAGCAGTCTGAAATCTGGAAAATGGAGAATGAGTTCTATGAATTTGCACTGGAGCAATTTCAGTTTGTCAGAGCACATGCAGTTCGGGAAAAAGATGGAGAATTGTATATTCTGGCTCAAAACTTTTTCTATGAAAAGATTTACCCTAAATCAAACTAAGAATGCTATACTGTTAGATTTATGGACCTAAATCTTTGGTCACATCATCATCTTAGTCCTCAGCCATGGAAATTAGATTGCTTGTAGACCTCCAAGACATTTCTTTATACGAGAAAAGTGGGTTGTGGATCACCTCCAGGGCTTTGGATATAGCTGTGTTGGTAATCCAGAAGCAAAAGCTTCATTTCTTTTATCTAACTAATACTTTCAGTGGGAGTCAATATCCTTAACCTGAAGAAATCTGCACTGTAATTCGGAGCAATTAATACACGGGAGTTCTATTTGAAAATATAAACAATTAAAAAAAAATGCTTCTGTTGATGCTCTTTTTAATTTTCAGAGCAATTTATTTTCATTTATACTTCTGTGAAGAGGAAATTATTTTCCCCAGTTTTCAACATGGAAATTTTGGTTTAGTATACAGTATGAGTATTCCTAATAACTGGTTGACATGTGTGCTTTGTTTTTGTGAATCATGTCACATGGTACTCATTGGGATGGTTAATCATGTTCTGCTGAGAAATGCTGCTGCTGCTGGAATTGCCCATATTTATATATGTGGTTTTATTAAAAAATTACAACTACTCACTAGTGTTAAAATGTCATTTTCACATCAATATTGTAAAAAGTTAAGGAATCAGAGCAGTGGGGTTTTTATTTTTGTTTTTTTAATCACCACCACCACCACTGACTGTGGTTGGGAAAACGACAAAGAAATTTGGTATTGTCTGCAGTTCTAGTTGATCCTTACACAGTGGTATAAAAATTGTAAATTCAGTAAGTTTCTCCATGGATTCTTTGTAATAATTGTAAACTGAGGTATTGGTGAATCCATATTATGACTCTACTAGTGAGCTGTGGTATGGCTAGGGTTTTCCTACTACTTCAATACTTTTATCTGTAGAATATTTTTACTGAGGTGCTTTATAACGTGTTTTAAAGCATTGCATTTACAAAAGGAGTAAAATGCTGTAAATACTGCTTATTTTATGTATTTGGACCAAAAGGTTTAAAGTAACTAGTTTAAAGTGGGGTTTTTTTGCACCAGTTCTTTTATGTGTGAAGTGAAAAACATCACATCTACTTCCTGGTTGAGTTAACTGTTGGACATTGCTGAAATGCACTTCAGTGACCTCTCTGACTTCAATACCAGAATGTTTTCCAGGGATTCTCTTTACAGAAATGTAGTCTTCATCCTTTTATTACGGTAAGAGAACAAGAAGAAAAATGTCATGTGCAGTCTGGTTGGGGAAGATGCAGTGAACTTGATTGACATAATTGTATTTATGTAACTGCCTTACGTGACTGTTGTAAATTTGTGAGTTGCCATTATTAACAATGTGAAACACCTGGCAGATGAAGTAAATTGAAATTTAAGAACAGATGTTTGGGGCCACTGCATTATAGCAAATGGCCATGGAGCACTACAAGAATTTTTCCTGCTGAATTTTCTTAAAGATATGAGTATTTTCACACTTCCACCTGCCTTTTCTTAAAAGTGCTTTTCACAGGATTTGATTGGGAAGGCCCTGAGGAGGCAAAGAAAGGAATGGTGGAGAAGGTTTAAATTCTTAAGGTCTAATGCTGAAGATTTAGTTTAAAATTACTGAGTGAAGTTTTTCTAACCAGCTTGTTCTTGTAATGAAAACAAAGGAAATGGAAAATGGTCTGTGAACTGGATGTCTGCAGCCAAAAGCAACAGCCCAATTACAGAGAGGATAACGAGAGACTATCAAGTACATCTTGCAGTTTCTTTGTTTTCTTAGATTTTTTCCCTTCTGATTTTAAAAATAGATCTCTCTTTGTTCTTCCAAAATAATCAGGGAAGTTCCTTCTCATAAGTTACCATTTATGTAGCATGAACCATGCATAAGACTTCCTGTTCTAGTTCTTGTCTGTTGACATCAATAATAATGCCAACATGTTTGGATATAGGATGTGTTAGGTCACACATGACAAGTTTCCTACCTAATGAAAGGAACTGAGGAGTCATACACAAAAAAAGTAGTTAATGGAAATCTAAAAGTTTTCATTGAAAAGTAGACACTTTTTTTTTTAAGTCATACAAATATTTATAATCCCAGGGAAGATTTCCGCTCAGCAATAGTTTTATGTTACATTTTTTTTACTATGTTGTTCTCCTTCAGAATAAGTCAGATTGGGTTACCTTCTTGAATCTCCTTCAGAATGTTCAGCAGAGCACCTCCAAGAGAGCTGAAGAGCTTGCTAAGTGGAAATGCAAAATATTCATCTAAGTAATGAAATAGGTATGTAGACAAATGCTTCTCTATTGACAAGAAAACAATAGACAAAACTTCTACTGATTTCAGTAGGGTCTATAGAAACTACTTCTATCTTGTAAGCAGTTTTGAAAGTTACGTTTCTTCTTCTTTTCCTTCCAGGATTTAGAATTTCTTAATCACGAGTCTCCAATAACAAAACCAATAGAACAATGCAATTTTTTTTACTTTTAAAAGAGCAATATATTTTTCATAGTTCATGTCAGATAACACATTTTATTTAATCAGATATCACTTCCTGTTCTTTGGTGTGAACTGTCAAGGTTGAGACAAACAAGAATTTTAGGAATATTTTTTAGAAACGCTAGCAACAATTGGAGCAGTACTCATTCCAGATATACTCAGAAAATGTGATCATCTGTAGAACACAGAAGGAACCAAGACTGTCTGTTTTAAAGTCTAGTGCAACCATTAAACACAACTGTGAACTTAGAATAATTTGAATTTAGAACTATCAACTTGGATTTCATAAAAGACAGTTTAGAAAAAGGAGCTTTACAGAATTTTAATAATCTGTTCTATTTGTCTTCTGTTTGGAAACAAAAAGAATCCAAGTTGTTGCCATTAAAAACATTTTATGCTATATAAATATGATTTATCTCACATATTTTCCCTTAATGACTCATAGAGGAAAGCAGCAATAGGTGAATTTTTGTTTTTGCAGGCTGTATGATCTGTAAACTACTATGCAGCCTCCTGAACACAGATGATCTAACTGAAGTCACTGTACTCTCTGTAGAGGAGTGAGGTTGGCTTTTTGCAGGGCTAAGTTCATTTGAAAGGTGCTGAAATGCTCACACATCTACATATAGTTGAGAGTAGATTTTGTCACACTGTTCTGTACTTTCTGTACAGAAGTACCAGCCAGATTTTGTGGACTCTAGTCCTGTTGAAACTCTTGATGTCAACACGAGGCACGAGATCCTGCTGTGCTGGTGACTACACAGCTGTGCCCACAGCATGCCTGGGGCACTTGTGATACTCTGGCCAGTGCTGGTGGGAGAGCAACAGTGGGTTTAGCTCCTTCCCTTGACAATTCTGCAGCCACACAACAAGAATTTCACTTTAATTTTGTTATGGCATCCATAAGCAGACCCAAGGCTAGGATGCAGAATGTCCTCTGTCCACATTCTTGCTTGTTCTGGGTGGATTTTCTAGCAGTCTCTCTTCTATTGGTATGCTGATCATGGCTTCATTTTCAAACACATTAAAATTTATAGCTATACGAAGCAGGTGATGGAGAACCAGCCCATCCTGGTCATTTGAAATGCCTTTTCTGGGTATTTAGTTTTTCTGATGATACCTAGCTATTTTTACATTACAGGAATAAAAACTTTTGCTTATTGATGATCTCAGAGTAATTCTATCTTATAATTGGAAGAATTCAGTTATTTTCTTTTACACTTCAGTTAAAATTTCCCATTAAGCTTACCTGGCTTAATGTGTATGTGTATACTTAAAGGTGTATGTGACAGAAGGGTGTGTGGATGATGCTGTCCCAACTGTGCTGCTTAAGCAGTCAATGGAAAAGCCTGACTCAAGTGCACTGCCAATCTAGCTCTTCAAAATTAGAGCATATTTTATGACTACTAGAGATTAAACTTAAAGAAAGTTTAAGGCTGCTTAGTGGGATGGATGCTTCCTTTACTGTAAGCCTATGCAACTGTGTAAGCTTTGCAGCAGTATTTATAGAAAGAGCCTCTCTTCCTGAGACTTTCCTGGAGCATAATTATAAATGTTCGTACAGTTGTACTGTCTGATACTTACATC
This sequence comes from Polioptila caerulea, assembly GCA_013397295.1. NCBI lineage: Eukaryota > Metazoa > Chordata > Aves > Passeriformes > Certhiidae > Polioptila > Polioptila caerulea. The sequence continues at coordinate 575,177 of VYXF01012266.1, forward strand.
AGCAGCTTTCCGTAGCTTCTGCAAAAGAGCCAGGTTTGTGAGCATTTCTAAAGCAGTACTGAATGTAATTTTGAAAAACATGGATTGTGCTTCATGACCTTTTTCTTTTTAAACACACACACAGCTAAATAGTGCCTTTTTTCCTCACAATCCATGTTGAAGATGCTTGTTCCCACTCACCCTCCGTAAATTGATTCATTTGTGCAATACTATTCAAACTTGAAACAATTTTGTCACAGCTGTTTGAGAAATGATCTCCATTTTTCCTCACTGTGCTGCCAGCTTTCTGTTAAGTGTTTCAGTTGATTACCTAATGCAAATGCTATAAAATAAAACATCCATTGGGAAGGGGAAAGAAAAGAAGTCTGGTGTCCTGTCTTAATATTTGCATGTCACATTCACATTGAATGCTTTTTTTCTGGAGCATGTTGTTATACAGTATTGTGAATTTTGTTGGCAGCTATTGTGATTTTGGAGGGGAGAGACAAGCTGGAGTGTAGCTCGTCTGTAATAATTTTATACAGCTATAACCAAATATATTTAGAGACCCTTAGAACTTGCATGGGCTTTCTGACCAGATATGTTTTAAGTTTGCAGGAGATGTACACTGTGCTGAAGGTGTCAATGAAAAGTTCTTAATATTAAAGCCAAGATTTGTAAGAACAGAAAATTGGCATTAAAACAGTGGATTGATACCTTTGTGCTTCCCTGCCTGAGGAAACAAGTGACCAACCAATTGCTGTGGTATGGGAACACCCTCAGTTACTGCAGTGCTGAGCGTGGTGTGGGAGCTTGAGTAGACTGGAAATGTCATTTGCATTTGTAAGCAAGGACTTGGAGCAAGAAAGTGCAGTGAGCATGGTATGCTGCTGTTTAGGATTTCTGAGGCATACTATAACCACTGCCCTGAAATCATCCCTGGCTCTGTGTGCTATGGAGCTGAACATCATCTGACCCTGCCAAGTTTCTTAATGCAGTAGTTCCTAAATATGTAGTTACCAGTCTTGACAATTGAGAACCATCATGCAATTACTCAGCAACTTCCACTTGAGGATTTTGAAGGCTTTTAAATCCCCCTTTTGTTGAAAATAGACTTTTCCTTGCTCTTGTGAATGGAAGTGATAGGTGTAATTGTGCACAGAAAACAAAATCTCTCTGCTTTTTATCAGCCAGGGGAAGTGGAGGAAAAAGATGCCCATATAGAGGACTCCCTAAGGTCACTGTGCCTGTCTCTGAAATGGTGTAGTAAATAGAATGACAGCCAAAAAAAGTTGCAATACAACAAAAAGCTTTATTTAAAATGACAGTAGCTTCTCCTCTGAAAGACAGAATGACTGTAGTGTATGTGGTAGGTATTGGTTGAACCATTTTTTAAATGATGCTGCTATTTGCCCATGTAATTAATTACTCAGTTGGAATTCATGGGAGGGGAACAAGAGAAGGGAAAGGTGGTTTTTGTTCTAACCAATATTTTTTTTTCAGATCCTGTATTTTCATTTTATTTATTGTTTGCATCTTGCAATTGATTTCAGTATAATTTCCTTACTTTTTAATAAAATAAAAGAAGTTGCTAGTGAATGTCAAAGCAATACCCAGATGTTTTCTTCAAGCACAAGTCCCCTGCTATGACCTCCTCCCCCAGCTTCATTACCACATAACGCAGATGTGGTAACTTTCAATAAGAGCTAATTTAAAGGACTAATAATACTCTTTATTAAAAAAAACCTCTACAAAGAACACCTGTGGCCTAAAAATGAAGGCTTGGAGACCTTTCACCTTGTCATAATAACCAACTGCATCCTCATAAAAATGGAAAATACTGTGATAAACATTCTCTGTCTATGTTCTGCACACTTACAAGGCTGATCCTGAATCTGTTCTCACATTTTCTACACACAGACATTAACCTTTCCTAATAAATATGACTGTCAAAATAATTGCAGAGAGAATAATCTTCCTATTGAAAAAGAAATTAAAATCTGGGAGCAAAATAGGTTAAAATGGTGATTCATGGGAATTGTGGTTATAGTTCAAGTATACAGGTGTTGCATTCCTCTGATGTTTTAAGAAATGATTCACTACTTAGCTGTATACATGCATGTGTTATTTCAAACATAGTTTCAGTAACAAAAAAACTCTGTTCTGTTTTGAAAGAGAAACATACCTAATTTGGTGTGATAATTTGAATGCTCTAACTCTACCAGAACTCTCAGCAGTTACTGGAAAATATTACAAACTGTCCCTTTACCAAAAAAAGAGAAAAGCTAGCATAGAGAATAATGGCCTAGAGGGCCTAAAGGCACTGTTATAGTCTTGACAATTATCGATTGCTGTTTTTAGCACAGAATAGGATTTGGAATCCTTAATCTCCTTTATTTAGAATTTAATAACTTTAAAAATGTTGTATGACTTGGAGAATTGGCAAGAGGAGAAGGAATGCTTGAGACTTGTGCAGTTACAGACTGGCTTTGTCAAGACTGCCTCACAGCAGTGTGTAACAATGGTTATAAATATGGGCAAACATCATGCAAAGCAGTCAATATAGAACGAGGGGTGTATTTATATCTGTAAAGAACTATAAACCACAGAAATATAAACCGCTATATATTGCAGTAATTGCTTAAATTAACAGCTATGATGGCTATCTCTGGCCTAATTACCTGCTTTGGCTCTTCAGTGCCTTCTGGCTGTATTCATGAACTCAGAGCTGCAGCCACTGAGGCTGCTGCTATTATAAGCAAGGCCTGTACACCACCAAATGAAATGTCTCCTATTTATAAACCAGACCAAATTCCTACTTCCCGCACTTTGCTCCAGTACTACTTACAGCTAAGCTATTGATTTGGAAAAGCAAATTGCATTGACTGGGAGGCTCATGTGCTCTGCATTCCAGGTCTTGAAGATAAAATAATAATTGCATGATAGAAGTCAAATCCAGAAGGTCTGGGAGAAAGCAACGTTCAGGTTATGTGGAGCAAAAATGCTGCACTCTTCTTTTGTGTCCGTTCAGAATGAGTTCACTGGCTCAGGCAGATTCCAGCAAGACATCTGTTAATACTAAAGGCTACTTTAGAGAGATGGTTGGAAACCTGAGTTTTACTTTCAGCAAAAATGGCTGTAAATGTTTTCCACAAAACTTTTCAACAAGGTTTCTGAGTTTTTTTTTCGTAAGACAAACAGGGAGTTTTCCCTTTAAAACAGAGCAAAACAGGAATATGTCTGTGCCCTCCCCACACTAGCAAACATTCTTTGTCAGTGTTCTTTTATTTTTTATCCCCGAGTGTATGGAAAAATGTGTATGAGTGTATGACATCTGTGTTCAGTGTCCCCCTTTTTTCAGCTGGCTCTATGAGATAGTGTGCTAGTTTTTCTTCCTTCACAAGCCTTCAAAAGGACAAGTCTTATCTTGCAGGTATTGTTGTGGGACATGAGATCATGCTCCAGTAAGGAGTTTATCACACTTGGTGTTTACTCAGGGTCACCTTTGAGAGCCTGGTGGCGATGGAGGTGCCTGTCCTGTGTGTGGGGGCAACACTCACGTGTTGTGCTGCATTAGCTCATGTGTTTGGACACTTTTACCCCATGTACCCAGCAAGGATATATAACCTGGGGGGGATATTTTCTCTCTTTTTAAACTTTGTGCAGGAAAAGTGCCTGACAGGATGAGAATCAGGCTGCAATCAACAGGTTTCATTGAGCAAAGCTTTGCAGTAAGCTTATGTCTGTCTTTGGTTCTATACTCCCTCCTCCCCACTCACCCAACCAGGAATGTTTGAGAAGAATGAAGAGTGAATTACAAGGCCAAAGGCAGCTTTTGAAGACAAGGTTGAAAGCCTTGTAAGTAGTCAGAGGCACAGGCAGGTGTGTGAATGTGCTTTCAAAACCCTGCTTCTTTGTGTGCCTCAGCATCTGAGCAGAGTTGGGGCTGTGCTCAGTTCAAGTACCTAGGAAGTTTAAAAGAGTTTTCTGCAATGAAAGATCCTGATGTTAAAGCTTGTTGCTCCTTTGACAACAGTGTTTTCCAAGGAAATTGTGTACCTTGGGACTGAGAGAAGAGGGAGAAACCCTGATGTCAACATAGTTTATCATAGATGTTCAGAGATGATTGTTCAAATTAATTTCATCATTTCATGTCTGGCTTGTGTGTGATAATTTAAACTCTTTCTTGTCCTTTATCATATGCATGAAAAAAATGTGTTTAAAATCCAAAATAGACTCTCTCCCATGCCAATCTAATTTTGTTTATCCAAATTCAAATAATAATTGAAGACTGGAAGTTTTCCTCTCTAATTCCAAAGGTATGGCAAAAGACTAGGAAATGGGGGCCTAGGTACCACAGCCATACCGGATGCTCTAAAATTTCTTGAAGTCTGTGATACTCCATAGCTAAAAGCAATGCAAACTAAATAATGTGATATTTGACAGTATTTCTCAATTTTTCATTGTGGAGCCTGACTTTAGCAATTTATGTTAATACGTAGTTACATAATAAATTGTTCATGGGTTGGTTTTTTTTCAGGTCAAGCAAGTATTGTAACTTTCTAGGAAAGCAGAATATCTAGTTTTGTGACAAGGTATTATCATCACAACACTTTGGCATCTGAGTTTGTAATTGTTGACTTTATTCTTTTAAAACCACACACAAAATTGGTTTCTGTTGTTTCATGCCTTGTGAAAATTTATATATATATTTCTAACAATTTTTTAAAAGATCATTTCCTCTTCATATTCTCTTCTGTAATCACATCTGCAAGAAAAATGTGAGTTAGACACAAGGCTCCCAAATGATTAATGTTTCTAAGTCTTTGAAGATAAAGTACTGCTTCTGCTGACTGTAGACTTTTTTGCCCAGGGTGGTTTCCTCTTTCCATATAAATCAAAAACCCCCATACTGCTATTCTTCCCAAATCAGGTGGGGGCGGGGGGAACCCTCAAGGAATAAATAGCTGGTTTTCATGTGATGTTGCCACCAGAAAAAACAGGCCATCAACAGAATCTTAAAGGATTTTTGAGAAACAAAGTTTAAGCAATGTAAATTAAAAACAAAGCCAAATTTTCGCCCTGCCTAAAGCTGGTACAAATCCTTACCCACATCACTTCAAAATTGATAGAATTCCATTCTTCTGAATGTCCCTTCAGATTAGGAGTGTTTCTTAGGGTACTGCAGATTGGTTTCTAGCCTTCATCTGCTGATGCATCAACTCCCAGTAAATGCATCAAATAATGAGATTTATTGGCATTTGTTGATGTCTCAAATTCCTATGAAGAATATCCAAGAGATGGTAAAAACTGACTGCTATCTGTTGAAAGGCAGGAAAAAGGTTAGTTGTAGGATATTGGTGTCAAGTTTTAGGAATTTTGATTTTCCAGTCTTTTAGATGACACAGAGCATAACTGAGAAGTTTAAGTAACTTCCCCACAGTTACTCATCAGAGACAGATGTTTCACCCTGCACGTGCAAAGCAAGTAGACAAACACAGGTGCCAGAGGTGAATTGCTGCATCTGGCACGTCTCATCTTTCCACTCATTTCTGGGCACCTGTTATCATCATCTGTCCAGCAGAGAAAAGTCCCTCCATCAGGTGAGTGCTTTCTTTACCTATTTTAGGGCAATATAGATGGTTGTTCTTTGTAGATCAATTAGATAAAGAGCTGCATTAGTATTATTGCACAGAAATGTTTTTATTGGCATGAAAAGCAATAGTGCTGCAGATCCAAAGGAAGTTTGTGTAGGTCAGAGGTATTGCCATGTGGCTGCCAGAATATCTGCTTATTACTGGATAATACCAAACAAACTCCCCTTATCCCTTACAGTGTTTTGGTTACTGGTACTGTTGTCCTGTGTCAGAAGTAAGGTACTGAATCTCTGGTGGGATTTGCCTGTCTTGAGCAGCTGCATCTTGTGATCGCTGCTGCTGCCTGAGTGCAGCCTCATCCCTTGCCCAGCTACAGCCTGGCTGGTGCCTGGGCAGGGCTGCCCTGTGCCCGGGAGGGAGTGGCTCTCTGGCTTCCCCTCTCTGCCGGCAGGGAGAACGCTGCTGCCCGCTGTCAGGCACTGCAGCCTGGAACAGGTTGGAGGAGCGAGGCCTAGACCTGCTGCTGAGCTGTTCTGATACTGATCTGTGCTGAGATAACAGCAACACTGGGCTTGTCACTGCACTCCTAAGCCAAGAGTGTGGGGTCTGCAAATACAGCAGCGATGTTGGTTTATGTGAATTGCCTACAGCTAGGCAAGAACATTGTGGAGGTGCCAGGAATTCAGACCTCCTGAGCCTTGCACAAGCTGCTCCTATGCCTTTCTGTTAATCTTCTTCCCATATAACTTTCTACCTTGGCATGACTAATGTTCCCAATTAATGTATACTAACCTCTAGCATTTTAATATAATAAAGTAATAATTTATGTCTTAATACAGAATTTAATTTTTGTACTTGCCTGTCATGTTTCAGGCACCATGAAGGGTCAAAGAACAGGTGTGTCAGGCAAGTGTTGTGTTTGTAGCACTTCTCATGAGTTATGAATCCCTCAAACTTGCTGTTGTTGGCCGTATCAGGGAACAAGATGTTGTTATTCGGGACTCCAGAATGAATCCTAGGCCCTGAAGTGGGAAATAAAGCAACATATAACTACGTTCTGAAAGTTGGAACTTCTCTGACTGATTTGGAAAAGAGTCAGAGATAGGAAAAGCTGTCTGTGCTGGCAGTATTAGTGGATTATAGAGCAGAAATTGTGCCTGCTTTTCTCCCCCCAGGTCTGATTCTTGCTTCTGAAGTTTTGTCTGGTTGAAGAAAAGAAACGTCACAATTACCTTCTTTGTTTGACTGCTATATTAATCACTTTAGAAAACAAGGAGAAGAAGATCAGTGAAGGTGATCTGATCCTTGTGGACAGCTGTAGCTGTTGGGAACAGTGGTGTTTCAGAGCCCTGTCTTGAGCTAGCCTTGTGGTGAAGTATGCAGCTGGTGGAAGGAATTGGGGAGACACAGAAAGCACCATATTATATAGAACTTGCGCACTTTTGTTCCCAGACTGACATCCCTCTTGCCCAAACTCCATTAATATTTAACAGGGTAAAAAGAGGTTATTTTACTTCATTTTGAACAAGAAAGCAAGCATCTTTCCCTGCCCTAGCAAGTACTAGTCATACAAAATGAAAGCATGAGGCTATTGGATTGAGATCATGCCAAAGAAATCTTTTCACTTTTCACTATACATTCAGGCCTATGTCTAACTAGAATCAAGCCCAAGAGCATCTGTGCCCTTGCCATGCAGTAATGCTGTCAAAAGGAGTATTACCTCCCCCTAAACTCCAAGGAAATACCAGTGGGCCATAAATACATGCCTGTACAAACTGAGGACTAGAACATCACATCTGTTTTAGAGAGCAGTGCTCCTAGGGCTTTCCATACTTGCAGGACCACTGCACACCTTTTTGAACTCTGGTTCTAAACTCTGTTCAGCTGTTGCTGCAAAGGCCTCTGTAGCATCCTCCCCATCTCTGACCACCCACTCTGTGCTTTGGTTTTTGAAGGGGAGACCTTCTCTGACGGCCTCTGGCAGCTCTCCCCATCTCCAGCAGGGCTGGGGGTAGGCACCCTCCACAGGGCAATAACTGCTTTAAAATTAACACGTGTCTTTTTGCACTTGCTACAATTATTTAGAAACCTCCTTGTCAAATGACCCACGTTAAGCCAAAGAGCATATTACTAGGGGTGTGCTAACAGCACCAGTGCACTAAACCACAACTGACAGCCTGACCCAGTGCTGTGCTTTAAAAGGGCAGAGCCACAGCGTTGGAGTTGGAATTCTGCTTTAATTAGGCCATTACCTGACCTTCAAAGCTGTATTTTGTTCCTCCTCTGCATGCTATGCTGGAGGAAGGGCTGCTGGAGAAGACAGGAAGAGCCCTATCTGATCGTTATCAGGAGCGGATGAAAGCCATGCAATGCCTTTTCCTTTTGACGTGTGCAATTAGTTTGGCTTGTGTGGAAGAAGCATGTCAAGGTAAATGGCTGTCTCTGTCCTTCCCCCTGCTGATCCCTGGCAAGGTCCATCATGCAAAAAGCTATTCAATCACCTGTTGACAGTGGTATCCCTCTCATAAAACCTGATTACACACCATCATGAAGTACCTTTGCCTAGCGGTGGCCTGACACCACCATAGGCTGTTTTACAGGCTGAGTGCACTCCAGTGCTCATAAAACTTTGTTTGAACCCATTTGTTTCTGCATCTCTCTGCTCCCCTCCCCCCTGCCCTTCAAAATAAGTTTTTCCATTTTTATCAGGATGGAAGAATCTTTGTGTCCAGGGCACGTGACATCTGTGGTGCTCACCAGGAACATGCTGCCATTATCCCCACTTCTGAGCAATCCCCACCCTGCCAACCCAGCAGAGTCCCATGGCTCTGCTGCCACCTTTGGCCTTCTTGTTAAAGATGTTGTGGATCTCCTGTGTTTGCCCTGACTTCTCTGTTGTCTTAGGCAGAGAACTGTGCTAATGCACTTACTTTTGGGAAACCAGTGAAATCAGTTCCTGCCTGGAACTGCTGCTAGCTGCCACCAGCGCTTGATGCACAGGGACAGATTCTCCATGGCTGCATGACTCTCACAAAAGGCAGAAGACCCGTTTAATGTTTGGGTTGTTTGGTTTTTTTAATAGGCATAAGAATTTATTTTCTTTTTAAAATTCACTAGATTTAAGTAATGCTCTGCTTACAAGAAATGAAGTCCAAAGCAAAGAAATCCAATGCAAATGCTGAGAGAGAGTTCATTTTTAATTCACCTCTTAGGCCAGTTGCAGCAACACTGCAGATGGGTTATGCCAAGGAAAGGCATTAAGCTCACTCTGTATCCATATCTCAGAAGCATGTGCATGTGCCTTTCCACCACTGCTGAAGGGGTGGCCCCTTGCCGTGCCCAGCGTGAGCCGTGGTCACAAGTCTCCGGTCATACCCTCCATCTCACTGCAGATTTCCTGTGTGGTCACAGGATTTGAACTCGTGCTATCTCCTTTGCTTTGACCAGAAGTGCTGCTAATCCTCTTCCTTCTTGTGAAGTTGGCTGTGCGTGAGCACCGACTCTGTGGCAGGCCAGTGGCTGCCCGAGCAGTGTCTGCCCAGGGCTATGGGGATGGTTGTATCTGTCCCCGTTTGGGTGCTGTGCCTCAGCAGATGGTGATGATACCAGTGCTCCCCAGTGTCACTTAGATCACAGTGGACAACGTTTGAGAGAAAGGTTTGAGAAAAGCTCACTTGTTTAGTCACAGAGGCTTTGTTTCCTTCTTTAAACAATATTCGAAGCATGATGGAGTAGCAGTTGAGTTAGTTAGGGGACAGAAATTAGATGTGTTACAAAAGGAGGGATATTTAGAGATGGGCACAATGGAAACAGCACTGGATTTTTACAGTACTATTATACAGTTTAAAAAAGTATTTAGCTCTGGTTTATAAAGGGGGAAAATGAGGCATGGGGAAGATCCAGTGGCTTCTTTGAGGTCATACAGGAAATTTTTTTGTGTTGGCACTAACATATGGAATGGTCTGGCCAACAAATGATTGAAGTCCTGTGCTGCCAGAGAGCCCTGGAGGGTGGTGTCTGAATGGGATGTGTCCCTGGCCTCCCTGCTCAGACGCCCTGTGCAAGCAGGGGCTTACGCCAGGCGGCCCAAGGCCGGGGCAGCAGCAGGACGCGTGTCCGTGTGTCCATGTGTCCGTGTGTCCGTGTGTCCGTGTGTCCATGTGTCCGTGTGTCCGTGTGTCCGTGTGTCCCTGTGTCCGTGTGTCCCTGTGTCCGTGTGTCCGTGCTGAGCGGCGCTGGACACCGGCTGCTCGCTGGCCCCCTGCCCGCCTTGGGAGCTGGCGGTTGCACATGGCTGCTAATCAGAAAGATCATTTGTGCTTTTTATCACTTTTATCATGAAAAAGCCTAGTCTTTAATCAGATGGTGTTCTAAGTTGGCTCTGAGGACAGATAAACTAGTAGCTGCTGAATTCAGTCTTGGTGAGGCCCTGAACTGGTAAAATCACCATTTCTGGAAACGTTCAAAAAATGTACAAATGTGGCACTTAGGGACACGGTTTAATGGGGGACCTGACAGTGTTAGACTCTGTGACCTTAGACGTCTTGTCCAACCTTAATAATTCTGTGATTCCACGGACCACTGGCGGACAGCAGCTGTGGGGCCGGGGGCTCGGCCGGCACAGGCTGCGCCGGAGCGCTGAGGGGCTCGGCCGGCACAGGCTGCTCCTGCCGCCCTGTCCCCGGGCTCCGGAGGGCGGCCGGAGCGCTGAGGCGCGGACAGCCCGGCCTGGCCCTGCCCGTTCCGCGGCCTCTGCCCGAGCGGCCGCGAGATGGCGCCCGAGGAGCGGGCAGGCCCCGCCGCCGCACGGCCCTCCCGCGGCCTTCCCGCGCTCGGGCCGCGTTTGCAGGAAGGCGGCTGCTTGGGGTGGCTCGTTTTAGTGCTAAATTGAGCCCAATTATTATAGTTTAATGAAGGGCTGCTTCAAGTTAAATAATGGCCCTGGTATTGTATTTATATGAATGAAGAATTAACCTTAAAAGGTTGCCCTTCGCAGAAAATGGATTGCATGCTTGGCTCTCTCTATTGATTAGTTTAGGTATTTAAAGTGCTGCATTTTATCTCTTCGGCCTCCCGGTAAATTTGTCATGATGATACTTAAAGGAGCAAATTGATGTTGTTTATTTTCACAAACCTTTTTGGCATATTTCTGGGGCTTCTTAAGGCACCTTTGAGCTATACAGTATTGTGTGAAGGAACAGTGATAACCCTTCTGCTTAAATAAGCGTGACAGTCTAACATCTCTGTTCAGCTGAAACGCCACTGAAAAGGATGCTGCAGTGTGAAATGTGTATTGCACTGCAGCTGATGAAGTGGGGTGAGCAATCCTGAGGAGGTTTTCAAGAGGACTGGAGTCTTCCCATATTAAATGACTGATGGGAGGGTTTGTCAGAATTTCTGTTCGCTCCAAATATTGGAGTTCCTTTCTCCTTGGAGGCTGTCAGACGATGGGAACCATGCTAATAATTGCAAAGTACTTTAATACTGAGTAGTGTTAGGGATTTTGAATGTGATGTGCAACTAAGTAAAAAGAAACAGGACATACATTTCTGTATTACAGATTTCTGAGGAAATAATAAGATGACGTAAAGTTTTAAAATTAAGTATGGGCATCTGGTTTTCCTACAGATGTTTTTAAACCTTTTTAAATTTACTCCAGAAATTATGGAGAAGTGTGGGAATTTTATGTGGTGATGCTAAAGTCACTCCCCTGTGCACTGCTACGGGAAGCACCGCTCGCTGTGGTCGTGCCCCCTGAGATGGGTTTTTTCCCCGCTGGTGCTCAGGGAGCAGCCTCAGCACTGCTTGTCCCACATTCCTGTTTCTGGGGGCTGGCTGAGGGCCATGCTGTGGCTCAGTGTCCCCCGCAGCATGACCGCACTGATGCCTCCCACAGGGGCACAGGGAGCGTGGGTGGGGGTCTCCTTGCTGGGGAGCAGGAGGTTTGCGGGCCCCTGTGGCGAGGCACAGCAGCACCTGCACTCCCCACACTGGACCAGGGTCCAGCCATCCCCGTCGGGCTGCACTGCCCGGGGTGTGTGAGGGGCAGCCAGCCTCCACCAAGGCTCCTGTTCCCACAGCTGTCAGTCTCTGGCCTGCTCCTCCAGTTACCCTCTCTGGTTTCTCGAGTTTACAGATCTGCTTTTGGTCTCTGAGTGAGCGATTGCCACCCCTTTCCTAACCCCATATCCTGGCTGGCAGTAGGAACATGCACGCCACTTAAATTCCCCAAACAAAATGGAAATGGAAAGTCTTGGGTTTAGTTGAAAAGAACAGCGAATTCTGCTTGCAATCTGTAATGCAATTAGTGTTATTTGACTTGGCAGCCGTCGGAGGGCCTGCGTGGGCTGTAGGCTGTGAGGGCCCGGAGTCAGCCTCCATGTAGGAAGAGGACTTTGGAGGAACTCTCAGTAATTTTTATATCTGAAGTCTCTCAGTGGTTTCTCTCCCCCGTATCCTCTTCCCTCCACCCTCGGCATTCAGATGCTGCAGCCAGTCCTTCTTTCCAGCTGGGAAGGGGTGAACTCGGCTGGTCNGGCCAAAGGAAAATAATTCTGGGTCAGAACTCACTGAGCCATCTGTGTTTCTGAGGCTAAATTATTTCTTACAAAGGAAATAGCATTAGGTCGGTGTATCTGGCTGCTAATTGCTTTAACTGGCTGAAAAGATTTCAGTCTGTTCCTGAACTGTTTGTGCAAACTTAACGGAATAGTGTTACCTTCAGATCCTGCCCCAGCCGCAGCCAGAACATATAAACAAGTCTTCTGGTACGAAAAGCAGCCCAAAGTTTCAAGCTATGCTAGCAGAGGTTATGAGAGGCAGGAAGTTATGGGCAAATTGATTTCACCACTGGGAAACTTGGGATTTTTTTGCCCTCCCCCCTCCCCCCCAGTAATGACTGTAAAGCATGCTAATGCTATTCAACATTAGTGCATTAAAGTGTGGCCTTATTAATTCAAGGCATAAAGGCAACAAAATAAGCTGTTAAATTTAAAATATAATACATATATAATGAGGAAAAAATATGTGAAAGCTTTATTCAAATGAAAATGCAGAATTGTTTGAGCTAGTGAAGTATCTTTTGTGCTGAGTTTTGAACATATGTAATAGATTTAATTATTAATTTCTCCATTGTTCTATGCACACAGACAGGGTTCAAGGCACAGTCATTCACTGGCTTTCATGGATCTAATTTGTATAATTATTGTCTGAATAAAGAACTACTCTGATTCCTAGCTCACTTTTTTCCCCTCCTAAGTACTACCTCACTGCTGCTTTCCAAAAGGAGAGCACCTGCCAATTCTTCAGGAATCAGCTGATCACTTCCAGTGATGAGACACGCTCCCAGTGACATTCCTTTTCAAGCCTTTTTGTCTAAATGAATTATTGTACATACTTTTTAATTTTATTGAACAAATTAGATTTGTCAAGGTCTAGCTTTGTAAATAAATAGCTAGAGACACATGGATGCATATTGCTGCTGTTCAAGGTCTCCTGTTCTATTTATGGAAGCCAGATGAATATGAAACAAAAGAGAAACTTTTCTCTAAAAGCAATTATCTTTCTGCATTCCCATCAGTATAATTATATTGCAGGGAATTTTAAGAAGTCATACAAGTAGAATTGAATACTTAAAATCATGGCTGGATAGTTATGCCAAAACTGAGTGGAGCACCTCGCCTCACGCTAACAAAACATGCTGTGGCTGGCTGTTCTCTTACGCCTTTACACCTGACATGTATGTGGGTATTCATCAGAAAATAAGAACCTGAGATCCATGATACACATGAAAAGTAGTTCTGGCGAGAACTACTGAAATCCTCTCAGTTTTATAGTAGTAATATTAATGGGTTGAATTATTTTGTCACTCAGGCATTTAAAAAGTCATGGCCCTTATCTGTGAGCATCTTTAATCACGACTGTTTTCTTTGATTTTGGAGATACATTGTGTTGTTAAAACAGGGCATCTTCTTAGTTTAAGGAAATGTCTTCCCAGACAGTAAAAGGAATAAGGCCAAAGAACACATAGGAAGGTCCAGACTGTGCTGGTAGAGGAGATTGGAGCTGTTGACTGTGCTTAGAGGTAAACTTCTTAGGAAGCTGCAGTACTGGCACATGGTTTGTAAGAAGTCACATCATTTTGGGTGCAGGAGTAGGCAAAGTTTGCCAGGAGAGTACTTTTTTTCCCCCCCATTATCAAATTTTGGGATCTTTTCTTAAAAAAGAGTTGTCTTTTGACTTTAATTTATTGGGAAAATGCTGTCAGACCACTAAAATAAAAGTTATGGGCATGTTCTGTAGGTTCTTTTACACTCCTGTAAGATCAGAAAGCTCAGCAAGAGCGGCTGCAGGAGTACTTCTTGAGGAGAAGTGCCAGCCTTAAAAATGCCCAGCTAAAATCCTTCTTCCAAAGCAAAGCAAAGGGGGTTCCTGCAGGAGGGATCTGCTGCACCACCATTCATCTGTCACCTGCCTTTGCAAGGAGGTGCTATGGAGAGGTGAGGACATGATAGTGTAATTAAAAACCATTAAACAGTCCTTGTATGAGGAAGTGAAGTAAAAGTGGCACAGGATAAATATATATTTCCAGATTTGAATGTGGAACCTGTATGTTTAAGTGCATATTTGCATTTAATACTAGAAGTAGACAGATGTATTCTTTCCAGATAGATTTTTCCCCTTACGTCCCTCCACTCCTGCTGTATCCAGGGTTGCTGGCTTTTTCCTTTGCTCTGCCGCCCCTTTTACCCTCTTCCAGGATTTTTTATGTCAAACACAACCATGTAAATTAAACATTTAAAACTCAGTTATGAAGAAATTATATATTTAACCTGACCTTGGCGAACAGCTTTAACAAGTCAGGAAATGTTGGTAGCTGCCTGTGCCACGGCAGATGGCTGCACAAAGCTGCACCCCAAGATGTGCCCATCCCACAAGGGCCAGCTCCATGCTGCACACCCACAGCAGCTCCAGCCCAATGTTTTCTTTTCTGTGAAAGCCATTTTGACTGCCATGTGTTTGCATTTATTTCCTTTCCGGCTCTGTACATGACTCATCCGCAGCAGGACGGAGGAGCCAGGGCAGAGCTGGGCTGCCCAGGAGCTGCTTTCCTTATTCACAGGCCCTGTTTTGGGCAGCTTTCTGGAAGGCAGTCCCATGGAGAGGAGTCAGTTCTCTAGGCTGCAGGAATTAACTTGCTGGGCTTGTGTTAGCTGGGCTCAGTGTTGCTTTGCAGGGCAGGCACGCAAGGGCTCTCATACCCTTCCCATAAAAGAGTCAGAGATGCTTTTCCCTCTGTACAGTGATGGAGGCAGCTTTTATTTACTCAGGCTTTGAACCTTGCCATTCTCTATAGGTTATCCACTAAGCATCCTGCTGCAGGTCTGACACCCCTAGGTTTTAGTTCAATCCAAACCTAATCTTTTCTTCTTTTTCCAGAAGTCCTCTTGGCACCAGAGTTTTCTTGCGTTTGGCCGTGGGCAGGGTTGCAGTAAATGGTTTCCTTTCTCTTCCTTCTGGGACCCTGTGCCAGGGCAGAAGGTATGTTTCCATGTGAGGATTCCTCTCGGGAAAGATTCTTACTTTTTGGAGGGGCTATACTTGAACCATGATGCTATTTTAACTGACTTTTGTTTTTTAGTAAATTCTCCTCCCCTGTCCAATAATCTGCAAATCTGTTACCAATCAGAATATGATACGTATCCTCAGCCAGTTTCAATGGGGTTTGTTTCTATTACATCTGGCAGTGTGTCCAGAAGAGGAAAAAAAAACTCAGCCAGAATTAGCTGCACTCAAATCAGCTGAATTTTGGATGTGTTCAACCTTTTTGGCCAGACTCATTCCGGTTCATGAGAAGTAATTATCTCTTGAGCATCACATTAATATTAAAGATCCATAGGCATTACCGTTTAGGCAATATACCTTCTTCCCAGCTCCAAAAAAAATTATGTGGGATAATTGATCTGAACATGCTCCAAATGTGCATATGTCTTTATTTATGAATTCCAATGTGGATTGTTTGGGAGGATAAGATGGAAAAAGGAAAAGCAGGCAAAAATGTTGAGACCTCTTCATCTCCCTGGCCATTTCTGTTAGGAGTAGTTATAATCCACTGAAAATGAGTTGTGAAAGCTAACAGTATGTAAATAGCATATGTTACAAGCACTAAATTCCTTCAACTGGTACTTCTGATTTACACCTTTCTCTGTTTCTTAAATCAGGGAATTCATGGTAAGTGCAGTTTGTGTCTGCCTGCAGCCAGGCCAGTAACTGCAGAGCCTGGTTTGGGCACTGATGGATCTGCTTCCTAATAATGGCATGAAACTGCACCCCAACTTCTGCCAGATGAAGGAAAATATGGCCCCTGAAGTACCCAAAATGCTGTCATCTGCAGGTTTTCCATCAGCTGCCATGCATCAAGTCCCAGACACGGAGGTGCTGCTGTGTCCCAGGACGCGGTGGCCTCAGGTGTTCAAGCTCTGCTTGCAGGGAGTGTGGCCGGGCGGGCCGCAGGTGGCTGAGGGCTGGCCTCGAGCCCCTGGGCACCCCCACACTGACACACTGCTCTGCCTTCCACTGTGTCTGTGACACCTGGGCCTATGCTCAGGTGTGCTTATGGGCACATAGCTGGTGTTGCATCACTCATCCTTCCGCTGGAAGAAAATTCCATTACTCCACTCTAGCCAGCAATGTCATACATTAAATAGAAGGGGACCCTTTCCCTTACTGAATTCTTTAGTGTGTTCAGCTTCACTCAGCTGGGGAAGACAAGTCTATAAAAGTGCCACTAGCTGGTTCTAACTTCTGCATGTGCACCCACCTCATTTTCACACCCTGGAGAGGGATGTCAGACATAGCCTGACTGCCCAAGCAGCCATGGACTGGCCCAATTTCCTGCAGAGTGCCGTGAAGCCCATAGATATCAACTTCAAAGGTAAACAATTACCTTTTATTATCACACACGGCTTTAGCCCTACCAGTTTCAAATAGCACATAATCACAAGTCTGTGATAACATTTACTCCTGATGAGAGAAAATTCACCAAGTACTAAATTGCTGCTGAGATGACGGGAACATGAGCCAGGCACGAATTAACTGCTATGATGAGTCAGCAGACGTTAATGTCTTGCACCATGCTGGAGACATCTGCTGAGCCGTCCACTGTTGAATCATCTTAAATATTTCTGTGTTATTACCCCTCCAGGAGCAAGTATCAGAGAACTTTTGTGTCTCTGTGTTATATATGCATAAGCTATTTTAAAATAAATATATGCAGGCACATAACAAGTGTATGCATTTAGGTATGTAGGTAATTTTCAGCTAAGGGAAGGATGAGCAAGTAGCAACTATTTAAAGTAAAACATGCATGGAAATGCTGATAGCAATTGCCCACATTTGGTGTTTGAAAAGTGATAGCTTTGCTTAGTCGTGGGTCTAATGAGCCTGAGAGAGTGACCTCATGTCTGCACCATACACCCTGAACCTTCATGCAGACTAGCCTGTCCAAGTCCTCAAAGTAGGAATTACAAATTTCTAAGGGCTCGCCCCATATTTTGGAAATTAATCCCTCCAGAACAGCTGCAGGGTGCTGTGCTTAAGTGTATCAGCACTTTGGCTTTTCCCAGGTTTTTTTCCCAAATACCCAGAATGTCAATATGTGGTTAGATAAATGTAGTAAATAGGCACTATCAAGAGAATCAGATGAATCCTATGGAGAGTTACAAATGCCCTCTTAAATGAGATCCTTTTTCACTGAAGGCCCTGCAACTGTGCCATAATGCACTGTCCTCCTTCTGCAGTGGATCTTCAGCAGATGCTAGAGGCAGTGGTGTATTACTGGGGGTGCCAAATGACTGTACTTTGGGCGATGTAATCATTGCACAAAGGAAAAAGCAGAGCTTTTATTTGGCAAATCCTTTGTTGCATTTAGCTTAACTCACTGCAACAAAACAGCACACACTTTTTAAACTTAGTGTTTAAAAATATACTGTCTGTTTTGGCCTTAATTTAAACTTTTGCATACATAATTACCTGATTGTATGCACATGAGAACTGTAGTAATTCAGTGCACATTGTGCAAAGCTGCATTTTTTGAAACTCTGACTCTCTGAGGTCTGGAGGTCAAAAGTTAATTCTAGTGAGTTGTGAGAGTTCTCCTTGTTTGCCAAAAAAAATTGTTATTTCAAGCATTCTGCAGTCTGAGTGTCACTGTTCCAACTTGTGTTTTTAAGGTTTCCCCACCCCCTGAATTTTCATATGCAATTGAAAAAAAATACCATCCAACCCAGCAATTGTTTTGGGAAGCAGAGTGAGAGCAAGCTTGGGTGTTGCAGAGGGGACATGGAAAGTGTAGGCTGGCAGTGGAACTGGTGCCTCATGGTGTGGTTGTGGGGCAGTGGGACCAGACAGCCTCATGGTGCCCATCCTCCCTTTCCTGGTCTCCTCCTTGCTGCTGCTGATCCCAGGCTTAGCCCCCACTCAGGCAAGCCCATGGCTGGCTGACATCTGATGGAGGTGCTCAGAGAACTTGTCCCCCCCTTCCTGGGGCTTGGCATGGCTGCACGTGCCTGCTGGCCCCCACTCATGGGCCAGAGGACATCAGGTCTTCTGAACGGATTCATTACTAAATGCTCAAAATAGCCCAAAGGAAATGACATGAACATCCCCTGCACGCTGGGTTTTGCACTCAAACGCTACTTTTTCCAAAAATTAGCTCTAACCACTTGCCTTGAGGTTCCCTAAACTAACAACTTTGTATTTAATGAACATTAAGGGGAAATTAATCTAAACAGTAGCTAGGTTTCAGACTTCTCAGTAGTGGCTGCACAAAAGTAAGGCAGTGTTTTTAGAGCAAACAAGAAATCCATCCTTTGAGGATTGGTTTACAGTCCTCCAGAATTTTCCATGAGGTTAATAACCAAGTGAAATGTCCTGGCAGGAATGATCACGTTCTCACTACTGCCCGGTCATTACAATGGTACATTAGGAGATTTCACGTAAGTCACAGGATTCTTCGGCTACTGTGGAAAATAATGTGTCTCCATATTCACTTGAAAAGCTTTCTCCCATTTTGTGTTGCATACTGAACTTCTTGGGCACGGTGCATTAACTCTTCTTGAAGTACAAAATGGAGAATAGAACTGCCAGAACATTTTTGTCAATGGTTTCCAAAAACTATGGAATTTCCTGCCCAGCTAGATCAGATCAGCCAACAACTTTGTAATTGCTAAAAACAGCCTGTTGATTTTCCTCCCAAGTGTTTCAGCTGGCCTGGCTGAGCTTTCTCTTTTCCACTGTCTTGAGATGTTTCTCTCATTGTGCACTCTACTGTATTTTTATGGTCAACATATCCTCTAGCAAACAATTTCAGACTGATGGCGGAAGGGAGATTGGATTCAGGTTAGAGATTTGAGCCCAGGACAGGGAGCCAGGAATGCCTCAGTTCCTGAATCAGATCTGCCACTAAATCAGGAATCCACATAAAGCAAAGCCACATGATGAGCAATTGTATGTTGATTTGATTTTCTGTGCAGAGGAGGAAGTGAGCCTTTGAATGCAGTTCTCTCTTTGGCATGCCCGCTGCAATTGAAGCTGCGGCTACAGGTGGCCCGTGAGTGGGGGGCATGGAGCAGGTTCCTTCCAAGGAGAGGCAGAGATTGGTGAGGCTGCTGTCTAACTGGGGACCAGAAGTTTTCACCAGAATGGCACTTGGACTGACATCTCTGTGGTAAATGCAAATAAATTAGTTAAGTGCGCCTGCATGAAATTTTCCTGCTGAAAAACTCATTCTATAAAAGCATTTATACTGTATTCTTTATTGTCAGCTAATCCAGCCCAAACTCATTAAATGGCAGTGTGTGGGTTACTCACTGTCAGTGAAATTATCAAAGGCATTTTTCAGCTGATGCACTGGGAAAGCATGTGCTTCAATGCCAACTAAAACAATAACGAGGAAATGTTATGATCAGACTTGACCAAATGACCTTTCCCATTTTAGATTAGTTCTTAATTTCAGCACAAGGGTCATCCTGTGAGAATAGTTACAATAAGTCACTGCTCACCTCTCACATGAAAAAGAAGTGACTTATTAGAAATCTCACTGTACTCATTGCAGTTAATGAGATGTGGAAAGCTTTATAATTTGATTTGCTGGACCATATGCTGTAAAGGGATACTGCTGATTTCATTCCTCCACATTTAATTTAAGCAGTATGCAATGGCTTCTTCGTATGGCTACTTATATAATAAAAATTAACTTGGAGTATAAAAAAAATAGACCATTGTGGGGTTTATTACTCTATGTGGTTGAGTTTCAAGTGTTTTTCATTGAAACATCTGTAAGTAATGTGTAGGTCTAATTTTAAATCCTGGCAAATATTTTCCATTTAACATTTGGTTTTACTGACAGACTTGGAGTGGTGGTTTTCAGAGCTTGTCAGTAACAGATACGTATTTTCAAAGATAAACAGTTTTTTAATTGAAGATAACTGTAACTCAATACCTGCTTTTCCTCCTCCTCTTGTGTTTTAGTGGTTGCAAGCAGCAACACAGACGCTCACCCCCAGTCCCACAGACCCTGGCCATGGCAGCAGCCCCGCGGTGGTGCAGGCTGTCCCTCGTGGGCTGTGGGGCCACCTGGAGCCACGCAGCATCCAGGGAGCGAGTGCAGCCCCAGGCACGGGCTCACCAACCCAAGGGACAAGGTGGCAGTCAGGAACTCCCTAAGAATGTCTCTTTCAGAGACGTCCCCTTGGGTATTTTGCAGGAAAAGTTACCCCTGGAGGGTGGATTTGGGCCCCAGGTGGGGCTTGGCCGCCCGCCGGCACTCAGCAGCTCCCAGGGCCAAGCGTGCTCACTAGCACCGCGCTGTCTCACCGGCACAGCTTTACTCCAGGTTATTTGAGTTTCAGCTGCAGACTAAATGAAACAGCTCGAGCAGGCAGGCTGGCTGCACGGCCCGTAAAAGTGGAAAGAGCCCTGCCCTGTCAGCGGGCGTCACTTGGCCCGACGGGGCTTGTGCTCCTGGTGCTTCCTGTGAGAGCCAGGGCCATGGCTGGGCTAAAGGTGGTGGTGGAAATACCCAGTGTGAGGCAATGAAAGGTCCGTTTGGAAGTAAATGTTAAGATCATTCCCAAAAAGAAGTCCTGAAAGGCTAGAAATGTGGGAGAGCAATTGGTTTCACCTGAAAAAAATGCCACAGCATTATTTGCAATTAGTGCCACAATGTCCACAATCTCTAAATACAGACTGCGTGTGCTTTAATCTAACTTGTTGGTAAAACTTGAGATCAGGCCAAGTAATGTTGTGTATTTGCTGCCCTGAGGCAGACCATGGCCCCATCAGCCCCTGAAACACCATTTTGTGAGGTGCTTGGTTGAGGGACAGTCCTTATTTGTGTCCCCCTACTCCATCACTCCCTCTCTCTACTTTCTACTGTTTCCTCACCGTGATTTTACAAACGAGTTTAATCCTGCTTTCAATGAGAAGTAATAATAATAGTAAATTATTCCCTTCAGACTCAGGCTGTTGTCTTACTGAACTCTGAACTGCAGCAGCAGAAAATGGGATTTTGGTGCAGGGGCATTAGCCATGATGTGGGTCCATGGTGTGGGATGCTGGTGGGAGGCCAGCGAGGGGCACTGCAGCAGCCCGCAAGAGCACAGGGACTTCCAGGCTCCCACAGCCCTGTGCTGAGCCTCCAGGAAAGAGTGTCAGCGTTACCTAATTTAACAGCTTTTCATTTAGAGAAAAACATGTCTTTCCTATCAAAGACAACCCATTTCATTTAATTTGGAAACTACCTTTAATGCTTTGAGATGATCTGTGGCGTGGGTTCTGCAGCTGAACTGAAGGTGTGGGCTTGAGCCAGCCCTCTATGCCTCCTGGGTCTGAGTCTTCTTGGTGGAGACCCTGACAGGGATTGAATTGCAGGCCCTTCATGAGTTGACCTCCACATTAAAAAAATAATCACAAAACCAGGTTTCAATTTTAACACGTCCCTGTTTTCTTTCATCAGAAGTTCTGAAATGCTTCTGAGGAGGCTGGTGATAGCCATAATCTCAGCCACAGTGATTTCTCATCAACATTGAGGGAAACTGCAGCTTTACTGAATGTAGCGTCTGTTTTAAATGGCTGGTGGTTCGCTTGGTTTTAATATGAGTACAAGCATAGAGGCAAGTAAAATCTAATGAAAGTGCTTAGAAGATTTTGTTTGGATACCCCACAGCAGCCATGGTTTATACTGAAAGGGAAAGATTTCTTTATAGCCTGGTCTGCAGAAGCCAGAAATTTAATTTTGCTCCACAACTTATTTTATTGCATTTTTAATTTTCTCTTGCATTACCCTGACCCTTTTCTATAGCTTTTGACGCCTGGTGCTTAATTACTTATCATTAGCAATGTACATGGGGGCCTTCCTGCATATTTATAAATGTGATCATTAGTACATGGGAAGACAAAGACTTCTTTAAGACCATCATTAGTTATTCTGTTTTCATAGAAATGTTCATTAGAGAAACTACCCACCTGGTTAAATAATTATAATTAAGAATTGGTAATCTCCTTTGCATTTTTAACTTGATCTTCAGGATGTGTATGCATAGCTAAAAGAGCCTTGTTTGGACATCTTACTATCTTTTGTTTTTGATTTGAATTGTCAAGCAGATTTAAATTATGTGTTTTGGAACTGTGCACCCTATAGAATGATTTATGGAAAGATAGGTTATTAAAAAAAAAAAAAAAAGCAGAAAGAAAGAAATCAACCCTGCAATTATCTCTGAATTCATTAACTGTGCTCTGGCAGCAAGAGGTTGTGTAAGCCATTTACTGTAATGCACAGTATGGAGTTAAAACAAAATGTCACTGGAGCCTGATTTCCCTTTCCTATCTGTGGTACTCACTGCAGACACCCAGACTGCTTGCAGAAAGGTATCACTTCCCTGTCAGGCTCTGGTGCTGCTGGGGAATGCCGACAATAACTGTGATGGTGTCAGGAGTCCGGCTGCCGGCCATTGTGGGGAGCTGCTGGGAACCCTGTCCGGAATGTGTGCTGCCCATCTGCTGCGCCTGCGGGGCAGGGACGGCATCGCCCCGCCGTGCCCACCGTGGGGCACGGGGAGGGCTCGCCTCGCAGACACCAAGGCTCAAGGAAGAGCTTGGCAGTGGCATACATCTCATCTGTAAACAATTAAGCAGCTACTGCTCGTTCAGGGCAGTTCTGAGAAGCAAAGGAAGTCTGCAATCAGTTATATCTCCAATTACCATAAAAATATATTAGCCATTCATTCATTTATTAATGATTCATCAGTTAACCACACATAATGAGCAAATAATTAGCAATGCTGTACGGTTGCCAAAATTGAAGAAGTGTTGGCATTTTAAAGATGAAAGGTTGCATTTATGTAAAAAGTCGGGTGGTGATAAAGTTAATACAGAAGATAATTATAAAAGTGGCTGTCCTATTTTAGAGGCTGAGGTCCCGCAAAACTTGCCTAATTGAACCAAAATTAATATTCTTCAAAAGCACGCATGTTACTGATTCCTCGCTGCTGCATTTAGTGGCAGATCTCCCTTCAGTAAGGTACATCACACAATACAAGTTAATAAAATGCCAGACAGCAAGACTGCGTTCTTTGTTTGCTCTGTTCAGGGCCTTGTGGAAAACAATAAATTGCATTCATGTCAGCCGAGGCCCATCCCTTTGCTAATTACCGTTTGGTGCTGAAATGACTTCTGTGAAATTGGGAGCATGCAGAAACACACAGCCGTACAAGGGAGGCTTTTCAGGCAGCGGCAGTAAATGTGAGATAGGCCTTAGGCACACAGATGTTGAAACAGTGAATTCCCCTACAGATTACACTAATGGAAACCCTGTCAGCGTAAGTCAAATCTGGGGTCTGTGGTCAAAATCTAATTAATGTTCCTGTACTTAAAAAGAATATGAATGCCTGGAGGTGATGGAGAACACATAAGAAACTTGCTTGTTTGTAAAATTGCTGGTGTGGATGGCAACTGCCACCGAGCCCTTCCTTAGGAGGTAACACCTGCTACAGGAGCGGCTTGCACTGCTTGCTGCTTGGTACAGGGCTGTGTGCTGGGCTCAACCCCTCTTGCAAGTCCCACACAAAAATGGCTCTTGGCAGCTGGCCCGCAGGGAATGTGGATAGTCATCGCTGTCATGGAACGCCTTCTCTTCTTTCGGCACGGCTGCCCAGAGTCAGCAATGCTGTTTAGGAACTACCTGTAGCTGACGACATAAGAAAGGACCAGCTCCTCTTTGTGCCAAAACAAAGGCTTGGCCATCTACGTTGAGCTTGAGGACATTGCTGGGGCTCTTACAGCGCTTTCACAGCTGCACTGTGCATGGCCTGTGCAATAACAGAGGAAATGAATTTATAATGCAACAATCTCTTCGTTTTCACAAGCACAAAAATTCCCCTAAATACTTAAAATAACACTCAGAGTGGGACAGACCTTAAATTTTGAATAAATGAAACCCTAATCCAGTGTGTTGCTGAAACAAGCATGTTATTAAAGAAATAAATTTGAAACAGCAAGTGGTTTGAGAATTTTGGATTTAATTATTTAAATCTGCTTAAGATAACTCTCTAGCACTGTGTTTGGGTTTCCTGTTGAGAGCATGTTTTCTGGGAAAGGTATTCCACCCAGTGCCTTGGAAATATTAACTTTCTCATGCAACAGTGGTTTAAGCAGTAGAGACGAATAATTATTACCCTTCTGTCATCCATGAGTGGGGTCTTGGTGGTAGTTCTTGGATGCAGCCTGTCATGAAAACTGCACAGAGCCAATCATATTTGGAGAGATCATCACTCTCTTTGGCTAAATGGCACGTGGAATGTGGCTCCAAACACTCTTCAGGTAAAAAGTGATTCCCTTAGTAATGTTACTTACTCAGCTATGAGCAATAAAATCTGAACCAGCAGATTTGCAATTTTAAGCTAAGTTGAAGTATTATATGGTATGTAATAGGTAAGTATTGCAAATCAGACTTTGTTCATTACTGATTGCTATACTTTAATTAATAACTACTACTGCATCTTTAGGATATAAAATTATCTCCTAATGTGGCATGGATCAAGATGGCAAAATCTATCTTGTCTTTTGTGGGGCCATAACAGAAGCTTCCTGGATCCCAACAAGAAATGTATTCAAGATGACTGATCTGCACAAAACCTAGCAGAGGGATGAGAACCAGGGAGGTGTTCCTTATCCCTAGCCACAATCCAGGCATGTGGGAATTCAGCTTCTCCAGCCAGGAGTGAGTAGGGGGAAAATCTCCAGCTCTGAATCATATTTCCTCCCCCTGGGCTTGTGCTGCGACAGAGGGACACAGCCATGCTGCATGCTGGCTCAGTCTCACTGCTTGGCTTGGCTCTTGCAGTGCAAGCCCACTGTACATATTCTGTGAAAATCAGGAAATGTGTTTCTGTGCTGAAAATCCTCAAAAGATATCATTTATGTCTTCAAGGCAGAATGCTCATCTTAGCCATTTTCTTTTGTTAAGTTGTCTGCATTGTCTGTTTGCGGTACAGCTCTTGTAGGGGGGTTACATGCTAGTTTGGGGACCAGACTGTTGCTGAGTGTTGCCAACACTCACTCTGTCAGTCACGTTGACCATGGTGGCTTAAGTGCCACTCTCAGTCACAGAGATGAAGTCTTTTTGTTTTCCTAATGCTACTGAGGTTGCATTGATGTAGCTGAATTTGTCCCTTCTGTCATCCATGAGTGGGGTCTTAGTGTTCAGGTTTCTAGACAAAATTTGTGGAGACAAAAAAAGGGCAAGACCAGACTTGATATTAATCAAGTTAAATGGTTCAGTTGCTACTCAGAGGTCTGATGGTCAACATAGTTTGATTGCATGAGCACCAACTAATGACACAGGAGCTGGTGCTCAGTTCAGCTCTGTGTTCTCTAAAACTCACAACATGCGTAAGGATGCTGTTCGACCAAACCCCAAAGGATTTGCCTGGTTGTCTTCATTCAGGCATGCTCACTAATCTACCTAGTGATTATGAGCAATATTTTCTTTTATAAATGTTCTTTATTTTCAAGAAAAGGTCCTACAAATACTTTTTTCTTAAGCAGTAATGTCTATGTTTATGTGTTACATGAGGCAGATGTTGATTTAAAGCTTACTTCTTGCTTAAGATATGTTTCAGTCCACTGAAAGGGGTTGATTAGTGTCCCCTAGCTGAACCATTTTTTCCCTCTGTTGCTTTGACCCATTAATTTAATTAAGGTCTAATAAAGAGAGGGCTGAAAGATTGTTAAAAATCCTTTTTTTTTTTTCCCACAGATCTGACCTATGCTGGTATGTCAGTGCAATTTGACTCACACATGCCCCCTTTAATATGTGAGCACACTGATACAGAGTTTGTCTTCTTTAGAGTAGTTGGCTTTTTCCCTCAATGATAGGTCAGATTTAATTTTGATATTAACCAAAGCAAATGCTTTCCTGGAGACCCTCTACTTCAGTGAAAATAAGTAATGAAAAAATAACCCAAACAAGTCACAGTATCAAAAGGAAAGACCTTAGAAAACTTAGTGGTGACCCTTTCTTTCTCTTGTTTCCTTTCCCATCCTCCTCTTGCCAGCATGGAAAAAGAGAGAGAAATGAAAACTCAGGGTTTGTTTTTCAATTAAGTAACAAGAATGACTCAAAGTTTAGGAAACATGGTGGGGTTTTCATTGTAAATGCCTGCTTCTTTTCAACTTTGTGTCTTGCCTAGGTCAGTGTTAACGCTCAAAAAAATACTTCACAGTACTTGTCGTATTGCCAGACTCCTGTTTTCCCTTCCCTTCTCCTCCCATCAGCTCTCCAGTTTGCTACTCTAGGGAGAGATGAGTTGTTCCCAGCATGCTAATTTTGCCACTAAACAGGCTCATCTGTATCTTGTAAAAAAGGAGATTACCATGAATGTGCACCCTCACCACACTCTGCTTCTGTGGTAGGAGAGGACTTCTAGCACTCCCAGTGCTATCCCTGCTGATTGCAATGATGGTCTTCAGAAGAATAAAATAGGAAGAAAAGCCCCAGCTGCAACTTCAAGGAACGGCTCAATGTGCTTGTCATGGCTTGAAAGAGCAGCATTGCTATCCACGGTGGCAGTTTGTGTCTGTGAACCTTCTTAGATGGCTCTCATGCTCAGATTTCTGTGCTGCAGCTCGTTAGCAGGAGAGCTGCCTGTGGGGCTGCAGCAGGTCTGTAATACAGCAGGATGTGCACTAAAGTAACAATCCAGTTAGGAGTGGTGGTATCCTAGTGCTGCCTGGGCACTGGCAATTAAACCTGGATGAGAATAAGACACCTGGACTTTGGGACTCGTGGGATGAACATAGTGCTTGCTGAGGGCCGTCCCTGCCCAGGAAAGCACTAAAACAGGTGTATAAATCCTACCGTGTTCAGTGGGATTTAGGCACCTGCTTAAACTTAAGTGCTTGTTTAGAGAGCTTCCTGAATGAAAGCCTGACAATTGTGCCCGAGAGTAACTTTTAAATTAGTTTTAATTTGTTCATCATAACCAGCTGTCATGAGTGTGTGTAAAAAAAAAAAAAAAAAATAAAAAAAAAAAAAGTTTGATTCTGGAAAGATGAAAGACTTCCCAGGCCCTTGGCTTTTATGTAAGCACCCTTGCTGGATGGCCAGCATGCTGCTGAGCTGAAGCAGCCCTGCTCAGCCCTGCTTTTATAGTGTGTTGCTCTGTGGTCCCACTGGGGCTGCAGAACCAGCCCGGAGAACTGCCCTGCCAGCAGCTGACACCACCCACTGCACCTCCCCAGCAGGCTCCCACTGGGCTCAATCTGCAGAGGGGGAGAAAGTCCATGCTGTATTTAGTAGGTAAGTGCAAATGAAGGTTAGAGGAATGAGAGAGGGGGAAAGGAGATTTGTGTCCAAGTGGAAGAGTCAACTGAACCTCCCACTTGGAAACATTGCAGTCCTTTTGTGCCACAGGAGTCAGAAAACTTCACAAGCTTTTTTTTTAGGATTTTCCCCCCACTCTATAATCCTTTCCTTGTTACAACAGAGCTTGATGATAAACTTGAAAATAAATCTAATGTTACATTTATACCAATCAGTCTCAAAGGAAAAACAAAATCCAGCAAACTCAAATTACTACTTAATTCTGTATGTGCACATGTTTACATGCATCATCTACTTAAGGCAAGCAGGACTGTGTCCATGTAGCTGAGAGTTATTTTATTTTTCTTTAAATACGTGGTTAATTATTCAGTGGATGATACCACTGCTGTGTACTCAGAAAGACTAAATTTGCAATTAAAACATTTTAAAGGCTTTCTTTTGTAGAGTCCTTAGGTAATTAAGCTAAAGTGCCAGAACGTTTTATATATAAATGTACTGGAGCAGTGGTAGCTGATGTAGTAGTTAAGGTCAGGTAGAAACCAACCTTGCGTTTAGAGTCTTTTTTCCAGTATCTCAGTTGAAACCTCCCTAAATCTAAATTAATCTTCCAGAAATGTATGGGAAATTTGGTTTATGAGGGGAAAAAAGGTCTTGCATTATTACCATAGTCTATCAGTCTACCCTCAGCGTGACTCCATTCATTTTGCAATGCGTGGCTGTTCAGCATTGCCACAGCTGAACTTCAGAAGACTTTTGCTGAAACAAAGCATGTCATGGGAACAGCCACGTTGGGTGCCCCCACCAAGGCAGGAGCAGGAGCTCAGCCCTGTCTGGCTGCAGCTCAGAGGGCTGGGGGCAGGTGTAGAGGAAGCCTTTGTGTGGCCCTCAAAAGGCACTTGGGGACAGCATGATGCTGAAGGTGGCAGTGACAAAACAGGGGACAAACTTGGCTTCACTTCTGTGTCCTGCTGCAGTGCCACTGTGGCCTGTTCCAGCCCCCAAAACCCTGCTTGGGCTGCAGCTTCCCTCTTTGCCTCCTGAAGCCATTCCCTCCCTTGCTTCCTCTCCTCCTTGCCAAGTACACTGACTCCAGCCTGATCTGAAAGTTAATTTTAACAAATAACATCTTGGGCCAAGCCAAGTTAGGATCTGGAGATAGGACACGCTGTGGGAAGGGAGCAGGGTGGGGTGGAAGGGAGCAGGAACGCTCAGCCTTGTAATACGTGTGAGAGCTGATGCTCTCTGAGCAATCGAGTGCTTATTATTATTTCTCTTGGATAGGTCACCTGGGAGTGGAGGAATTTTTCGTTTTAAATTAAAAAGAAATCTTTTATAATGCTTATTTCTGAAAGAAAAAAAAAAAGCCCTTCCTCATCATGGAAGCAATTAGATGGAGGACACATTGAAAGGAGTGATTAGTTGTTAATTTTTGAGCTGTTGGCCCTGACAGAGGGGTTTTTTTTGTCAAGGATTTCTTTTAAAGGTGTCTTTCATATGCCTATAGTCCAAGGTTACTTCTGATTCAATAGCAATTACCATATGTCCATTACATGCTGGAGACTGCTCGAGGTGGATGCAGTGGTCCCCATCAGAGCATGTGTCAAGT
The DNA here is from genome assembly GCA_013397295.1 of Polioptila caerulea. Classification (NCBI taxonomy): domain Eukaryota; kingdom Metazoa; phylum Chordata; class Aves; order Passeriformes; family Certhiidae; genus Polioptila; species Polioptila caerulea. The sequence continues at coordinate 604,239 of VYXF01012266.1, forward strand.
CAAAGAGCCAGCAGCTGTGTGAGCCACAGGATAATTGTTCCTATCTGTTTCTTCTCTTTTCCAAGTCGCAGTAAATGTTCTAGGGAGTAACTTCCCCCTTCCTTGATGCAACCTGAAAGTGCAGTCCTCCAGTTTGCATTTCAGGTTCCAAGTGAGCCGTGTCAAGGTTTGAACAAGAACCAAGGAGGATAATGGGTCAGATGTAAGTACGAAGTAAAACTACTGATGAAATAGATTTTCTTTCTTTCTGCCCATCAGATTACAAACCTCACCTCCACTATCACTTAAAAAAATTAATCAGCAAACCGTGCATAACTGCTCTATTGTATCAGATGGAAACCAACTAACCAGACACCACAATACAAAAAAAATACACACATTGTACCTCAGAAAAGTATGGGGCTGAAAACACAGGAAAAATGCAGTCTTGTTAAAATATGGACATGGTCCAATAATAGAATGGGTAGGGAAACTTGAATAGATCAGAGTCAAAAAACACTCTGCTTAATTCTTGAGGTTTTTTATTTGCCATTCAGCTTACATCAGTGTTAACATCTACTGAGAAATGCAGCCATTTACAATTTGCAGTTCAATGTGTTACTTTAATTAGTATGAAAATTAAAGGGCAACTATAGGCCAATGTGAATGATTATGGAAATACATGTGCATCACATGCTATGCTCTCATTTAATTAATCGTCTTGTAAACTATATCAAGCACTTTAAGTCTGTTGCTGAGTATAACAACTCTATTTTAAATAACCACTTAATACTTAACAGGATGTGGAGAAAACACTAGCACACGACTGCTTCTCAAGTTTCAGTGTCTGAGATTTTTTTAAAGCTGACCCAAGTCAACCCAAAGAATGTTTAACGCTCTGTGTCTGCACACAAGAAACTCTGTGATGTACAGACATTCAATTACATTTTTTAAAAAGTGAGAAACATTTTGCAAAATAGTGACTTTAGAAAACTAATTGGCAGCAGCAAACTTGAGAGTCAAAAGCCAAAAGCTTGAGGGGACCTTTTACTACAGTAACTCTAGTCAAGGAAAATGAAAATAAAGGCATCTTTGTTTCTCAGTCAAATTAGCTGATTAAGAAATAAAACATTTTAACATGCTTTAAATGCAGCATTAATTATTTATATGTAAAAAAATTAAAGCCAGGTTCCATGAATTACACTTTGTGTGTGTGAATTGAATGTTACGGGAATACTAATCCTTTTACATTCATGCCTTACTTCATTAGGCAAAACTAAATATTAAGGGCTCTATTCATTCAAAAAATTCTTAAGCATTCAAGTCACACCTTTTCTATGTTTTTTTGTTTTTTTTTTTAAAGAGTATAATTTGCAGCACTAATTTTTAAGTATGCTTCAGAAAAAATTATGTACTTCTACAGGATGGGCTCTAGTAAACAGATGTGTTTACAAAGGCCAAGGATATGGTGGTGGGTTGTGCTTGTCATCAGTAAAAAAGTCCGGAGTAAGTCATATTGTATGGTCTCAAAGCTGGTGGGTGTAACATAGGAAATCAGATGCGTTACTAGCAGGGAAGCTCTGAAATCTCTGATCTTTTTTCCTATAGATTGGTTGGTAAACAATTCCCCCCTCTAATTTATTGTTTCCAGTGACTGGGCAGTGCTTTATTCAGGTGAATGAAGAAAAAAGGTGATTTGCTCATGCAGATGTGTTCAGGGATGTATTTTTCTCTTTTCCATATATATCCATTTTAGCAAGGCTGTGTCCCATGCTTGGCTCCCTGTGGGGAGAGTCCCTCCACTGAAGCTGCACTGATCTGTGGATGTGGTTAAACACCCACTGGGACTGAAGCTGGGACCATCAAAGTCAGTTGTCTGCATTTTTTTGAACGTGGAGCCATGAGTTAAGGAGCTTGTGCATTAATTAATTGTTTTGCTAACACTTATGTGAAAAGAAGTAAGAATTGAACTCTGGTTTGTTTCAGCTTCTTTCCTTGGGTGTTTTGTTGTTGTTGTTTTTTACTCACTGAAGAGAGGAACAGCTAGAACTGTGCAATGATGATCATGTTGAACTTTCAAAATAATTAGAAGATTCACTTAACATTAAAGTAATAACTTTAAAGGAGAAGGGGGTTGGGAGGAGAAAGAAAGGGGAGAGGGAGGTAGGTGGAAAGCAAGAAATTATAAAAAAACTTGCAAGTTGTCAGCTGTCTGAATTTAAATAAACTTTTGGGAAACAAAATATTGGGAAGTAGGACAAGGTGTCAGATGGTTGGGTAAGATTGATGTATTTAATAGTTTAGTTAATATGGATCAACATCTGCCTTTAGTTACATCTGCACAACCCCCTGACTTCAGCAGTGTTGTACTTTTGCAACCAAGTTTGGACCGATGTTTTTAAATAGGCCCCAGTGCAGAATATCTGCAGAGAGCCTGCCGTGCTCAGTGCTGGTGTAATCAGGCAGCTCTGGAGAGAAGGGGTAATACAATATGTTATTGTTTCTCATGTAATTTTTAAAATACATTGAGGAGTAATATATTTTTTATAATAGGGTGCTCCCTGTCTCTTTAAGCAACTGTCAGATGTAGGATGTCCTCGTGCCAGAATGCTACGGTCTGCTCCCTCTGTGCAATTGTTAATTAAATCCATCCCTTATTGTAGAGCCTGCCGAGTCTCTTAACCATTGTGCTTATCTGTGATACCAGATGATGCTCAGTAATTCATGGCCAACCTGCTCCCACCTTCAATAGGGCCTCCTGTGCATTGACCTTAACCAGCTTCACCTTTTCATTATTCCCAAGGAGAACAGAGCCCCGAAGCTAACAGTTTTATCAACTTTTCCTGTTGACCAGATGACGGTTCAGTGATAAATAAATGAAGTGTGCTTGAGCTGGAGGCCTCCCACACGCCACCACTCCCTGTCCTCTGGCTCCAGGGGCCTGCCCAGACACAGAGCTGTGCATGGAAAGGGGACTGTCCTCAAAGGGCACTGCAGGCTGCACTGCTGCTGCCAGGCAAAAACCACTTTTGCCTATCCAGGTAATGCTACTCTGCCACTCACCATATCAACTGAAAAGTTTCTCTGCTTGCTATTGGGCTATGCCACCTGAAAATCTCTTTTCCCCAGTGGTAAGGCTGATAAACAGGAGCTGGTAGGAATATTTTCATAGCTGACAAGCTGTTTCCCATGAACAGTGTCAAAGATTTAAAAGCCACTTCTGCAAATAGGACTTTCTGGCAAATACAGTCTAAGCAAATCTTCTATTATTACCACATGACTAGAAATACTCCTAGAGTTCTCCTGAAAATGGGACTGTACCAGCAGAAAGCAATATTCCGTTGGCCTGTACATTGCCTCAAGGGTATTTACTATGGTAATAAGATCAGTTATTCATCTCCTAAAATCACTGGGAGTACAAATGCTTATTTAAGTAGATGGTATCTTGATTACAACTGAGCCAGGAGAGTTCTTAAAGCTGCCTTTTTGGGCTACAGATCTTTTAAAGGCAAAGGGTTGGTAAGCACAAGAACATGGTGTTTCATAGCTACCTTACATTTTCAGCAATTCACAGTGGATGCACAGTACATCCCTTGACAAAATGGGCATATACAAATAAGTCAGGAAATTATGCCTGTTGAGTGGATTTTTCTTTTTTCTTTCCATAGAACTGTAAAGGAAAGAGAGCTAAATCTCTCTCCAGATCTAAATGGTTGGTTAGAACAAAGGAAACAGAGAGAAATCCATGCTCTAACAGCACATGGGGCCATTTGAACCCCATTGTCCTGGGAGATGCAGTACCAACGTCAGTTAAGAGACAGCATTGACCCAGAAAAACAAAAAGGGGAAAGATGTGGAGGTAAAATGATTTGCTTCATCACAGAATTGGCCAGTGTCTGAGAAGTATCCTGTGTTCTTGAGACTCTTGCAGCCTACCATCTGCTAGCTCACAAACTCAGCAGGCTTCTTCTCTGGAAGTCCTGGAGGCAGAAGCTGACCTCTTGCTGACAGTCTTGCTCAGCTGCTTTTGTTTGTTTGTTTACAAATCTGATCAAGAGGAACCATGGGTTTATGACAAGGGCATAGAAATAGAACTTTTAAGACACAGTTTCTAATCCCAAACTCTGTCACAGGAAGTGTTCCCAGAAAGGATGATACAATTTAGAGATACAGAGGTTCATCCAATTGACTTATTTGAGGAAAAACATAGTTGGATTTCTGAGAATCCAAAATCAGTGCCCATAGCCATGTGCCAGTTAAGTCTCAGGTGGTTTCCATAGCATTTCACATTGGTGATGTGGCATTGAAGGTGAATCACAGAATAACAGAGCTAGAAGTTGCTAAAACAGATGTTCTCTAGTTTGCCAGGAAGCCTGAGCCCTTAATTAGGACATGTGACTGAAATGGAAAGCATTAGCAGTTTCCCTGCAGAATGTTGTTCTGTACTTTAAATTCATTGATACCGCTCCTTCTTTGCACAGTTATTATGTTGAATATCACTGAGGTGTGTGCATATTTGATGAGAGAAATAGTTGTTTGTGCTCTTTATATATTTCAGAAATTAAAGTTTTTTCAGCAGGCACGATTCTGCCTTATGAGCCAGAATTTTCCCTCTAATTTTTTCTGCAGTCATGGAGCATAAACATTTGAAATAACTTTCACCAGCTTGATCACTGTTGTCAGACAGAGTACAAATGCAAATGGAACTAATAATTTTTGCTAAAGTTCTCTAGTTTCCACTAGAATGTATGGAATTATCTTTCATTAGTTAACAGTGCTTAACACTTATGTAGCAGTTTCCATCCTCGGTGACAAGCTTATTAATCAATGCAACACCTCTGACAGGAGCATTGCTATGTACTCCTATTAGAGTGTGAAATTTAAATGTATGGATGTGCCCTGAATTGTTGGTCAAACAGCTGAAGAAATCTCAGTTTCGAATTTTTAAGTTTGTGGTTTCTGTCCCCTGATTAGACCAGACTCCTTTGACACACAGATCCCTTTATGCATTTAACAGATCAAGCTCCACTGGATTTAGAGCCACACATCAGCATGGCCATACTCTGACTTTGAAATGTGGCGATAACAGAAACGTTTTCTGTAATTGCTTCCTAGAGGACCTGTGATGGGGATACAGCACACTGCTGCGATTTGCTCTTTGCAGCTTTGTTAACAGCCGAAGGAGCTGGAATGTGTGTTTCCAGTGCACAGTGAAGAGGGTTGTGTTAAATGACCAATGCCTTTTTTTCATGCTAATAGGTGTGACCCTGTTAGGCTAACAAAGAAGTCAATCCTGACATAGCAATGATAATTTTGTCTGGAATGAAATCCATTGGATTCCCTCACCTCTCTTCACTGCCTGCTCTTGTAGGACACTTATGGTACTGCTGATCGGCTCTCCTTGCAACCAAGAAAGTGTCAGATGAGTGTTTTCTGCTTGTACATCCTAGGGAAAAAAAAAAAAAAATTCTATCCAAAAGGCTTGGTTTGGGAAATGCGTTTTGCTCAATGTTACCAGGTCTGCAGAAGCCACCAGGCAAGTGCAGTGAAAAAGGCCTCCTATAACTTATAATGAAAGATGAACCATTTCCATTGGTGACTAGAGGCATATCAATAAAAACAACTCCTGCATATATCAAGTAACTGATAACAAGTTTGAAGGCTTTTTCACTTCCCTGTTAGTACCAACCAACTGCAATAAAATACATGGATTTCTCTGCTACCCTTGCAGATACCCTCCCCCACCCGCCATACTGCATGTAGGAAGAGCTTCAAGAGGGTTTTTTTTTTAAAAGTGCAGGGAATTTTTGGTTTTAAGTACCTCAGTCCATTGCTTTTAAAGGTGAAAATGTCTTAACTGTGGCAGGAGGGGAATGTCTCGTTGCTTTGCTCTGTTGGTGGGCAGCCTGTGACACTGTCAGCACCAGGCTTAAATCAGCCTGCTCAGGGATGACAGTCCTGATGTGCCCTGTCAGCCATGAGAGGAGCTTTTGGGATGTCTGAAGAGAAGACTTCAGATGACAAGAGCAACCTAAAAATGCACCCCTCTGGCAAGTCCAGCAAGCATCATCCCTGTGCTGGGTACCTTGACAGGACAGAGCAGGGCTATGGGCCAAGGCTCTGAGCACAGGCTCCCACATACCTATGCAAGGCATAGGCTGCAGTCCTGTTCTCCCTGTCTCATCAACAGGTAAGTTGCTTGATACTGCCCATAGTTTGGAGTTGAGGCTTGTAGCTGCTCCTGTCCCTCATGGATGCTGAGTCTGGCCCCTTAGGGCATCTGGTGTTTGTTAATGTGCTGTTAATAGGAAGCGATTGCTCCTGTGGAAAAGGACTCTGTTTTGAGGATTTGTACAGCCAGACATTGTGGAACATTCATATCTAACAGCAATATATGAGTTTGTATGAAAAGTACTCTATGGGATTTTATGACCAAACCTGTATCTGTTTCATTGCCTCATGCTCATGGAAGTCTTGTGTCAGCTGTGGAGAGCCTACAAACCTAGGAGAAGTCAAGGGCCTTCTAGAAACTCTTTCTGAGTTTAATTTTATATTTAGATGCTGTTCCTTCTCACAAGAGAAGGAAATCCAGGTTCATGAGACTTCAAGACTTGGGAAAGGACCTAGAAAATACCAAGGTTGATCTGCTTTGTCCATGCACACCCCATTTAGAAATTGATTCCAGCTACAAGGCTTGGATTTGGATCTGGGTCCAAACAGTCCTTAATTCAAAGGTGAGACATTTATCCTACTGATGTCAATGTGATTTCTATCACTGGCCTAACTGGATGAGGGTCTATGCTATGTTTAAAACCATAGATTTTTAGTTTGACCTAGAGGTAACGTAAAGATAGGTGTTAACTGGGAAGTCTAAATTTCTGGAAGTCTCCCTCTCAGTAGTTCTTATTAAATTCACTACTCCAGCATAATGTAGCTTTCTGTTCTAATCATAGCACTGCTGTACTTGGGCATGGCACATCAAAGGGGTTACCTTGCTCTCATAGCAGAATCCTCCTTAGATTCGCTCACTCTAGGGACCCACACCACATTTCCCCGGTTCTGCACACAGGCCAGATTTTCAGCTCCCTTTTAATCTTTGACAATTTGAATTTATATGGAAAACTTACAGGTGACAGTCTGGCTACATTGAGACAAGTAGGATAGAAACCATGTCAGAACAGTCCCTGAAAGTCCTACGATGTGCTTAAAGCATTTCAAGAGAACCCTTGATCCAAAGTATCAAAGGGTTACAGTAAGATCAAGAAGAATTAAAACTGATGGTGTGCCAGAAATCACGTGCAGCACAAGGTCATTACTCACCCTCGTTAAAGTGGTCTTAGTACTGTGGCCTGATCTGAAGCTTAATTGAAAAGTTTCAAATCATGCATTATAACGAAGACAAGACAGCCACTGCCCATTTCACGACCCCTGCTAAAAAAGGCAGATCAGTAATAGGGCAGAAATCTAAGCAATTGCTTGAGGATAATCAAGGCCTAATGAGGTATCCACTTCAGCCTTTCAAAGGTGGAGGAACCTCTTCCTGGCACTGGAGAGAATGCAAGGGCTGATGTGAGCAGATTCCTGCATCCAGGGAACAAGCCATCTGGCCAAAGTAGTTGCCGTCCTTGGCAGCGGAGGGAATACCGAGGCCAACACAATATCTGTGGTGCAGGCTTGCAGCTGTACAAAAAGTCAGCGCTGTGGCCAGGCAAGCCTCTTCTCAGTTGCCATGTTTTGCAATCATTTTCTGTTACCCCGCACCTTGGCCCAAAGTGATCAAAAGGAGCCCATCAGGTCTGAATTATTAGTTGCGTTAGGAACCAAGAGAGTGGCAATAGGAGATATGTGAGTGCTGATGTTATCAATTTTCCCTAAAAATTCACAAAACCTCCAAAATTCGTTGATGTTCAACTTAAATATGATAACGAACTGCAAGTCACAATTATACAAAGAAATTAAATATCTCCTTGCCATCTTCCTCTTTTTTTTTTGTTCTATTATCTGTTCTAGCAGAGAGGTCAGGGCCCATATCCCCATGATTATCTCCACATCCAGCTGCCAGGTTGTGAAAGCTACTCTTCCTGGGCTACTGCTTGGGCAGCCGTACTAAAGGGTTTGCATTTGCCTCTCCCCAACGAGTTTTGAGTATGGAATCACCTTTCAGTCTGCACAAGCCATATGGTTTTTCAACTTTTTAAAATAGCCATTTTAACCAATTTTAACCCATATCTGTAGGATGTGCTTTTGTCAGGAGAGGGTGTCTCTCCAGATTCATATCTGTTTGCTGAGCATGTTTGTTTGCTGTTTCTAATCTCTCCTGTTTTGATAAGATCTCCCTCCTGTCTTGAAATACACTAGCCCTGAAAAGCGAGACTAGATAAAAACATTGTACAGGGTTTTGGGTTCAGTGATGGAGGACAGCCTTCAGTGATGGATTTGCTTAAGAGCATCCTACTCAATGACAACCTATAAAAATTGTTAAGCACCATGAGACGTTTTCTTTGGCCTTCAAATTCCTCCCTAATTTTAAATGCCTTTGAAATCAAAGTACATACTTTCTTTGCTATGATTCCTACTTTAATTTTCATTTGCTTTTTCATGTAATTTCCTTCAACTTTAAATGTGCAGCCTGAAAAAGAATTCTAACATAAAGGAAAACTTATAGTAAAATAATTAAACCCCATTTGTGCAACTCTTTGGACTCTCTAAGGCCTGAGAGGTGCAACTGGCTTCATTGGGACACCCTCGGACTTAGCATTAAACCATGTGTTTTGCTGATGTAAGACTTTTAATATATGACACATGGCATCAGCTCTACAAAATATTACTTGTTGGCTGACAGCCCTGCTTCTGTCTGTTGCTTGCAAATTAATTCTGTAAGTCTGCATGCGTAAAAAGGTTGTCATCACCAGTGCCCATGGTCGCTGCAGGCTGCACCCACCAGCCTGAGGGCTCTGCATCTCTGCTTTCCTCAACAGGTATTTGTGTGTTAAGCTGCTGGTGCTGCCCATGGAAGCAGTGTCTGAGCAGGCCTGCCTGGAGAGGAACTGGTGCCTCTTTGTTTCCAGGTCTCCAGGCCCAGCACTGGAGGACGGGGCACTGCTGCACGAGGGCTGGAGCCAACAGTGGGGCCAGCAGTGAGGAATGGGCTGCCTGTTCCAGGCTGAAGGTACAGTCTCAAGAGGCATTTCTTGATATATTGTTTCTTGTTAACAACCACTGATTGATTTAGCCATTTACAGGATTTTTTAAACTCATTTTACTTGTATATGAACAAAGACAACATACAGATGGAGGGATCAGGTACCTGCCTACTCTTCTCAGGAGTCTGCAAACCTCAGCTAGGTCTGATCATTTAGAATTCAGGGTTGCATTTTCCTCACCTGTTCCTGGCAATATAATTGCCTGCTCTTTCCTTAGGTCATTCAGAAAATTCACCAGGTCTCATCTTGCAATACCTTAGGTTAGGGACAGTTGAGCCTTAATTTTTCTGTTCCATGGGTATTCTGCAGTAGTGCATGCAGTGTGTGTGATGGGCCATAGACCATGGACTGGCCACTGATGGTTTGGCTATGAAGGTTAAGAAAACATTCTAAAGAACTTGCTGTGGAGGAGGAGCATGAGAGTGAACCTTGTGACCAATATGCAAATCCCTATATTTGCTGAGTTTTAAGTAATGAGGGGAAGAAACTTCTGATTGTTTTTTTTAAATGTAGATCCTGGAATCCATGTAGCAAAAAATAGGGCAGTTGTGTTATCAGTAGCTGATGAAAATATGAGGAGAGTAGTTATTGCATAGTCCTATTAATAAAATTGTACTGTGGCTCAAAATGAAAACCAGAAAGTTGCCAAAGAGACCCCAGCGAGTTACTTCAGGGGAAAAATAGCTTCTATTATATGAATCAAAATATCAGCTTGTGTGCTTAGCAGAGAGCTCTGGACACTGATGGAAATTCAAAACAATTCCATATATCCCAGTCCGGGATAGAATTAAAGTGTTGTAAAGCTTCCCTGGAAGCCAACATTTATCTATTATGTAAGCATATTTAGATTTCATTTTGAAATGGTTGTTAAAGGCTATCCTTTGGCTGCACTCTATCCTTCTTTCAAACTTTTTTTTTTTCTAAATTGTTGGACTCTGAGATTTTTATGCTAAAAAGAATGTACTTTCAGAACCAGAAATGCCTGAATGACCAGTTACAGCATGTACTAACCCTGAGAGATATCCACTGAATCTGCTCCCCACCTCCAATTTATTTGCTGTTTTTACAATCATGCCTTGCATTAATGTTCTACATTTAGCTAAACTGTGTTATGTTTTAGATGTATTTTTGTTTTGTCTAAAAAATTTCCAAATGGGCATTAAGTATTCAAGATATAACCTCTGTAGCAGGAAACTAGTTATCAGATTCATATAAAATAACTGGGTGATAGAAATAACTCTGAGCAGAAAGCATTTTTTTTTCCCTTAGAATTAATTTAGAGGGAATTTAATGCCTGTGAAAGGTGCTGGATTGCAACATCAGAGAACTGAAGCTGCTATTTAACCACAGAGCAGTTACAGGATGGGAGATGGCTTTACAAGATTCCCCATGAGGGTTGACAAAATATTTGTCTCAGGTTTGGTACCTTTCATCTAGCTGGAATAACCAAGCTTTCATGTGTTGGTAACAGTTGCTGCCAGCTTGTCAGCTTTCACTTGGGTGGTGGAGAGAGCCCTTGTGTAAAAAAGGAAAGGATTTTGCTTTTGTGATGGCTGGCACATTTATATAACATTTATAACATTTATATTACGAATAAACCTAAAAGACTAGATTTACTACAGCTGAGTTGGCACATCATTGTAAGGAACTGTTGCAAGTAACAAATTCAAAGCACCAGGTGCATCCATGCTGTCCCTGCCCTGTGCCACAGAGGCAGGTAGAACTGGAAGGGAAGGAAAAGGCAGACCCTGGGACCTGCACCCCAATGCATGCTCTGCTACCAACCCTGCAGTGCCCCTGGGCAGGGTGCTGCTGTGCTTGGACCACTTCAGAGGGAATCTCAGACTCAAGTTTGTGTCTTTTGCATTCTCTTGCCACCTGTTTATCAGAGGAAAGAGAGAGTGGCAGGTTCGAAGCTGTCATTGTCAGAACTATGCCAGGTTCAGGGTCCAATTCTCATCTTGTCTCTTTTTTCCCCCCCAACATTTCCAGAATAGTTATCTCTGAAGGCCATGTATGGTGTCCATGGCTTGGGTCGTAGGTCTCAGTAGTCAGGTTACTATTACAGAGGGACAGACAATATCATCTGTGCTAACTGCTAGTCTTGCCAGCTGCAGAAGACACTGAAGACCATTTCTCATGATACAGCATATGCTTCAATGTATATTTCCTATTAGTTAAATTAATATGTTAGGTGTTGATGGTTTTTACTGACTTCACAAGGAGGGAAAGAAGGTGGTAGCCTTAGGGTAGTTCTAATTTTACACAAAGGGAAAGACTTTCACAGTACTGCCAGCCTCCCCTGAGCTCATCAGGAAAAGCAAACCACACTTTTGATCTCGCAGGCCCACATGGGACATGTAGCAGGCTGTCCACCATGGCTCTGCTGCTCTCCCAGCAAGGCCAGCTGAAATACATCCATGGCTGAATGGACCAATGGACTTGTTACTGTAACACAAAGTCAATTTATGCATAAACCCATTAGGAGCCAGTTCAAACTTTTTTCTGGGAAGCCACATTCTTCTGCTAGTTGTGGTATGTTGGACAGAGGCTGCATTCCCTCACACTGGAATTTCCTGTATTAGCACTGCACAGGAGTGGATTTATTTTGGAGTCCTTGAGATTTCTGAGCTTCATGGCTTTCACAGCCTTTGTGCACCATGAAACAAAGATCTGGTTTCTACTGAGGCATTGCAGAAAGGATGAGCATCTGCTGACTTGTTGGTCTTCTGGAAACTGACGCCATCAGAGATCAGAGGTGAACCAGTGTGGGATCATTTCACTGAAGACTGAGGTATTAGTGCCACAGCTTGCATGTAGCTCGCATACACTTTTTGCACTGATTTTTAGAGCTAAAAGAAAAATTTCCTTTTTCTGCTGTCAATTTACACCCTAGTGTACTGCTGAGGGAGCTCATGTTGCTTCTGTTTTTGCAGGAATATGATGGTTACAATCTGTAAAACCCTAAACTAGGCCAAGGCATGGGCATCCTGCTTCAACATCTCCCACCCTAAACAAGCTTGTCATCTTCTGGGCTTGTGGGCTCAGTACCATAAAGGCAATGTTATGGGTTCACTTTGTGATGAGAGCTTTTTAGAGAGAGCCTGTGGAATCTCTCTTTTCTCTAACTCATGTGACTCCAGCCCAGCTGTTCCAGCTATTCCCCCTTCTTTACTTAATCAAAATTGCATGTCATATATACAGCCCCCAAATTTACAGCTTTATTGAAATGGAGACAGGTTATGTAAGACTTTCTGCATTAAAATGGGTAATAACTTACATTATATTGAGCTTTGTGGAAGAGTGGAAAATATCTGTCTGGTTTTGGAAATACTTTATAGAGTTATTTAGATGCCAAGTTTTTCATTGTTCTACTAATGTCTTCCTGGTCTGCAAAGGTTCTAAAAGATACAGCTAAGAAATTTTGCACTGTGGTGTTGTCAGGTCTCAGACTTTCACAGGAAATAAAGTGGCAGATGTGATTCTGTCGAACAGGTTTTCCAAAATTGCCCCAGCCTAACTCTCCACCCCTCTCCTTTATGCACTTCCCCACCATAAAATGCTCTCACTGAGTCAGTTTGCCAGGGATTCTGAGTAACTGGTGAAGTGAACTGAAATGATCATTTTTTCCAGTATTTGTACTTTATGACTAATCTACATTATTTGTTTAGGATTTTTTTCAATTTAAGGATACTTTCTACCTTAATTTTATGCTAATTAACATTTTTGTTTTGTGGAGGATTAATATTATGTAAACTGTAGGCCTACCTCAGCCATCTCTTTCCTATACCTGCAGCCCAGAAAACCAATGTTTTTTTCCCCCAATGTGACTCTTTGGCTTACCAGCGGGCCAACATGAATTTTCAGAATTGTCAAAGAGCTCTACAAATAACCAGTCAAACTTTCCTTACCCAAACCCTCTCAACACTGCCTTTCTGTTATATCCTTACATTCTTTTTTATTAAATTTGCCTTAGTAATCAATATGTCCCAAACCTATGGAGTGTCTTGGTGGGAAATTTCATCAGCATCCCCCTAAAGGAACACTGCTCTGCTCTTATGTCCCTGCTGCAGATCCCTGTGAAAGAGGATGCCAGAGCACTGACTGATCTCATCTCTCCCAAGCACTAATTTAATTTGCAAAGTGTTGTGGTTTTTTTTCTAAAGTGTGTGAACTTTCCTTACTCTATGTTCATGAAACATGAGTCAACGCTCTGTTTTCATCTGTGTGGCCTCAGTATGTATCCTACCTTTGCATAAAATCCTTCAAAGCTCTGTGACAAAGATGATATGAAGAGAAATAGCTGTTCAAGCAGTGAAATTAAATTTTCTATGGGTCCCACAGATCAGAAGTTTGCAGTGGTCCTTACCAGTGACACCCTTATTGGTGCTGAAGGCCAAAGCACCACACTTGGGTGGCTGTGTCTAGAAGCTCTGTCTTGACCACTGAAAACTAACTGGAGGTGAAGCAGGGCAGAGGGAAACAGCTGAGCTGGGGTGCACTGTTCACTGCAGGTACAGAGCCAGGCCATAGCCTGTGTGCTCAAGCAGGGGTCTGGTGAGATCCTACTGTGTCAATACAAACAGAACCATGGTAGTTTACAGTTTTCATTGAATTCTTAGGTTTTTTCCTATCCAAAGTTCATTCTTATTATTTGTGTTTGAAACCATCTGGCCTTTAAATCAAGAATTAATACTGCTTGTGCATTATCTTGGCCAAGCTTGAGTTTGAATTTCTTGTTTAAAATTCCCCTTGTTTTATAATTTCTGCTGAATAGTTTTAATGACTTCTTGTTGTGAGCCGTGGTGCTGTACAGCAGGCTGCACATCACTGAGAAGCTTCAGTCTAGAGGTAGCTGCACTTCAGTGCCAAGGGAAATAATAACTGGATGGATGGAAAGCATCTGGGATTGATGTGGTTTAAAGGTGCTGTTCATGCAAGCTATTATCAAAGAGGGAGTTAGGGATGAGATTCATTCTTAAAATGCAGGTGCTCTCATGCTTTCTCTGACAGATGTGTTCCAACAGTGTTTTGAATTCTGTTTAAATTTTGAAAGAGCTAAACCTTCAGGCTCTTCTCTTCCTTTCTGAAATTCATTTCCCTGTTTAGATGAAAAAGAAACATTTTGCAACTTACTTTAAACTTTCTTCAAAAGAACTGCTGGGAAAGGAACATTTCATGTGAAGCACATAAGCTATAAATGAGTGTTAAGCACAGCAGAAGGAGCAATTTTAAATGTGCTAATGGACAGACATTACACTCTAGGAATTTACCTAAGAGAAAACCTGAGATGTGGAGGGCCTGCCAGGTGAGGATAAAACCCCAATAAATGAGCCAAATGATAGAAAAGTATTACCAGAGTAAAGAGTTGTACGTGGGAAATAAATACTGAAATGGGGAAATAGTGCCAGCAAAGATACTGAAAGGTGGAGAACATTTTGGTTAAGTGATGCAGGAGCATGTACACACAGCCCATATTGAAAATGCAAGCTCTTAGGAAGAGATATCTCTCTCTCATTTGCTCTGTCCCTGCCTCATTTTGACATTTTTCCTCCTGCTCGTGATGGTAACGTGACAGAGTTTACAGCATTAATGGGCAAAGCTCCTTCCACCTAAATGTGGCACAGACTTTTTCATAGTGCTCTGTCACACATTTTCAGGTGTGTACTTACCTGAAAAATTCCAACAAACTCTTTTCCTCAGATAATTTTTGATTAATTCTCCTGGCTGATGGTTGGTTTCTCTGGCTGTGTGAAGGTAGCAAAGCAAGTGGGTTGAGGTTTGCATGATTTGTGAATATGAAGAGGAAAAAAAAGACCAGACTAAGAAAAAGAAAACACCCCAAAGGAAAGAAATAATGGGCAATATATTTCCTTTTGAACTTTTTCAAATCAGCCTCTGGAAAAGGTGTCATAAAGCCCCCAGAAATGAGTAACAGTGCAGGGACAAAGAAAACTCTGTTACAGATGTCCCTGCAAGTCTATGAGCAAATTGTTTTTTTCTAAATAACTCCAGAACATTACATGGCCTTAACAAGTTTCCCAGGACAGGAACTCCTAGTTTATTACTTGCTCACATTGTCATCAGAAATTAATTTTGTCCCTGAAAGACAAATTGGCTGGTAGCTTATGAAGTTAAATGGAAAGAACAAGTGAGCATCTGTTTCTTCTGCATTTTGTCTCCTTGGTGTCTTACATATAAATGAATCAGAGTGTTCAAACTTAAATTAAGATCTTTGGCTAGATAAACAGTTAAAACTGGTTCCCATAGCTACCTCTCACACATAGCTGTGATTGCATTATAATCCCCTAGTAATCAGGTCTAAATGAAAGAAAGATGATAAGGGTGCTATTTTCAGTTTTCAGTACTGATTTTTATTAGCTCTCAATCAGATCAGGACTGCTTTGCCTTTCATCACATTGTGGCAGTGTTTGTAGAATCATTAGAGTAATAAAGTGTAAATCTTACCAAGGTGCATTTTTCTTGAGGTGTTTTATATAACGAAAACTCTGAAGATTACATTGGCAGGTACAGGAAAGATTTGTTTCTGCAACTAAAGTGAGGATATAATGTATGCTATATTCATTTATTCTTTACCCAAGCGAATATCTAATGAATTACCTTGCTGAGGTAAAACAAAAAATAAAAATATCCAAAGAATCAGCCTGTCTGAACATGGTCCTAATATACTGTATATTGCCAGTACTGAGTTTAGTAGTTTTTTTAATTTGCCTTATTATCTTGTATCATATCTCTCCCTGTGCATTACCATCCACAAATGAATTACAGGCAGAACCACAAGCACTGCTATTACCAGCCTGCTGTTTTTAGTAAACTAGTGCAGCCCAATAAAACATCATGTTGCAGCAATACATAAGTATTTATTGTAGGCTAAATTTCAGCTAAACAAAAGCACACAGGGAGGCCTGATCCTGCTTCTAGGAGAGGCAGTGGCACAGCTCGAGTTTGGCTCATACATCATCTCACCTGCATCCTTGATTTGCAGTATCCTTTGAGGTAAATTTTACTTAATGACTTTACTTTTAAATTGTTCCTGACTGCCAAATTTAGAAAAGACTTCATCCAACCTCCAGAGGTGTTCCTTGGTGTTTCTGCAGGCAGAGCTATCCTTTAGCACAGAAATTGCTTTGTCTGGTGTTGTAGGATTGTTCACAGAGTTTGCAGGTGTGCCCCACATTTGCAATTAACTCCTAGTTTAATACTGGAGTGATTTTACTTTCCCACAGACTTTTTTTTTTTTTTTTTAATATCTGGGGAATGTTACTGTAGCATAGCTATTAAAATGTCTCCCCATTTCTAATATTTGAATTTTATATATTTTGTATTTAAATGAGTAGTAAACTGTCCCAGCACTACAGTGTTAGATAGTTACAGTCATACACAACAACAGCAAATAGTCAGAAAGTTGAAAAAGGATATGCAAACAGCTTTCTGGTTTTCTGATTGATTTTAATGTACCTGATGTAGGATTGATGCCTGATATTGACCTTAACATGTTTTACTTATTTTTCTGTAAAAGGTGGATCTATTCAGCCATCAAATAATGGTGTTTGTATAGTTAGCAAAGTCTAATATAGCCTCTGGTGTTAGGACATGGAATACTTTAGGGCAGGGACCATTTAAGCAATATAAATTTATACCTGAGATAATTAGGTACTGACATAAGGAAAAAAAAAAAAAAGAATAAATCAGTTCATATGATGTTAAAGATAAGGAAACAAAATTTATGTTTCAAATTTTAATTTATTAAGACTTCTAAGATGCAGAGAGGTTTTCAATCAAAAATTATTCTTTTTCTACTAATATTTTAATCTACAAAAAGCTCAAATTCCAGTGCTCTTTCAAGGAAAATAGGCGAAGACAGCATTTTGGTCAGGAAGGTTTTGTGTGTGTTTGTATGTTCACACACAAAGGTAATATGTCTGGAAGATGTTGCTATGGCTAATGACACAAAAGAGAGTAAATTGCAGAGCCTGATTATCAACAGATAACAAGACATTCTGTATATAAATAAATGCTCAGCATCAAAATCCATTATTGGATTAGCTATATAATCATGTTTTAGGCTGTAAGTCTGTGCTGACAAATGAACACTTTTCATTTGGCTCAAGGTCCTCATCAGCAACGGAACTAATTTTACATTCTCACCCATTAAGTGAATAAGATGTGGAAAAAGCTGTCTGCTTTTTGAAGTGTAAATTTGCTGCTACAGGCTGTGCAGACCAAAGCTCTTTTGAAGCAGTGAAATGAGATCATCTCTAGGGACATGTGAACCTGACAAAGTTTAGGTCATTTCTGTGGAAGGTATGGCGGGGGCGTGGGGGTGGGGGGAGCCATTTGGATGTGGTTTCAGTAGTGACTTATATGGGGCAATTTGGAAGATGCTGAACTTTACAAGCTCTTTGTTCAAATTTGTGAGAGGACTTGAACTAGAAGCACAGATGCAAACTTTCAGCCCTCAGAAAGAAACCTCCATAAACATCGGAACGGGGTAGTTAGCCAGCTCAATTTGGGAGTGCTAAGCAAGCTATGTGCTGAGCCTCTCCTGCAAGTCACTCTTTTTTTATGGGTTGGATGCTTCCCATGCTCTCCCCTACAGACACACACACACTAATACAAATGGAGATCCAGGACATAAAGTGGACCATTTTCTTGAAAAGGCACCGGAGGTGAAGAAACTAGACCATCACATCTCACTTTTCACCCTGGGAAGTCCCCCAGGAGAGAAGATGATCACAGGTCTGTACCTCATCTGGTTGACAGCCCCATAAATTCCAGCTTTGCCCTCTGGAAGCCCCTGGGCAGGGGCTGTGCCTGTGAAAGAGAGCCATGGTGGGCAATGAGGGCAGTGTGGACAGAACAGGGAGGGAGAGGATTCCTCAGAGAGCTCGGTCAGGCTCCCCGTGGTCAGCAATTGTACAGGGCAGGATTGCAGTGAGCTCCAGGGAGCAGTGTTGTGAAGCACCACCGCTCAAGCAAGGGTGATGAAGATGTTGCTGACATCAGTTTAGGAGAAGAGTTTCATGAAAATAATTTAACTTTTTAGATTTCCAGACATACAAAGCAGTGTTTAACAACTGTTTAAGATCATGAGAAAAATATCCCCAGGCTGTGTTGTGTGCCTGACCACAATGCTTTTCATTTGCAAACCAACCAAAAATTCAGATAGGTTTGATTGTTCATTTAATAATTTGATTCCACCCCCTTCAGTTGGTTTGCTCACTGTGGAACATGCTTGCATGGCTTAGGCTCTTGGTCTTGGAAATCATGCAGTTGTTTCATACACCACTTCCTGATTTCTTGTAGCCCACTAGTGATCCATAGAAACACTGAAAATCCTGTACTCACAGTGCTGTATGGGTATAATGAAACCAAAGGAAATTACAGGAAACCCAGGCTGGCATATTTGCATGCGAAAATAAACCTAGCCCATGATATGCCCCTGTGTGAAATGGGTTAGTTAAATCTTAATTCAAGCACCTTGAGCATATGGTTTTGAAATTGTTTTTCTAAGAGTACGTTTGTTGGGCGCAAAGACATTTGTTGGGCGCTTGTATAAAGAGACAACATTTTAAAAAAATATCCTTTAGGCATACAACTGCACTGCTTTCATCCTTGCTGTTTTTTGGCCAGATGTACTAATATTGTGGAGGGACATCTGACCAGCAGAACTGGACAGAAACTTAGGTGGGTAACCTCTGTGGAATCTTCACCTAAAAAATAAACTGAAATAAGGCAGCTGAAAGCAAGAGTTTCACTTCCTTCCCTGAGCTCAGCTTTCCAGCTTTGCTGTTGATGGTGCTGTGCCCACCACCAGGCTCCATTGTCTACTTGTCTGGACACATGGACAGGGGTTTTGGCCCTTGGAGCAGCCCCTCTGCAGTCAGAATCAATTATGCAAGACCTCCCCTTCCCTTTCCTTACCAAAATAAAGCTATAAATACTTCTCTGCCTCACTGGCATGTTATGAGAGTTAATGAGTTGATGTCTGCAAAAGACTTTCAAAGCATAAAATGGTGTGGAAGTTCTGAGCACTGTGTTGTGAAGGTCTCCCTTTCCCCAGCTTAAGGCAGAATGAGTTAAAGTTAGCCAAAGGGGATAAGAGAAACAAGAGAGACTTTATGAGTCTACCAGGGGAAAAGGAAATACTGGAGAGAAAACAGACCCATTAGCAAATGAGGAAGGAGATGAAGTTAATTATGATTTTAAAATGGATGAGCATCAGAGCTGCTTTTTTTTAAAGAAAAAAAATCAGTCCTGAACAAAAATAATAAGGACTGACAATTAGGAAGAAGTGGAGGCCTTGTGAAAACAAGGGTTTGATTAAAAAGTGAGGGGGAAAGAACCTGTAAAACACAAATATGTGTAAATGAGCAAGTCTAGATGAAACTCATCTAAAGAACAGTGAGAAGCTAATGGATTTTTCTAAATATTTACCCATGGCAGATGAGGAAAAAGTCATATCAGGAAAAAAAAAAAAAGCAACAACAGCCTCAAAAAAAGCTACTGACATTTGGAAAAAGGATGCCCGTGATTACCTGCCAGTAAGTACTCATCTGTACTCAAAGCAAGAAGCACAACTGGAGTGAGCAGGCAAGCAACACTCTGTTGGGTTATGCAGCCAAGCATCACATTTGTTGGGTTATGAAGCCATGCTAGACAAATGAGGTGTCATTATAGAGTTTCAAAATACACCAATGAGAAACCAAATACCAGCTGGGTCAGATCCAGAATTGCTGCTCTGCCTCTTTACACCAGCAGATCTATTTGCAACATCTGAACTTGAGTAAATCATTTGACAGAAATACCTTGCAAACTTGTGTTTGAGAAAATAAATCCAAATTGGCTTTGATAGGAAGGGTGTCATTTGGGCTGAGAATGGCAGTATGAGGCCACATAGAAAGTGATCTGAAGACAAAAATTAAAATAGAGTCTGGTTGTAAATATGTTATGATTATTTCAGCATAAAGAATGATTAAGACATAATTATAAAAAGAAAAACAAGTTACTGTGTGAGCAGCAGAACTAGGACACCCTGGTTCCTGATGTATTTAGATACTGTGGCTAGATTCTCAGGTGGCTGATAGGTTTCCCCTGTGACAGACCCTCTGAGGCAGGGGTGGGCTGGCACCTTGGTGGGGGCATTGGTAGGGATACAATTTGTGATATCTGTGATAGTCCTGTGTGTTTGAGCCCTACACAGCCTCCAAATGCAGCTGGGTCAAAAGTTCCAAAAGTTCTGAGGAGGGAACTCAGTGATTGCGTTTGCCACAACCATTTATTGTGAACTCAGACATCAAAATCTTGAAAGAGAGGACAAATTCTGACTGAAAATTGGAATGTCACAAATGAACAAAATGCAAATGAATCTGGAAGCCCTGCCCCTCTCCTTTCTCCTGTTTCTAAAACACTGTGCCTACATGGATGTAGAACAGAGACAATAGCTGGAATGATCTTATTTACATACTTACTTCTCAGCTATTACTTTAGAAGCTTCCCATCCTGCCCTGCCAAAAGGACAATGCATTTTTCCAAGGTGCCATTTGTTCCCTTTCAGTGTTAAGGAAATAAGGAGCTTCTCTACTGATTATTTTGAGATATATTATTCTTTAAAGCCAGTCTCTGTCTGTTGAACATGTACACCCAGCTATGATCAATGAAATTGCTTCTTGCAGAGAATGATGCTTACAGAACTTCAGACAGGTTAAATTTGCCTGTTCTAGGGAGGGGATCAAAGCTCACTTACAGTTTATGATATTCAACCTTCAGTATAAAGCTAGGTCTGCAGAACCTCCTGAATATCATGTCTGTGTCTCTGTTGCTGCACTGGGAGCTGAAGTGAGGACAAGGACACTATTTCTTGTCTGTTATTAAAAAGCATCACTGAGTTGCATGGGGCATCCAATAGATTTTTCTATGAGGACAGAAGGATGCAATTCAAGTATAATGTTGTGGTGGTTCCTTTTCATGTCAAATTACTATTTTCTGCTTGTGAATAGCAGGATTTTTAAAAGCTTCTAGCCTTGTTATATTTCACATTTGATTAAACAATGTGTCCTACATGGTTTCACACCAGTAGAGAGGTCACAACACACATGGACTGAGAAGAAATCCCCCTAAACAGCCAGAAATGTGTAAGTAACACCTCAAACATGGTTTTGAGAAAAGTGACTTAGCAGTTTTCATAACTGTAAAGCTGGCTCACAGATGCATGGAAATCTATGCAGGAATATATGTCCCTGTCTACCATCAGGATCACAGAGCCCAAAATGGAAAGGGTAAAAGGAATGGTATGAAACCAGAGCCAGCACGTGTTCTGTAAGAGCAGCAAGGCTTAGAGAGCTCAGCTACCACTTGTAACCAGTCTTCTTCCCATGGCTCCAGCACAAAGTGACATTTGGAGCAGCAGTTTTATAGTGGGGAGGATTAGGGTGCCTAGAGACTCTTCCTCCACCTCCCCTTCCACCTCCTCGTCCTCTTGTCCTTCGGGTCATGTATTTGGGGAGCACCCATGGCCCTGGGTCTGCTGCTGGGAGATGTTGAGCATGAGGATGTGGATTGACACACCCTGATTCCTTCTGTGTTCCTTAAGGTCCTGGTTCCCCTCTTGTCATGCTTTCCCTTGCAGATTTGCTTATTTCTTAATAGTGCAACATAGTATACTGTGCATTTGCTGGGAGCCTAAGAAAGCAAGACAGATTTTATCATTTGGGCTGTAGATATTCAATGCCCATTATGGGCCGACTAAATTTAGTAGAGTGGCAATTCACCAGACTACTAAATTTAGTTAGGCCATCCGGTCGTATCATTTTACTTAGCTTAATATTGGATATCATAAGATAGGGCCTATCAAACAGTATGGCTCCAGCTTCCCCAGCTGCAGATTATATTATCACTATAGCTTTTCAAAACATTCATGCTAAGTTTTTTAAAGTCTTAACATTTTTTAGTTTGTATATTTTGTTACAAGTTTATAAATATGGTCAAAATTAATTTGGTTTACACAGTAAAGAGCACTGTCGAAAAAAAAAGATGCTGTTCTCTTTTTAAGCAAAAGCTTTGTCTTTTCTTGTTTCACTTCAGTTAGAATAGGAGGAATTTTATCATCAAAGCTACTTGGACAAGGTGGAGTCCCATTTGGAGAGAAATCTTGCACGATGATTTTCATTGCCTTCATGCGTTTCTCGTTGCTATCAAATTTCTGTTCTGTTCCAGATAGGAAAGAAAACAAGCTTTATGAGAATCCTGGCCTGTGACAGCAAGGAGTACTCAGTGCTGAAAATTCAAACTTGTCTTGTGTAGAGTAAATGGGAAAGAGATCTTCATAGATCCCATGCACAACAGCTGGAGTTCTGGCAGTGGGATCAAATATGACTAACAGAATGGCACTTACAAGCTCATCAGCCCTGCTATAATTCTTATATGTTATATGGCAAGAAAATTGCAGTAGAAATATTCTGGGAGTCTGTGCACTTAATATATGGAAAGAAAATTGCAGTTGCAATATTCTGGGAGTCTGTGGACTTAATCTTTTGTGGGAGGCCTTGAAAGAGAGCCAGTGTCTCTCCATCCCAAGTCAGTCATTTCCTATCCAAGTAAACTGGACTGAGATCATCTAGATTCTGGTCTTCGTTTCTAATGAGCTTTCACAGTAAAACAGGAAATAATAATCTTGAAAGGGGAAAAAATGGTCAAAAATCACTCAGAGAACATTTAAAGGTTTGTTCTGAACAAGTAGGGCTAAGAAAAAGGCCTGAGAAAAGTGTGTCCTGGGATCACTCACAGTTAAAGCACTGATTAATTAAGCAGAGGGTCATTCTTCAGAAAGACTCAAGGGCAGTTTTGGCCCCGCGGCTGTAATTTGGACACTTCTGGAGTTCTAGATACACTGAGCTATTCTGTGCAGGGCCTGTGAATATGTGCATTCTTCTGGCTGAACAATGGCATCTTTATTCAAATGGGAGCCACTAAGTAAGTGGCTGTCTCCTAATATGGGTGGTATTTCTTCCTGCTCTGCCTCAATCTCTGCTGCTTTCCCGTGGCCTTATCAGTGCTTTGTAGCACAACTTACAAAATGAAATCTATTCATAATGTTAAAACCCTCCCCCTTTTATAGACACAGGAAAAAAACCCCAAACGCTTACATATCCTCCAATTCTATGGCAGGGTGTTTACTTTTTTAAATGCAATTCTGCTTATCTGACGCTGGTTTGGAAATTAATAAAATGGTGCCTGGCTTTTATTGTTTTGACTATGGAAAGGAAATTAATCCACAACTATTACAAGTGTTTGATCCAAATAAGCAGAGATAAAACTCCGGTTTCAAGAAACGTCGTTCTCTGTTTGTCAGGTATCCTAGTGCTCCTGACATGTCTGATTTATTCCTCCCTTGTTTAGCAGCAGCACTGTCCAGGTAGTTGATGCCCATTCATCTTGCTTTGTGTAGGCATTTCTTCAGGGTGCCTTTATTTATTATGCCTTAACTACTGTTCCTTCTTACTCACTAGTTTGGCTCTGCCAGCGGTTAGAAAAGATGTTGTTTGTCTGAAGAGACAAGGGTGTGGTAAAAATACTCTGTGCCAGCCAAGTGAACCAAAACACTATCTGAATTACTAAGCAGGCTGGAAAATAAAATTTCACTGACAGAAGATCTAGACCCCACCTGTGCTGAGAGACAGAAAGAAAAAGAATCACAGGAATTGCCATATGCAGTTGGAAGTAGGTCTGGAGAGGGGAACTGTATCCCTCAAATCCTCTCAGCAGTTCAGAGCAGACGAGCAGGGTTTATAGCATTATTGCTTGGGGAAAGCTAATGTCAATGTTTATGCAATATTAGTTGGTATTGTTAGTAGTTAATTTGGTGACAGCAGGCTTTCTGTGAAACTGTACTGCAGAAATCTGTGACTTCCCTTCTCAGGGGAGCGGGGCTGTGGAGCCCCTCACAGACCATGGCTGTCCCAAAGCTCACTGAAGCTGACCAGTGTCAGCTGGAGTCGCAGGGACTGGAGTGCTGGGGCAGATGTGCTACTTGTTTCTAGCAAAAAGCAGAGCCCATCTTTAGCTTCATGTATCTCCAGAAATTGCACTTCCTGAAATGCTTCTGAACATCCTAGATCTGTATAACCACCAAAAGTTACTGGACAGAGTGCTGGTTTGGTATTTCATCCAGTTGCAATGTAATATAGAAGTCACCATCCCTAGAGTGGAGACCATCTTTGTGTTCCTCTGTCAGAGTCCACGTGTGTGAGTGAGCAGCTGCTCTCCCTCTTCCCAGAGGCTTTTGCTCCACTCCACCATCCCACGAGTGCTGGGCAGAGCAGCAGCCACACTGGTGGTGCCAGGGCAGCCTGGCAGCTGCAGCCCTCAGGGGAGGCTTGACTCCACAAACACATGGCTCCCACCTAGAGCTCCACCAAAACAGCTGGCAGTCTTCTGGGGACAAAATGGCAGGGAAAGTGACAGCCATCATTCCTACTTTCTGGCTGTTAGGGCTGCAGGACCTGCTAAGCAGGGTGTACTGTGAGAGAGGGCACTGAGGGGATGTGTGGGGAAGGAGGCCATGAGCAGAGCCTTGAAGGAGTCCAGAGAACAGAAGTTTTGCTTTGGCCATGAGCCAGAGGCAGTTACTTGTATTTAAACAGTACCAGGCTCTGGGGAAATTCAGATTCAGACCTAAAATACGTGGCTTGGCAAAAGACTTCTGTTATTGTCACATGTCTGACCTCTAAAAAATAATATTAATTCAAAAGTTAAATGTGTTCAGCTGACAGTGATAGAGCATTTGTGTTAAGGAGGAGATTTTTCAAAAGCATGAATTCAACTTAGTGATGTGTTACAATTTCTTCCTTGATGTCCTACAGAAGGCCTGAGTGCAGCAGGTTTGGGGAACTTTGAGCTGCCACGAGGCACTCATTGCACTGAGGGGGGAGGCTGTGGGCTCCCACTAAAAGGGCTCCATTTCCAAAGGTGGTCCTGAAGATTCATGATCTTTCTGGACACTTTAAATACAAATTCAGAATATTATTTCTCCTTGCTTAGTTTCCAAGCAGGCAGTTTGACTGAGCAACCACAAACATAGATCTTGTAACCAGCTTTGACGGGAGAGAGCAGCATTGCCATAATTCTGGAGATATCTGTTTCTTTTCTGAACTATATTGGCAACCCATGATACCAGAATGTCAAAATGACATTCAGTCTGTATTACACAGTGTATAAAAATTTGTGTTTACATTTTGTCTCCTTTGCCCTTTTCAATTTTGCTTATTTTCTTATAGTTTTGTAACTTAAGCTGTACATATTTGGAGATGTTTTTTTTTTCCTTTCCTCATCTAACTTTATGGCTTGTTCTGGCTGAGATGTCCTTACATGATTTGATTTTACAGGAAATATAGGCTAACACCAATAATTGTTCCACAGTGAACCAATCTGTCTGGAGCACTGAGGGAAGATATATTTTAAAGTTTTCTTTCATGCTATTTACAGGCTATATTGCTGGCTCTACAAATGATGCAAAATATTAGGAACAATAAAGCAAATATTGCAAATATTGCAAAATATTGCAACAATAAAGCCTGGGCTAGTTAGCAGGGAGCATAAGTGTATGGTGGAGCCAAATACTCCTCAGAGTAGTATTTTCATCAGAAACAGAATGTACTGTAACTAGGGGAGATAAGCATGAGTAGGCAAAACTGACTATGCTTAGAGCCCACATGCAACAGCAGCTACAAATCACACACTGCTGAGTGACACCTGAAAAACTGAAGCCTGATTCTTCTATCAGGAAGAGCCCTTCCTGCTCTAAGTAGGGTGTGAGGCGGGAGCAGGTCATGGGGACTGCCAAAGTGTGCCAAAATGCATCTGTGCCAACAGCCCAGAGCAGCTGTGACAGCAGCTAGGAGGGGAGGGCAGGCTGTGGTCAGCCCCTGGAGACCTGCCACTTGGTCCTTGTGCTGGTGGCAAGTGGCCCTCTGATAATGGAGTGCTTAAGGAAGTGTCACAGAGCCAAGTGGATTGAGAGCAAGGAATCATCGTGGAGGAGATCAGTAGCCTTTTCCACACAAAAAAATGTGGGAGGACTTTGGTGTTTCCAAGCAGGAAAGCAGTGGTGAAAACAGCTAAGAATTGTTGCTGAGGTGGAGTTGCAAATCTTGTTTAACACAGGGTGCATTGCAGTGGTATCAGCAATGTGGAGCCAGTGCTCCAGGTGCCACATACTAGGACCTGTTTAAAGAGGCTATTGTAAAAGTCTTCGAGGCAGTTAATTACCAGTTTTTGTTATGTCAGGAACTCCTTGAGTTAAAGCAGAAAGAAACTATTCATGAATATGTTCCAGTTCTGTAGTTTAATGGGACAAATTTAAAAAAAAAAAAAAGAAAGAAAGAGAATGAAACTGATAAAATGATTTAGTTCATGGAAAGAATGAAAAGCCTTACAAAAAAAGCTGAAATTACATATTGTGCCCCATCTACTCTTGCATAAGCCATTGAAATTGCTGGAGACTTAGCTGGACTAATCGTCCATTGCAGTTATGCATGAGCCTTAGGGAGTGCACAGGGTGCATATAGGTCAAAGCACCAGCCTATGAAAGAGAGGGAAATTATCCAACAGCATTTTCAAAAATGTAGATGTCCAGGTATGAAAAGCCAAGAGGCTTGGCTTGCATTTTAAAAGTATTAAGAGCAAGTGAGGAATTTAATTTAATTTGTTCACCAAATGGACTTGAGGAGGTGTGAAAAAAGGACTGAAGTTGGCCAGGTTGGGCAGGTCTTTGAGCAACCAGCTCTTCTGGAAGGTGCCCCTGCCCCTTGCAGAAGGGTTGGAACTAGATAATGTTTAAGGGCGCTTCCAACCCGATTCATTCTATGAAGCGATGCTAGGCAAGAGAAAACTCAATGGAAAACAAAAATCTACCAAGGACATTAGTGTAGACTCATTCCTTTCTGGCTTACATGAGTTTTTCCCTTTGCACCTCCTTGTTTGCGGTGAAGCTATGGATGGACCATGGCTATTGCAAGCAAATGTTGGCCTAGAAGTTCCATCTGATCAGAAAAAAATTAATATTGTCTGCTGCTTGTTGAACTGATCTGCAGATATTGGAATAAATGCCTGTTTAGAGCCTGTCTCATACCATCAGTATTCTTCACTTATCTACTTTGCTCCTTCAGAACACTCCGAAAATCACCAATACATCTACTGAATTGAGTTTTTAAAACAACTCAGGAAGAGAAACAAATCATAGTTTTTGGCTCTGTAGGCTAGAAGAATACTGTTGCTGAGGAGGTGCTTCCTGCATGTGTCTGAGTACCTCCAAAATGACTTGTCATGTATATATGTGTCCTGGCTTCTTTTGTTGCAAATAGAGTTTGTTAGGAATTCAGCCTACCTCTCGAGAGAAGAAATGAGTCCAGCTTACCAGAATACCCACCTTCCTAATTCTTACCACCCCACAACTGAGACCCCAGACCTGCTCATATATTATGAAGCATCTTGGAGGAAGCTTTTAAGATTTTGTGCCTATAAATGCAATAATCTCTCAGGATATGGAGAAAGTGCAGAGAATATTGAATACAGTTTGTTACATATTTTCTCTTGGTATTACTTGTATCTTTTCATCCATGGTAAACTTCTCTGTGCTTGGCTTTTCAGAAGTCCCCAAGTCATACACCAAACACTTAATTATACTACTATAATGTAGGGCTGACCACACTGAAGGGGTTATCAGCTTTTCAGTGATGCTCTCTTCCCAGGGCTGATTTCCCATTTGGCATGCTGCTCCTCACTTCTCCCTGCTCCCCTCCCCTGCCCAAGGGCTTTGTTCTGGGTGTAAGAGCTGCTCTGATGCATGCTGAACTTACAGGGTTCAAGACATGAGGCTTTTGCTTTGTTGTTCTTTAAAGTGCTAATTTGGTTTTACTAATATATTTTCAATGTTTGGGATTAGCGGAGCTTGTAAGAACACATCAGACCTGCCAGGTTTACAAGTCCACTCGTCACCTCCACCCCCTTACATATATTTTTAAATAGCTAATTAGGAGATAATGCCAGTGGAACGAAATACTGTCATAAGATAATGATCTCACACCACTATAGCAATGGTAAGTGGAAATGTTTATTTTCAAAGGGAAGAAACACTGATCATGTGCCTAATCCTATATTCTTAAACAAGTAAAATTCCTGTAGATTTCAGTAGAGCCTGAGGTGACAACATCCTATTACTGTGGTAGTGTTTCTGGATACCAAATGGCCGTAAGTGATGCAGTCATTTTCTCCAAATGATACTGGTGCAGTATTGGAACAGATGTTTCCCTTACCTTTATTAGCCTGTTGTATCTTCTAACTTGGAGGACAAATTTTGCATGTGCTTCATTGCACCAGCTTAGACGATTTTTTTTTTTAAAGATGTGCTTTAGGAAGCAGTGAGCTGTGGTTTGGATGAAGTTATGCTTATTTTTAACTTACTGACAGTTCATAGTGGTGATACACAACCCTCAGTTGCTACTGCAGGCTCCCTTTGGTACACTAAGGATCCTCTCTGTTTAAGTCAAAGATGGCCTTCCCTCTGTCGTTCTGGAATTTTGGAAACAAGAGTTGTCTTAAGTTCACCTTTCAGGAGTAAACCACCTTGCCTTTGTGGTGGGGTGAGGGACTGGTCACAGGTACAAGTGCATTATCTCTTCTGGCCTTACTGTCCCTGTTCCCCAGCAATAGGATCGGGACAATGCGGGGCAGCTCTGCCTCTCCCTCAGGCTCATCCCCGTGTTTGTATTCCCACCAGGAGTGCTGCTGGGGGCTGTGCTGTGCAAGTTCTCCCCCAGATCACCTTCCAGGGAGTCCTCTCTGCTACCTCTCTGAGGCAGCAGTAATGGGGTGGCTACATTCACCTTCACTGCCTTCCCCAGGCAGGCCTGCTTTCTACTGCAGCTCTGGGCTCCCTTCAGATGCAGGGCTGTCTTACAGATGGGAATACTGCACTGCAAATTGGAGGCAGCTACAGTGCTGTTTTCAGAGAAAAGCCTGACAGTGAAAGCACTGAGGTTTATCCTGGTCAGAGTTAACTTGCACAAGTTGTCAGTGCTTCTCCATGGAAGGTGGCCATTGGTTTTCAGAAATTACTGCTGTTTTCACTATTAATGAAACTTCATCTTTCCATTGGATCATCTCTAACCTGCTGTAATTGTTCTGATTTTTATTTTTTACCTTGTTCACCAGTTCATGTCTAAATACAAGAAGATGTTTATATTGCATACATTCAGCTTTAATTGGCCCTTAAAAGAAGGTGTTGATTAGAATCTTCTCAACATCAACAGCTCGCTCGCACAACATTCTCTAATTACTGTTTATTAATTTAGTTCAAGTGGCATAGTTGAAAGCCCTGCTCAGATGGGAGAAGTAAATTGTCACTGGTATTGAATATGTAAATTATGTGCCATGTAAGTTTCCATGAAGAATGTTTAAAGTTAAATGTTACCCACATAAAGCCTTCCAGTTTCATCTAAGCCAGCCATATGACAGCTTTGCAAAAAGTGTCATGAAAATTTACCAGCCCTGGCAGAAAAAGTACTTGCCTATCCTTTACTTTTTTCTATTAACATAATCATGATGATAATAATAATTTATTTGCCTATCAAAAAAAAAAAAAAAAA
>VYXF01012266.1:634113-652109 GCA_013397295.1 Polioptila caerulea
AAAAAAGAAGTAATCATTCATTCTGGCTGGCTGGAGATTTGCAAAGCTGCCAATTGAATCTGAATTACATGTTGCTACAGTATAGACATTCAGCAGCCTGGATTTCTTGCCCTAGTGCAGTAACCCTCCCTTCTCTTTAATTAGCTTATAAAGTCAGAATTTCTTTAACAAAGTACTCATTAAACATTGCCTTGTTACATTACTTTAAAATGCAATTAAAAGTTTTAAGGGTGTCATGGAGTTTGTGTGCCATTGTCAGCATCCATGTCACTCACTATCGGTTTCCACCCACTCACACAGATCAGAGGCCTCCTGTTAAATATAGATGGCACTTCATAGCATTTCTATATAGTCTAGGCATAAAACAATATCCTGATGAGGATGACCTGACTGCACCTTATATTCCTGGGAATAAGAGAGGAATGGAAGGGAGGGCATTCTAGAGGAAGGAGGAGCTCAGAGTATTTGTTGTCCTTCCACCTCTGCAGTTCTCTCTTTGTGGCTCTTTGCGTGGGAGTAGCTGCACACTGCTGGTAAGTGTGCTGCCTCCAAGTCTTCCCAGACAAAGCTGCATGGGAATACCACATAGTTATTCTAGCATGCATCTGAAACTAGAGAGACCAGACATCGTGGTGAAAGAGAATGAAAAATACCCAATGCCTGAATGCTGCCTGGGCCTTCACCCAGTCCTCACACTCGCTGGCTGCTGTTATGAACGGCACTAATCAGTTCCAGGAAATCTCTACAACAAGCATTATGTCACATATGGTTACATCATCCCCTCTAACCTCTAGGGCTTCCTGTTGACATCTTTGGAGCTCTTCTACCACCAAATGATATTAGAAGAAATGCCAAGCTGTATTTTTATCCATTTCTGTCTGCCAAAAGGAATTCAAATGTTTCCCTTTTGCAGGTTTCACCTACTGGGTCTCATCTTTGCTTCTTAAAATGAGCAAACCTTAGTGGGCCTTCTCAGGGTCTCTCCAGGTAATTGTATGAAGGATGGTAAGTACATGTGAGGGATTATTGAGATGGAAGGGGCTAATGCCTCGGCAAAATATATTTATTCTTAATGTCTAGTGTATTGCTAATCCAGTCTGTCAGTTGTGTAACCTCCTTTATAAATTCCACCCCAGGAAGCTGTTTCATTCTTAATTCTTTCCTAGTAGATGCTGCTTCCTGGTGTGGGCCGTTTCACCCTCTCATTGATTTCAAGCATTGTGCTGCTTGGCATTCCCCTTTCTCCTTGCAGGGCCATCTCCAAAGGTAGGAGCCATTTCTCTCCTGGAACAGCCAGTGACACCCCATCAGCTTCTCCTTGCAACCCCCACTTATCCAACTGTTTAGCTGAACAAAGCAGGGCTCAAAGTCTTTCCAGATCTAATGAGCAAGATTATTCCTTCCCAAAAACCACTGTGCTCCTTGGTTTGGGTGTTTTTTATTCTTATTATTTGTCTGGTTTATACCTTCCTTTCATTCTAAGAGTTTTATTTTTGTGGCTGTTTCTGTGTTTATTCACTGCTGCAGTAGGTATCAACAACATGATTAAATTCCAGCTCTGACTGTTGCAACATAAGCGTTCTGCCTTCATTATCTGCAGTGCCTAAAACTATTTGATCTCTAATAAGTTCACCTGCAAGTGTGCCTCATTTGCATGATGAGGCTAACTGGTGCAGCCTGGGTGCATATTGGTCTGTGATTTCAGTTTCTCTTCGATCACATGCATCAAACAGAAGGAACTATTAGAATTGCCAGTGACTGTATTTTTTGTGTTAATCATGCCAGAATACTTGGAGTCCCAGGCAGCCTTACCAGCCTGGAGAAATCCAACAATAAAAAGCATGGGAGTGCTTCTGATGTCAGATCACGCACAAAGCAGTGCTGTGCTGGTGAGAGCTGCTCTGGTTTGATGGCACACAGTGTTATGATCACACCCAGCTCCTGAGCAGCTCATTCAGCAGCCTCCTTTGGTGAGCTGCACATCCCATTGCCCCAAGCCCTTGAGGGACCTGAGCCACCCAGCAGGGACCTCTCCCTTGGTCCGTCAGACTCACAGCTGGAGGTGCCCATCAGCATCTCTGAGGGTTTCTGCCTGACTGTCCCCAGCTCACTTTCATTCTAGCTGGTCCTGCACTTAGATCCAGTTGACATTTATTTGGCAGTAATACCAAGGGTATTACTGCCCAAAGTGTGTAGGAAGAGAAAATGTCTTCTCTTACACTGAGCTTTTAGGAACCTGAACCTTTCTTTGTGTCTGAAACAGAAGCAGCAGACTTCAAAGGTAAATGTAAGAAGAGAACAGCAGCTCAGTGCTTGTGAGAGTCATAGCAATAGTGCTGAAAACGTGTCAAGTTGCCTCTTTCCTTTCTAGATCAAGCTCAGGACAGGTCTGTGTGTTTTACTGTGTTCAGCATGACTTTAAGAAATGTAATTTTCCCCACTGCAGCATCCCTTACTTCTCTAATTTCAGATTTCAGCTTCTTACATTGTATTTTCATTTGAGACAACTTTTAATTGAGCTGAATGATCTCTGAGAACATCAAAATGTCTCTCATTGATCTGAATGGGTCCTAGACTGAGTTTGCATTTCATACATAAAACCAACTGTTTTCTTTTGCTCTTGGGCTCACACAGCAAATAAAAAACTAAACAAAGCACAACCAAACAAAAGAATTCTGAGGAGCTCATCAGCAGTATTTGCTTTGTACAGAACAGTAATTTTTCCCTAGCACATACTTCCAAGAATTTTTTTAAATGTCATTCATACATCATCTGCCCCAACAGACAATCGTTGTTCCAGAGGAGCTGTTGCTCTCTATTAGGTCAATGATCAGTGAACTAAACATTTTCTACTTAGGCCTTCATATGATAAAAGCCTAAGAGCTTTGAAGGAGCCATTACAGACTATTGCCTAGAAGAAATATCCATTTGAAAATTCAGCAATTATGTACTTCTATAATAGCGTGTAAAAGGAGCTCTGGACCCATTATGGGTTATTGAGTAAATAATGTATTTTTAAAAGTGTCTAAGTAATTTATATGATAGCCTGTATTGGCAGCAAAGAGTGATTGTAGACTAAACATTCTGTCTTTCTCTCTTTTTAAAAATCTCATTTAAATCCCTAAATAGCAATTAAAGAAAGAAATCCCTGATGCAGTTTCAGTATTTCTATAGTAGTCAATAGCTAATGGCTCTGACTTTGCTGCACTGAGGCTGCCATTTTGTGCTGAGACAGTTTTCTCTGACTTTCTTTTTTTGTCTTGATTGGATGAGACAGGAGGCTTCATTATCAAATATAATATAGAAGTGTCCAGAGGCCTCCTGGAGGTCAGACTCACAGTCATCAGACCTACCCATAATCAGGCACAGCCACTAGCCAGAAGAGCCACCAGCCCAGAGAGAGAAGACAGGAAGCTGTCAGTCCCTATTTTGGGGGAAAAAATGAGTCTTGAGAGAGGAAACATATTGTCTGAGATCACGCAGGGAACAAAAAACCTCTGCCTCCCAAGTCCAAGTTTAGTTTCCCTGCTTTATATGTGGACCTTCCTTGGAGAGGCACAGCCTGAACTTCCCATTGCTGTGCATCCTGAGTGCTAATGCAAACTGCTCCTCAACAGTCTTACTTCAGACCACTGCATTCAGCCCTCTCAGGCACAGATCCTGGTCAAAGCAGACAGGAAAATACTGCAGTTCCAAAAATGTACATTGTAGCAACAATGCACCATGGAACATGCAAAAAAACAAAGTTATTTTCTTCTTGTAAGCATGGAGAAAGTTTCCTTAGTCCTCCCATTTACTTATTATACTACTTCCTGCCATAGCAGGAACATTGCATAGTCACCCCTTTTAATAATTTTCTGTCAAAATTTGAAAGAATAAGTTGAAACAGTTGTTTTTTTAAGAAACACTGGTGCTTGAGCTGCTCTGAATTTTGGACATTATCTTGGGATCCCCAAATATCTATGGAACCAAGAAGCCTTCAGTGCCCCAGGGACAGTACTGGACTTCTGTCCTACCTGTACCTTACAAGGGGCCTGACTTGAGGCAACAAAAGTAAAACAATTTTCTGCCTATGGTGATGCTCCATCTTAACTCTTTTTGATAATAATTTATCTGGAATAAATTTGAGACAAAGTCACTTAATTTGGTGCTCTGGAACCTGCAGGTTGTAACTCATTTTGTGCATGAAACACCTTACCAGCCAGCAGGAGGCAAGCATCTGTTTTCCATGACTGCTGGGAGTTCCGATTTCCCTCTTTAGAGGCTGTGGAATGCCTGCTCCTTCAGATGTGTGTTCAGAGCATTCTGTGTTCTTCCCATGCTCTGCAGTCATATCTCAAGAACATCACCTTTAGACCTGAATTTGAATACATCTGTTTAATTTCTTATTGTTTAAGGAAAGTTGCTCTGCTGCAATGAATAAAAGTGAGGCATTTGAGCTGCCTTCTGGGAGATGTCAAGAGGTAGGTCTCTGTAGCGAGGCTGCTGGCACGTGAGAGTTTGTTTTTCATGTGTTTGAAAAGACACAAAGAAGAAAAGAAATGCGAGGGTACCAATGAGCACATAGTTCAGAAGACAAAAAAGAAAGGGAGTGACTTAATGGAGAAATGGTAAGGTAGAAGGGAGAAAGGTGAAGTAAAAAATGGTGAAGGACTGGTAGCAGAGACAGAAATAAATGAAGAAGCAAGGTGAAAGGTGTAAATACATTTAAGTTGTATTCGAGCAAAACTTACAATGCCTAAAAAAGCCATCGGTCTCTCTCACAGTTAGACTGTATTTGTCACTTAGGAAAGGAGAGTTATCTGTTGGGATAATTGACTGGAGTGATGATGAAGTACCTATCACTGGAGCATTTCTATGACAGACTAGTCAAAAATCTGGGGAATGCTGCCAGCTATTGGATGAGCCCTTCCAGTTCTATTTTCTATGACCTCAGTATCCCATAATGCATGAGTGGGAGCAGCACCTCAGTTGTGTGATCATGGAAAATCTGTTTCTGACCTGGTCGCTTCCTCACTGGAATTCTCTATGATCTCAAAAAGTAAACAAGGCACATATTTGGAAATGAAGTCTATGAGAAAAATTAATATAGAGGAGGAAAAAAGGAAAAAGAACTGGCTGATCTGCAGACAACATTTTCTTCTGACCTTTGGACCCAATGCCACAGAACTTGCAATTTCCTCCTCATACTGAGCAGCCCCATTCTGCAACAAATACCTAGTTTGGCTTAGATATAAACCCAACGCCCTCACAACTGGAGTTAAAAGATCTCAGGGTCTTTCTTCCATGAATAGAGTTATTAATTGTTCTATTGTGCTTCAACTCTAAATAATTCTGTTCTCCTGTTCAAGGAAAATTCCTTCTCATTTCAACCAAAGTCACACTTATGAAGTGATCTAGGATTATTCTAGACTGGTGATTATTTCTATGCAATCCACCAGGTACCATCACTCTATAAAACAAAGTGCAAAACAGGCTTTTAGACATAAAGTCTGGAGAGGCAACAGATTGAGATGTAACACTTTCATTCTCCCATCATGTGGAGCTTCTCAGGGCTTGCCAACAGGACCTAGCAAAGCTGAGTGTGCTAATGTCAGTGGTCCTCCCTTGGAGGCAGGAGCCTTGGATTGCTCCAGTGCATATATACATGCACAGTATAAGAAGGCACAGGCCTTTAAAGTGACCACTTTGAAGTGTTCACAAATCTGCTGTGTTCTTTTTACACTCTGGGCCACTGAGTACAATGCTGGTAACTGGAGGAAACTGCTGCTTTTTTTTTTTTTTTTTCCCTTCTCCTGACAGTACTTTAGAGACATTAGATTCATTATTTGAGGGTGTGTATGAGATTCTGGAAGTAGAATTTATGTCTGCTATGCTGTGAGATCTTTGGTATGATATTGACTCACTCATTGGCACTTGAGAGAGGTTTGGGGAATTCAGCAAGTTTTCAACAATCCAGTTTGAGAGATTAAACAGAATTATAGCTCACTCAGGTTTGTCCTAATTTTATTACATTTTCACCATTTCTAATTGCATAAACATATGCAGCCAAGTATGCAGGTGGGGATGGGGATGATGTACAGGGACACTCAGGCTCCATAGGCAGCTAAGTGGTGGACTAAGTAATAGGGTACTTGGAAAGACTGGTATTTGTTCAGAACATTCGAGGGTAAAATCCTGTCCCCATTTAAACTGAGGCAATCAAGAGAGGAAACTGGAGAAAGAGGTGAGAGGAACTATGTGATGCAGAAAATATCCAGGATGAAGGTAGTTGTTTTGGGCAAGATTCATTACTTATTTGTCTTGGACACAGGAAAAAGACAGAATGTCTCAAGACCATAGAACTAGCCTGATAAATATGGTGATATCAGAAAGTTTTTGATCAGGGCTCAACACAAGACAAGCAATGGTTAACAATTTCAGATAATAGCAGGACAAATGAGAAGTAATTTTGTGTGAACATAGTGGCTGTTAGCAAATGCTAAGCTGTAATGTTTTCAGAGATATTTTATATTTTGTTTTAGAAAATAAATCTGTTTTTTCTATGTATAGGAGAGGTCTTGAGCCCCAAGTTAAAGTATGCTATGGTAAAGTGACACCAGCTGAGGTACTGGCCTGGCTGTTTATGTGGGTACTTTCTCATGAAATCATATTGCTGTCCATGTTTGTTAAGGGAATACAGCTGTTGACTTATTTTCTATAATCAAAACAGAAAGATGGGCAGGAGGAAAAGTCTACACTCTGGTTTTTGCTCCGCAGTGTTCTTTATCTCTGGTGCAGCATCTGCACTATGAAATTCACCCTGAATGAATGGATGCTCAGATGTCTTCACTTCCAGCAGAGAAGACACAACTCTCAGGCTGAATTAGGCCATTTGGAGAGGTTTACCAAAATCTCCACGAGTGACTTTTCTCTCACACTGNCTTCACTTCCAGCAGAGAAGATACAACTCTCAGGCTGAATTAGGCCATTTGGAGAGGTTTACCAAAATCTCCACGAGTGACTTTTCTCTCACACTGGAGTGGACTGAGCACTTGGTGAGTGAGTAAACTTCTGCTTTTTTTTCTTTTGAAAAGTAAAATAAACCAAAGAAGTTGTCCATATATTCAGACCTGGACTTCCCAGCAAAGGTTTGCAAATTCCTCTAAAAATTCAGAATATTTACTAAACAGATGATGAAATATTTTCTAGCAAAAAAAAACCAAAACAACAAAATAACCCCAAACTCAAACAAACAAACAAAAAACCAGCAAAACCCAAGAGGCATTTAATAATGTTGGGATGTAGTTTTCTGTTAATGACTTTACTTTCTTCTCCCTCCTGTTTAGGCAGTAACATGCAAACTCTGACCACATCACCGGTGTGAAATTGCTGATTAACCTTTTGACTCTGACAATTGGGACTTCTCTCAACACCAACTGGTAATGCAGAAGACCATTAGTAGTTAATATTGGGACATCCTAGCTCCAGATGTCAAAAGGTTAATGAAAAATCAAGTATCTTGCTTTTACTGGGGAACTTGGAAACCTTCCCCCCAAAACAGTTCATTTTTTCTGATAAATAAGCCAGACTGCTTGAGCTGAGAAGGACGGGTGTTTTGCTAATGTGTACAGCTGTTAATTGAAAAAGATTTGGGTATGCTTGTTCTTCTGGATGTAGATAAAAGAGACATTTGTTGGCGAACTTATTTGGTCTTGAACACCCCTTTGTTCAAATACACTACTTAATAGTAATGCTTTGTTCTTTCTGTAACAGCCATGGAGGGATTTTGAGTGGAATACTCATTTTCTTTAAGTCATATCTGCCAGTAATCATTCCTGGCTTAAGACCAGCTGCCATTTATGTGTTTTATGAAAATATAACAGTTTTACACTCAAAACTATTTTCTTTTTAGGTAAAAGCTTCAGCACAAGCTGGTTCCCCATATCTACCATAAATGCTATTTATCACAGATTTTGGTCTTTAAAACAGAAAGATAATGTTAAAACATTTTGATTACCCTTTCCTTGCTGCTATCATTCACAACCCATCTTTTCTAATTATGGTATTAGGACATTTACATAACCGGGAAAAGGGTCCTTTAACTACATTTCTATTATGTTTGGCACTTCTGTGAAAGGATATTATATTCATGTGCATTAGAGATTGCTTATAAAAGATCAAGACAATAATAGCAGATCAGACGATAAAGGTTCCCTTTTCTCCTCCCAGACAGGCTGTCTCTGACAGAAGAATACAGTTCATCAAAAGTGTCTGCAGGTTGTCAAACTCAGTGAGATTTGGGGACACTCGGAGGCTGTCATGGCCAACAAGAAGATTTTCTGTAGGGTTCTGCCATCATTCACCCTCAGGAAATAATCACTCACTACATTCTGCATGCTCTCATGATAGAGCTCTATTTGAGAGAAAAGAGCCATTTTATCAAAGGACAATATATCCCTTCTCTTGGTCCATGTAGCTTCCATTATCAGACCATAATAAATCATATTTATGTTCTCAGTTAATAAGACTGATTACAATGCAGGTTACAGGCATGGGAAAAGAAAATCAGGTGAAAAGATGTTTTAATGAAAATATGATAAGCAAACAGCTTCTTGTGAACATTTCAGGCTGTTATTTGTAATGATCACAGGCAATTTTTGATACATCTTCTTTAGCAATGGTTTAAGCTGCATAAATTGGCTTGCCACTTTATACATTGAAATAGGAAGAATCCCAGCATCCTTCTTATGTTGTCTAGAATCATTATATACATTATAAGCATAAAATGAGTTTAATGTATGTGCTTTGAAAAGAAGGGAAAAACAGAAAATCAGGGAAGACTGATTTTAATGCTGCTCAGAATGATTTTGAAATTTTCTACTCATCTTTGTTACTAACGGTGCATTTTCCATGAAATTTAGGAATGACATATACTGCTTTCATCTCCTTAAAATTAATATGCTGTGCTCTCTGTTTTTCTCAATTTCTTTAAAGTTCTTCTTAGAGCACTGTGCAAAGAGACAGAGAAAAATTCTCTAGTCGAGGTGTAAGCATATCTGCTATTAATGCTGAGGGGAGTTAAGTGTCTGCTTCTCCAGGAGAATACCCCAGTGTTCCTGAAGGGCACCCTGTTAAAATGGTGCAAGAATGTTTAACTCCAGCACATGTGATGTATTCAAGGGCCAGCTTCCACAGAATTTTATTAAGTGATTAAGGCAATCTTTTACCAGGGTAAATATTCTGGTATGATTTCAGCATATAAGTGTATGGAGGGAAGTGGCTGATGGACTGTCTTGCTCTCATCTTGTGAAAAGTCTTATTTTGCTGCTATGTTCAGCATCATACTTTCAGGATGAAGTTTGAAATTTAAGGAATGATTTCCTCCTGCTGATACATAATCTTGACCATATCTCTGAAATTCTACAGCACTTGTAGAATGATGGTGACAAAGACTTCTCGGTGTTGTGCCTGCAGGACCTATTCTGCTCTCTGCTATTTCCCTAAAATCACTCTTAAACAAATTTTAAAGCTTTGTATTTGGCCTGGCCCTGGAGAATGGCCATAAAATTACCTTAACCCTTTTAGGACGTTTCAAAAGAGCAGTGCCCATATAAGAAACAGCAGACTGCTCTTCAAAGGCAATGTCCTGATATGACAACAGACGTAGATAATGTACTTCATGATGGAACTGTTTGATACAGAGAAAAACATGTTGTAACTGCCTTCACCGTGAAAGGGGTTTAAAAATGCTGCCTGCCAACTCCACAAAAACCAGAGCTGCTATTTCGGTTAAAGGCCAGTGGATTGTATTTTTCACGTCAGTTTTCACTAACCTCAAACATCACTGTTATGACAGACTGTCATCCAACCAAACCAGCATTCTGTTGCCATTCAAGCAAGCATGAAAAAAGCAAACATGAAGGAAACTTAAAAGTCCAAGTAGTAATTGGGGGGTGCATGTGAGTGAACTTCTTTTGTGTAACAATACTGATTACTGAAAATGAAACACTTAAAGGAAAATAAACAAAAAGCAGTGCTTTCTGAGCCAGTGGTGTTTTCTTGGCTGGCAATTTCTCTTTGTTCTATTTCATGACACCAGGCTCAATGGTTGAAGGGGTGTTCTGGGCCAGATGTCAATCACAATGTCTGACATAAACAAAAATAGCTAAAAAGGCATGCCAGCATCTTCCTTTTGTTTTCCCATTAGCTCAATTTTTCTTTTCATAGGCTGACAAAAAATTACTGCCTCCAAGTGAATTCAGTAATGTCACTATACATCTAATATCTAGGAGACCTTTTGTTTTAGCTTTACTGGGCTTAACCACAAAAGACACTTGACATTGACAAAGAATCTGTCAAACATACAATGATCAGTGCAATGAAACCTCTCATGACAGAAGGGCACTATTCTGCCTCCCCCTTGCCTCCAGCAGCAGCCTGTCTGAGCAAAATATGCTGGAGCACATGTAGCAGCTGAACCATTACAGAGCAGGCCAGAAGCTGAGATGTGTCTTGTTTAAATTGTCATAGCATATTAGTATAATTAAAACTGCCAAAAGAGTAGAGAAGATAGATGGAAATGTTACATTACTTGTTTCTAGAGATTAACCTCCAGCCAGAACTGAAATAGAGAGACACATTTTGGATTTCTTAGAGCTCTGATATGGAAGAAAACAAGCCCAAGAGTACATCTCTTGAAGTGTGAGACATGAAGTCATAGTTCCTATATTTACACAAAAAAAGCAGAAATAGTGTTTCAGACAGACACTCTGTTTCCTCTGTGATTACAGCTCCCGTTGTGGCTGTGCTCTGCAGAGCAGTTGTATCATCTCTCAGCTAATTCCTTTCCACTCCCCTCTGCCTTTGTGCCTGCAAGGTCCTGACACTTCTTGGGCTTGCTGATGAGCTGATGTCACTGCTCTTCACCCTGTCCCTGTCTGTGGGCTGGGCTGGTGCTCCGGGTGCCCAGCCCCATAAAATGAAATGGTGACCCATGGTCCAGGCTCTGGGCCTCAGCAATGCCCAGCAGCAATGGTCAGCAACTCATCCTGCACAGGTTTCATGCTTTGGGCATGCCAGTCTCTGGGGAAGAGAAACACATGCCTGCTGGAGGCAGGCACAGATAGCCCAGTCTAGACTGAGACTGCTCTTGAATCCAGCTCCCTCGTGCACAAGAGAGGCAGAAAGGGAAGACTTAGATTGCTTTGCCTAAGCTCTCTCTGCTTCTCATTGCAAGGGAAGATGTTTGAACAATGGCTTCAATTTAAAATCTGACCTTTCAAATGTCAAGCTTCATGCTTGTTTCTGTGTTGAACGTATAGATAAAACATATGGCTTTCTAAAATTGACCCTGAAAATTATGTTCCCTTCATCATGAGATGCTTTCCTTCCCATGCATCGTTACCTCTCATAACTATTCAGGACAAACCAGTTATGATCCCAGTTTATAATTATGCTCTGAGTTATATCTGGTAGTGAGAAAATTATTTAAAACCTTCTGCTTGTTTGTTCAATTGTAGATGTTGGAACTCAATTTACCCAGAAGCTGAGGAGGACCTGAACTGGCTCCAGGCGTTCTGAAAGAGAGAAGAGGAAGCACAACTGTCCTTTAACAAAAAATGGTACATTCAAGGATAAGCCTCAGGAATCAGGTAGGTCTCATGTTCATTTCTTGTAGTATTAATGAACTTCACAGCTTTGCCTCATTTGCTGATTTGCTTTTAGAAGACAGATGTTAAATGTGAGCCTTTAAGTTTAGGTTCCACCATATTTCCTGTATTTCCCAAATTTAAATCTTGGTTAATGACTTCTCCATATAGGGTTTCTCCTAAATTTCTGTCAGAGCCTGTAGATGTGCACAACTAGTAAAAAATATGTTATCTGCATTTAGTGTTGGCTTTTGTAACCCTCACCTCCAAATCACCTCTCTACTGCATCTCACCTCACATGCATTTCTGTGTAGTGCCAGGAAAAGAATGGAAAATAGCCATGAAGTAAAAGCAGATTCTGCTCCCATTAAAGGCAATGAAAACTGTGCTTTTACTTCTACTTACTCATAATAGCGGAGAAAAATGAAGTGGAAACAAGCACAACAAATCTCCTCTGCCAGCTATCTACAAGCTAACCAAGGCCTCCACTAATGAGGTGCTCTGGCATTTTAAGAAAGACAGGTCCTTCCAGAAATGGAAAAAATACGCCGAGTTTTTCCTTCAGTTCTGAAAGGCTAGTGAAAGAATAACAAATTGTATATCAAAAAAAGGATGACAGTCAAACTTTTAATGCTGTCTGTGCTATTAAATACCTAAGGTTGTCCATACAGTTTCTTGTCAATTAAATGCTTTTACATATATATTTGTCAGCTTATTAAATATAGATACTTACATACCTCACCTAATTATTGACTGTATTTACAGGGTCATTTAAATGATCATAAAATTTTGGAGAAAGTTAATAACATCAAATTACAATAATGGAGTAATTTTCAGGTCAAATTTTCTAGAAGATTCTATACCATGAACAATCACATAGTCTATTAAACAGAACAGTACAGTTTGTGGAAAAGATAATAGTCCAGATCATGAGATAGCACCAGATTTCACATTATGATTTCCAGATGTGTTTGTGAGCTTAATGCATACAGCATTGGTTTAAGTCTAATCTGCATGGCAGAAATGCAAGTTGTTCCAATTTTCTCCTCACTGGGGTTGTGTGGAGAAACAGGAGGGTATTGTTCTGCTGCTTTGGAGAGAGGAGTTTACCTGAAGGACTGGTGGAAGTTGCACCTAGCAGTGTCCACATCCTCATCTGGCTGCAGAAAGCTGGCAAATCTGCCCCTGACCTTTATGTTCCCACCTTGGTAGCCCTTTTTCTGCATGCTTGTCTCCACACGCTGTCCCGGTCACCCCAAGACATTGCACAGAACTGACCTCCCTGTCCTGTCCCCAGCCCCAACCACTGGAAACATCAACATTCTCTTTTGTTTAGAATGCTAAAAAGATCTGAGTTACAGCAGCCTGTCACAGCTGTCAGACTCCTGTGACAACCTGGTTGTATTATTCTAAGCAGTGTGTGTTGATTCACTGAAGAGAGAGAGAGGGTGGAATTTGCCAAACTGAACATCACACATACTGGCTCAGCAGCTCCTGGAGTGAGTGTCTGTGCAAGCAGAAGGCAGCTTCCCAGCTGTTTCCAGCGTGCAGCTTTGGAAACAAAGTTCCCCGAACATCCACTGTAAAATAATGTATTGCATCACTTTCCTGAACCAGGGACTACGTGAAGTCACAGTACATCAGTGGGAGCCTGGGGGATTTACAGCACTTTGCAGGGCAGCCCAGTATCCTCCTGTGCCCAGAGGGGCCACAGATGTGCAGAAGTTTCTGGTGGGTCACACGTAACTATAAGCATGAAATAATATTTCCTCTGTTACATTCCTGCTGGAGAGCATTTCACTACCTGGTCCAGGTAGGTGGGCTAGATAACAGTGCAAGGATCTGACAGGACATTTGCTTTTCAATTCTAGTACTGTTGGGCTGGGAAGTGAAAAGGAGCTCTGCAAACAGAACAGGTGTCTGACATGACAATGCAATGGGGAAAAAACCTCAAGGCTACTTTTTCTCCATGGAAATCTCTAGGAAAAATGGTTAGTTTGGGGCTTTATGAATTTCTCTCTGAGTCAAACATTCAGTGTGAATTTACAAAGGAGTGTGAGGAAGGAGTATTTTGGCTCCTTCAATCCTGTATACAAAACCTCACAGGGTTTCATGAGGATTTTAGCATCTCTTGCAGTCTTCAAATGTTATGCTGTGCAAGGATGTGCTTATACAAAATTTTGTAATTGAAATGGCATGTTTACTGTTCTATTTCATGCTTGATTGTGTTTTTTAAACACCTTTACTCATGCTGTTAGAAGTGGGATTATAATTAAAATGTCCTGTTGAACACCTTGTTCAGTTCAATGAAGGCATAATAGAAGTATAAATACTTGTTCTTGTTGACTCTGTGATGTCAGCACAACAAACACAGTAAATGTCATAAAACAAATCTCTCTTTCACCAAGGCATCTGTCAGAAGGGAAGGGAAAACAGAATCTGTGGCTGGGAAAAGAAGGGCCCTCCCCTTTGGAAGAAGGAAGTATTTTGAGACGTTATCTGTGATATAGATGTGTTAACTAAGGCATGGAATGATTGACTGATTTATCCAGTTATGAGGCCAAAAAAATCAGAGGGGAATTTGTTCCTCTACTCACAGTCCCTTGGCCTAAAGAATAAATAGCACTTTCTCCTATGCCTGCCATTAGGAAATGCTGAGTCTGCCTGTGAAGAATTAAGGAGCAACTTTTATTTCTTAATATTCCTGTTTCCTTAAAATATATACAGATACACAGGCTTCAAGTCTTTATAGTGGAGTGGAACCACCACACAACATCCAGATATTTCTAAGTCATTGTCCAGTGGCTTCAGAACTTTTACATAGCAATAATGGTTTCATTTTCTTCGTGTTTCCTCTTGTAGTCTAAGTTACCACCAATGATGTGATGTCTAACCTTTCTGGCAGGCACATGTTCAGTCTTAAGGA
The DNA here is from genome assembly GCA_013397295.1 of Polioptila caerulea. Classification (NCBI taxonomy): domain Eukaryota; kingdom Metazoa; phylum Chordata; class Aves; order Passeriformes; family Certhiidae; genus Polioptila; species Polioptila caerulea. Next base: position 648,670 of record VYXF01012266.1, read on the forward strand.
GCTTTAAATTACTTCACAGCTTGAAATTCTGTGTAAGAAGGGATGTTCCAACATTTAGCCTAATTGATGCTTTCTTGAGCAGTTTACTTGGATACCTTGGCTCAGTTTCCTTCTCTGAAAAATGGGAAAGCAATGTCTGTGTTCCTTGTGCTCTTTGATGTAATAATATTTTTACTATATTAAATACTAGGCTCTACACTGCACAAACCTCATGAGGTTTTAGATTTGTGTCCTTTCACTGGCTGAAAGATGCCCCTCAAAACCAATCCCAGGATGTGTAATATTCCTGTGCCAGAACAGGACTTGCCAGTCAGTAGCTGCCCTATGGGAAAAGCCCACGTGATCTTTATGAAGCAGGCAAATAAGCTGACCCAAAGGGTGTAGAAATTGCCCTCTGTGCCCAGCTCCATTTCCAGCTGCTTCAAACCCAGCACAAGTTGGACAGGCAGATAGTTCACAGAATTTAGAAATGAAAGAATGAAAGCAGTGAGGAAGTGACAAAGTAGGAGGTTTTTTCCCTTGGCATGAGAGGCAGGTGGGTACATAGGACAGTCCAGTTCAGACAAGGAAAGGATTCAGCAGCAGCAGGGACGAGGCTACAGAAAACAGAACATGCAGGACAAAATGGACAAGAATGTTGTCAAGTGGGATTGCAACAACATTTGGTGGATTTCTTTGAATATCTCATTATATGTACAGGTGCAGCTCTACACACCCACACATGCTGCATTTATTTCAGTGTGTGATCATATAAACACCTGCAGGTGCGATACTGAAGAGATACCCATGCTGAGGCATGAATATGGAGTTCCACATCTGTATTGGCTGCCTGGTTCACACAATGAACTAGTGCAGTCAGTGGGTTCTATTTCCATCCCCTGTATGCACTTCAGAATTAAAACCAAAGAAAAGTCCACCTTTTAACAGGATGGTAACTACATTTAACAGGATATCATGGCATAGAACTAAAATATCTGTATGGGACAGCCATCATAACCTCACTGTAATGTTGCACATTATATACAAAATTAGGACAAAGCTAATTTCAGATAAAAATGGCCACATCAATTAAATGTATGGTGATAAACCCAAGAAGTTGGAATTTAATGTGTCTTTTGTGACACATAAAACCTCAGCTGGGCTTCAGTGCAGTGGCTGGTTTCTCACTTCTGGCACACACAGAGATGGCTCCTTGTCTGTAATACTGTCAGATAGCCCATAATACACGGGGTGAAAATCGTGGCTGCTGCAAAACCATGGTTCTGAATTCACTGACTAGCTCACATGTAAAAAAGTCTCAGCCATGGCATTACACTTACGCAGCTGGTTTCATTAAACAATAACATGATGCTAACTACTTGACTACAAACACCCTCCTTTCAGTGTCAAAAGTGTAAAACAGCTAAGGGGTATAAACTGGGGGCAACCGTTTGCATGTAATTGCTGCCTGCAGAGACTCAAGGTTGTCAAAGTTTCTTACCTTTTATAAGGCCTTTAGTGATAACTTTTGTTTCCCAAAGAGAAAAATAAACCTACCAAAGTTCCTTTGAACATTTCAGCAGCCTTTCATAGTGTTAGCTGTGATAGTAATGGTGTCACATTCCTAATAAGGATGTATACAAACTGTGTTTTAGGAGTCCCTGCTGCTTTCTTTGTGGAACTATCTCAGATGCTTTAGGATTATTTGGCAGTAACTTCTTTTTGCACCATGATTTCACAGAGATCTTCTCTGTTATCTTCTCTTCAGCATATTCCTTTGAAGATCTAGGGAGAAAATGTGATGCTTGAGCACTGAGTGAAACATGGTTTGCATCTCCATCCAGCTAAAGTCAGGGCTGTCCTGTGACAGAAAATTTGAAGGGACCATAATGCCCAAAATTCAGCAAAAATTTTACATTGTGCTGTCCAGGCAAAGGAATAATAAGAACATGGTCAAATGAGATTTCATGGGGAAGCAAAGGAGGAAAGAAAGCACGGATTTTCTTCAGGTCTGAATGTCATTGCTTTGCCCAGAGGGACCCTGGCTGCCACCCATGGCTCACAATACAGAACGTTCTCTGTGCAGTGACACAGGCAAAGGGACCACAAGTGGCTGGAGCAGGGGTAGAAATAACACTGTGCTAACGAAGAGTTTCGTCCAGGCAAATTGAACTCGCTCAGAATTAGCCTGGGTATCTCTCCATGACATATTTGTTTTAGAGTCACAGCATGTTGCAATTTTTAGGCTCTGGCAGGCTCCTTCCTAGGAACTGTGTCCAAGAGCCTTTATTTCATCTGCTCCAATTGGGAAGAGCATGGCAGTTTCTTTTGGTTGAGACTTTGCTGTAATGGTCTGAGCTTTAGTCACTGTGAGATTGGCCCTCTGCAAAGCATTCACTTGGTGTTACAACCAGAGACAACTGAGCTCCAAAAGTGAGTGCAGACTGTGTCTACTTATTAAGTAAAGGGGCATGTGGAGAGCCCATTACTCAGTAATTGGTGCTTGCTGCCAGTTAGCATTCAGCAGGACTTCCAGGATTTGTATAGACCTTACAGCCCAGAATGGCCTGGGATTGTTCTTGCCTTATTTGCTTCCACTGTAATCAGCTGGTGGCTCTCTGCCTTGCAGAGCTACCAAAACCAGCTTGATCAGACTGAAAGGCACCTGGAAGTACAGGATGTCCCCAAGGAATTAATCCAGAGGGACAGGTCTGAGAGATTTTGTGGTTAAGGTTGTGTTCCAGTTTTGTGAGCTTGCAGGTTTCTTCCCCTGCCATGGAAGAGGAAAATGGTGACTGAGACTTGCGGTAGATGACACAAATGCCTGTCTGATTGTGTAAAACCTTAAACAGGTCTTTAAAGATGAGGCCCTCAAGTGTGCTGTGACTCTTTAGGTGAGACAAACTGCACTTGGGTATGCGGAGTCTCAAGAGTCAGTGTGGCAAGTGTTCACGGAAAAGCCTTTCTAGACGCTTGACAAAAACACAGCTCTGTGGGTTACACGCCACTTGCAGCTTTGCCGTAGGGAAACCTTTTGCTGTCCGTGTCCCAGCTGCTGCTGTTGCTCCCAAGGAGGCGGCTTGGTGAGGTTTCCATGGGTGTCCACGGCCCTTGGCGGGGCTGGCGGGCTCAGGCAGCCCTCTCTGGTGCCCGGGAGCAGGCGGGCTCCGGACATGCAGGGGGGAAGGAAGGGCTGCAATATTGTATTTATTTACAGCATAGGCAGCATTAGCTGACCAGGCTAGACGAGGCGGCTGAGTGTATGCAGACAAGCTGCTCTGCCCAAGCAGGCGGGCTCTGCCGACACCTGCGAAGTGAAAACCTGTCTGTCCGCAGGTGAGAAAGCAAAGAACGCAGGGTGCTGCCAGCGGCACTGCCGCAGCCACGTCCGCTGCCCCCCGCCACGGCGGCCCGAGGCCCCGGGGCGGGACAGGGCCCCCGGGGCGGGACAGGGCCCCCGG
>VYXF01012266.1:654919-672282 GCA_013397295.1 Polioptila caerulea
AATATCTATATCAAAAGAGACAGTTATCATAACGTAGAAGTGGCTGTAAAATTTCAGGTAAAAGTGTTATGTATTTTCACACCAACAGTGTCTGTTCTGCTTTCTCAGAGACCTGTAAAAATCTGGTTTTTCCTGCTGAGGGAATTTTTTCCATGTTGCTCAATCAACGATCATTTTATTATATTTTTCTGCCTCTCAGTTACATCTCAAATATTTGTGTCTGTACAATTTTCATGGTCTCATATCTTGTCTCTTTCTGTATAAAACGTATGTTGTCAGCTTAAGGGGAATGCTTTTTCTTTCCGTTTCTTTGTAATTACCAAAAATATTTTTAACCTGTTAAAATATTTCTGCGTTGTTGGCATGATGTGCTATGGTATTGAAACCTCATTACTTTGCAGCAAACCTTCCTGTGCATTGTGTTTACCTTCTGATAACATTCCTAATAAGAAACCAAACACCACCAGAATGAAGGGGACACTTGCACTGTTGGAGCCAGTGTGACTTTGCATATGAAAATATGCAAAAATAAATTACACTCTCATGTAGCTAAGAGAGAAAGAAATATAATCAAATTGTTTCTGCTGGACTTTTTTCATGTCAGAAAACCTGTGTGTGTGTGTGTTTTCTAGACAAGCATTATTTGTACTATGGTCTGGGACCTGGTAGCAGGGATTCCTGTGCCTGTGCAAAGTTATTTTGATTTCAGCATGACTCCACCGAGAGACCCCAGCATTGAGGATTTCCCCACTTTAGAGGGCAGTGAGCTTGGGTCCTCAGCAAGGCCTAGATTTGAGGCACTCTGAACTAAGGTTAAGGATAGAACTAGACCACTAAGAGCCAAGCTCAGTTACTCTAACAAAGACAGAGGCTGCAAGGAAACTTCCCACCAAAGTAGGTTTCCTAGATGCTGATGGCAGATGGCCCGCCCATCCCATCCCACAGACTGGGGATGTCCTGACATTCCACTCGCAGTGTAACTTGTTCTCACATCACAGAACTTCTAATTTTTTATTTTTAATAAGTGGAATTTGATAAGCTAAGATAAACGTGCTTTTAAATTAATTTCCAACATAAATTACTAATTCCGTTGTTCACATTCTCAGAGATAGTTCAATATAATTTTGTTTTTCCTTTGACATCTAAGCAAAAATCTGACATCAATTACATTCTTCTTGTGGTAGAGAGAGGAGTGTAACCATAACCATAGGTGACCAGTACTAGCCCTATCTCAGTATGTCTTGCAATCTCTGCTTTTGTATGATGGATTGATGTTCCAGCAGCATTTTGGGTTTTTTAGGCTGTACCCATATCCATTGCCTTTATTTTGCTTTTTCCTGGCTTTACCTTGACTTTCTCTGTGAAGCCAAAGCCACCTGACATTGGTAGTCATGTTTTTAAGAATATCTGCTCAAGAATATATCCTCAGAGAAAGTCTGTTTTCACTATTTTTCACTATTTTCGCAGCTTGGGACTGGATGAGTTGTTGCCTGGACAAGCGTGTGAAGAAAATTGGTTTGGACTAGTACTGCAGAAGGGAGCTGTTTGTGAATGGACTCAGATGCATGGAGGGCTGAGAATGATAAATGCAAGGCTCCATCCCTCTGGGTCAATGGTCTTTGGGACAAGACAGAGAGGAGACAGGAGTTGAGGAGACACTGCTGTCTTGGAGTCTGTGTTTCAGGTCACAGTCTTGTCAGGTCAACAAAAGTCACACAGTGTGAATGGTGCCAAAGCAGACTTGGTGGTTGTGTGCAAATATTTATCCTCTGTCTTTTTATCATAAACTTCATTTTGCATTCTGACAGAGCTGTCTTTACACACCTTTTTTGAAGATCTACTAGGATTAACACCCCAATGTGCTTTGTTTTGTAGTACCCTAGGCAATGAACCAAAATGTAAGATTGAGGAAACCTTTGTGTCACCCTCTTCTTGGAACTTTCTTCCAGATAGTCTGTGTTGTACTGGATCCAGCCCCTTCCAGCTGAGCTCTGGTGAGCCCAGACATTGTCCTGAGATATCCTGAGCCTAGATATTGTCCTGAGATATGTTTTGGGGCTGCTGTCTGGGCTCTGGTGCTACTTGCAGCAGCTCTTGAATATCTCCAGCTGTCCATCAGTTAGAGCCTATGGGTGGTGCTTGACCCCTGCCTCGTGTCTCGTACCCTTGTTTTAGAGCCTTGTGCTGACTGGTTGGCCAGACTGCCTTTCCCCATTCCCTTCAGCTTATAGATAATTCTTTGGCATGCATCCAAACCTAATGCAGTATAGAGGGAAAGGTCTTCAGGTTCCCAGAGTGTGTAAACACATGTGGTCAAAGCCCCAGCTCATTAAATTAGTATGTGCCGTGGAGACCAGCTACTGATTTATGTTTTCATCTACGCAAGGTAAATTGGATTGAAACTTCACACTGTTTAAAAGGGAGAGCTGAGATTCTTGCTTACCTTTGAGTTCTAAATTAGCAGGCACATGACCAAGCTTCATGGACTTGAAGAAGCTGGTTCTGAGTTAATATGGTGCCTATACTGTTGATTTCACTGGAGCCTTTTGTATCAGAAACCACATGTACACAGCCTCACATTGTGAAGCAAGATTAATTTAGCTGTTGGCAAATTATGTGCTGTATAAGAATGTTCTGTGAAGGACTTGGATTGCAAACTCTACTGCTTCATTTTTGCAATGCAAAGTACCAGTAACATGAACGACTGGTTTCAGCTGAACTTTACAGAAACGTGAATGACAGGCAGCCAAAATAAGGAGATAAATGGTGGAAAACTAAACAACACAGGGCCTACTGAGGGCCTCAACATAAATGATAACATAGAAGTTAAAGTTAATGGCAAAGGTTTCAGAGCTTCAGAGAGCCTAAAAATACAGAAGGGGTGGCCTCTCAACAGAACATGTATTTGTGATTCTCAGCTATAATTATAGGGAGCAACACAGAGGTTGCTGTGGATAATATTCTCAATACTGAGAATATTTCCATGTTTCAGTTGAATATGTTATTTTAATGTTTCTAAAATCTCTCCACTTTTAGAACCAAAATTCTTGCTCTCTCTCTCTTTGAATTGTTGTAGCAATAGCTGAAGCGAAACAAACTTCCCATGATCTACCTGCCTTGGAGAACAGAACCACTCTGGAAAACAGAAGTAAATTACTGGCATGGAAGCTCAGTTTCTGGTGTGCTTCCTAACTCTACCTATTCACTTGATGCAAGTGTTCCTTTCTTGTATCAGTGAGATGTAGAAAGATGACATTTTCTTGCTCTCCATATTGCTGATGGTAACTTTTCCTTGAGTTTCATTCAACCTTTAGATTGCATTGGTTCTCATTGGAACATATTCATGTGTTCACCTAGACCAACAAATATCTTCACCAGTGCCTTTAGACAGCCTTTACTAGCTGAAAACCACTCTGTATTTTGCTGCTTGCCCCAGTCCCTCCCCGTATCTCTGCCATCAGAAGAGGCAAAGCAAGTATGCCCTAATGCACTACAAGTAAAGCCAGCCTGGTTAGCTCATATCCATGTTCATCACCAGGTGAAATGATCTGGCTGCCTTAACTTAAACAGATTAAGTGATTTGTGAGCCCTTTTGCTAATGCAGCAGTATGTTGGGCTCTTGGAAGACAGCAATAAGCACTAGAAACAGTGCTGCCATCTCCCAGAGGAGCTCTCCTGTAGTCTCAGGTTTTCACAGCACTCCCATCCTTGAACCAAATCTTGCACCCCTCAACTTCCATGTTTTTTCTACATATGTTGCCTTTATTTTCACTTTAGTTGCCAGAACTAAAGATATATTTTGACATTTTAAATGAGTCTTCTCTGTTCAGCTTGCTGTGCCTGTCTTTATTAATTAAACTTGGGTCTTCATATTAGGCTCCTTCAGTTCATCTCTTCCAGTTTCAGCTCTTACTTTCCATTTGCCTTCATTATGCTTTGCCATACTTGAACTGCACTGAACTCTTCCTCATTTCACATCTTCCCATACAATATTCAGATCTGCTATTCCTCTGTCTAATTTTACCATGGCTGATGTGAAAATCATCTTTGCTAGAGAAGCAGCAGTGAGGAGACAGACCTTTCTTCTCTTTGCCAAATTCATTCTTGCTCTTACATAAAATCCCGGCTGAAAAAGGGCATTCTCTTCTGTCATCATAAATTCACATTCCTCTTTTTCCTGCTACTCTTCCCTTTGGAATACATTTTAATACATCCTCATCCATGGAAACTATACTGTTTATGTTTGCAATTTTTCAATGTGCTTGGAGTTGGTGTTTTTCAGATGAACGGTGTATTGAGATTTAATCTGAACCCAGTCAGATAATATTGACCTGCAATGAAAAAGCTGTATGAACGAGATAGCAGCAGACAGCTAAAAGTGCTGAATGCCAATTGCTGACTGAAAAACGATAACCCAGAATTTGGTGGAGGAGAGTAAATGGGACATTTATGAATGGAAAAGCCTTCTGATTGCTTAAATATTGTGATTTTTTTTTAAGTTTCTCTGTTTTTTCCAACGTTTGCCAAAACTTGTCTGTGCCTGTAGGGTGGTACAGCTGCAAGCTTCCAGGAGCTGCTTATCCCTCTGCAGGCTACCACATCCTGATATCAACTCTGAGGCCTCCATATCTTGCCACAGTAGACTTCCCCAAAATTAAAACAAAGAACAAATCTAAGCTGATGGATTCCTGATGCATCTCTGTGTGCCCATTTCAGCTATATTTCCCACTGTTCACTGTTAGCAGTCATCAGGAAACATGTATTTTGGTTCCAAAAATCAGGATTTCCTGAAACAAATCCCTAGGTGTTACAGTATTGCCACGTTGTGTTAGGGCCACAAACAATGAGTTAGCCCTTGCCCAAAGCAGATTTTAATCCAGGTCATGTGTATGGAAGATAGGCAAGGGAAGCTGATTCTGCATCTGTCTGGGTTGCCTGGGTTAAATATGGTGAATTATTGTGGCAAATACGTTCCAAAGCTTCCCCTTCAGTTTTTTGCTAATTCCAAATGTGGCTGCTGCTCTAAATGAAAAGAAACAATTAAATTGCTTTTCTGAATGCATTTGAAATGGAATAAGTTACTGTAATTTCCCTGGGCAAGCCAGCTCTTTGGAGGGGGCAAAAGTTGCAAATGGAAAAACAAACAAACAAATCAGTGAGTAACTGGGATGTGCTGCCAGAGAATCAGAAACAAGCATGGTAGAAGGGGGAGGGAAAGACTCTTGTCTGCCCTGGGACAATTTGTAAAAACCAAAAAGTGGGACAGAGTTGAAATGAACACACACAAAAAAAATTCCACTGCCATTTTTAAAAAATTTTTTAAATCCAGATAATCAGGCTACCAGGACCCCTGATGCTGCTGTGAAAGGTTGACTTCAATGCCTTTGAAAAAGAGAATAGAGATTTCCAATTTGGTTGTTCAGGTTTTTCCTTTGCAGGGGTTCCTTTAGCTGCACAACTACGAGAAGAGTCCCTCGGTTGCAACTCTAAAGGGGAAGACTGAATGACGGTGCCAGATGCCCCAAGTTAACAGTGAGTGAGAAACGCCTGACTGCCAGCTGCCTTTCTTGCCTTCCAGGTCTTGGACCAGCAAGAAATCCAGACGTGGTTTAGGTGAGTGTGCAGGTACAGAGGATGCTTCACCTCCCACGAACTGGGGATGGGGAAGCGAAGGGAAGAGTGCTGCGGAGCTGCTGATTGTCTGCTCTCTGAAGACTTCCTGTTAGGGAGAATCCTCAGTTGTCCATTTAGGGCAGTATTAGAGCTGCTCGGAGCTGCTGAGGCATGCAGAGGAGCTGCAGATGGGGCTGAGAGTGCAGCCTGATACTTCTCTGTTCAGCCACCAGTCACTGCATTATCAAATGCTCACTAGAGGTGGGTACCAGGGCTGCCAGAATGGCTGAAGGCAAAGCAGGAGGTCTGCTTTTAATGAAAAGGTAGTTTATGCACAGCATTTTTCTTATTATAATGATAAAATGGATATGAAACAGTTACACTCCAGACCCTTACTTTTTTTTTAGTGCTATTTATTTTTTTCAGAACATTGAAAACAAGCAAAAAGGGGAGGGAAAAAAAAAAGGAAAAAGAAAACTCCCTTCAGACAACAATCACCTTTTGAGTTAAATTCTCATGCTTAGTCTTAGCCCAGAGGGATTTGTCTTGAGTGAAGTTCGAAGAAAATCCTTTCAGCAGTTTCTGAGTTACTTAAACGTAACCAAGGAGGTTTGGATTCGATGCTTTTTTTTTACTTACATAACTCAAAAATAGCTTTGCTTTAAAACTTTTAAATTAACCCTCCTTAACTTTTCAACTTGTCACCTATCCTACTGTATGGCTTATAAAATTTTAAAGCTAATAGTATAACAAACTCAAATAATGATACTGCAGATGTTCAAATGAATCTTGGGAGAAATAAATTATAGGAGTTACAGTGGGTTGTTACTGAAGAAAGAGTGGCTGAATGCCTTAAACCATGTGTTCTTTCTGCTCTGAAAAAGACCCATTTTTTTCTGCTATTAAGAAGCATAAGTGCATATGGGTATGGATTTTAATACTCGGTTACACATACAAAATTAAGCTTGTAAGTCCTGTTCCTTTTTTCCTTCCTGATAGCCCTGATTTAGACTTGTCAAAACATTCTCCTCAATTTTCCTGCTCTCTTTTTAACACAATCGCAATCAAAAGGACACTTAAATGTCTCCTAAATATTTATGGACTTCAAAGTCACTGAAATGTTCTGTGATTCTCTTACTGTTATTATTTTATTGCCAGAAGATTGAGGCAATGAGAGGTGAAGTGTCTTGGTAAGTAATGTTTTTTTCCATTTTCTTTGTCCAATCCTCCTGTTGTTCTCTGATGTTTCTTCCTTTGTCTTCTTTCCAACATTTCTGCCTCACTTACTAGTCCCGTCCTCACTGTCTCCTATCAACCATCTTTCTCCATTTATTCTTCTCCAACAATTGCACTGAAGAGAGCCCATGATAGAAATTACTTTTACTTTGGCAGCAGCTTTTTACTTTTATCTTTTCCCTGAATGTCTGGGATGGGTCCAGGCAGCTCTCCCCACTTTCATCATCTCCCTTCACATCCCCGTGACCCTGAGCTCTAGTCAGCAATCTGATGTCTGCCATGAGCACCGCCCATGATCCAAAGCCACAGCCAGACTAAGGTGTTGTAACACTGAGTGTTGCTTTACCTGCTTACCATGCTTGCTCTGCCGCTTTCTAGGAACTGCACACCTGTGCCAGGTTTTTCTCACAGAATGATAATGACAGCACTGTCGCCTTTTGCACGTCTCTCCTCCTTGCTCCTGTGCCCATCTTCCTCTCCTGAGCTTTGTGGTTCAGTCTCCTGGCTGCCGCAGTTCAGCCACGATATGGGAGACTTGTATTTGGGCTCTGCCTGAGGCAATTTGAACTTGAATCTCTCGCCCCCCGAATTTGCACCCTACCCAAGAGATTATCAACTCCTCTATGAGGAGGGTGACCTGAGTCCTTTCTTCGAGTGGGAAAGCTTGAGCTTGACTTTTCAGTCTTGTAGTGGAGACACTCACCTGGCTGAGGAAACCACGTCTGCCAGGGCCTGCCCCACTTGGAGGTATTCCCTGGAAGATAGTAGCAAACCCCAGGTTTCTTGCTCTCAGTAGTGTTTTGAGAGCAAGCACACACAACAATCAATTTAATCCATTTAATTATTCCACACAAGCTGGAACAGCTCCAACAGGAGGGACTGGAGAAAGACCCTGCTCAACAAGATCCTTTTAGAACTGTGCTGATCTCACTTGGCTGCCTTAGGTCAGCTCCCTCATACCCCAGAGCAGCCAGGGAGCTGCCTCAGCACCCCTGGCTTGATATGGGAGTGGGTAGTGAGGGCACATGTGGAGACTGGAGGGAGGGGAGGGAAGGAAGTGTTCCCCTGAACATACTCTGTTATCCATGGGGGCAGGTTTGCAGCTGTGGCTGAAACAAACACCTGCCACTGCTGCCTCAGTTACCATTCTGGACAGGAGTGGCAGGCAGCAAATATGTGGTGGAGGGAAAAGAATTCTATTAAAAGACAGGGCAGCATGCTGGAGCACTACAAGGCAAATTGCTTTTAAAGGTGGAAATACAATAAAAATAGACTAAAGAGTCTTAAAATACAAAATCAATGCCAACACAGAGAAAGCCAGAATGACTTCCAGATCTCAGCTATAGGCAGTTGTTCCCCAACATAAGCCAGATATTGTCAGTGTGTGGGAGACATCCAGGAATTTTCTCTCCTACAAAAATATTAGGGACATTATATGTTTTAACTGTAATGGAAAAGTGGAGCTCTACAGTTCCAAAGAAGAACACTAACCATTGGAAGTGATGTGGTACAGGGTGTGTGTGTGTGTGTGTGTGTGTGGCTGCTCCTTTTCTTCTCGGATTCTATAGCTTCCTTCATTCTTCGCTTCTCTCATATTACAGAAAGAAGGTAATTTTTCCTGGCCATTTACTAAAGCTCATTAAAGACTGAAGAGAACAAACAATGCTATTCCTCAGAGACTACCATTCAAAGTCATTCTACAATTCTCTGTTCTAATACTTGCGACAAATTAATTATTCCTTAGTGAAAAGTGTATAATTCCTATTCTTCATTTTTGGGGTGGGGAGTGGGGAATAATAATAGGAAGTTTATATCTGAGTCAAAAGCTGTCTGAGCTGAAGGGAAATGAGAAAAAATGTGTGTTCCAAGAAGAGTAAAAGCAATTATTCTAATAATAATTCTAGGGATATTAATGTCTTTTTAAAGTAGATTGCTTTCAAATAAACACCAAAGTTGAAGGCATAGGAAAGGCTGGTTTATTTATTAATCATTCCAAAAGTGCATTTTTCTAAATGAACAAGTGCACAAGCAACTTCGCTGGCACATATTAAATTTAGTTAAACGGCAACTTGTAAATATCTAAAAACTTCTGTAACCAGAGACTAATTTGTTTAACGTGTTGAAAATGTTCTGTGGATGTGAGGAGCTACATATTAAACTTCAAAGCAAAATGCTCCAGAGATTACACCATCTTAAAGACTGCATATTGGAAAGGCCTTTATACATTAAACATAAAGGACTTCTAATTCTCTTCTATTTTGAATACTTGTCAATCTGTGTGACTCATGCTTAAGATTGTAAACTGTCATTTTAAGGTGTGATGTCCAAGTTGAGACCTGGACCATGATTTGCAAGGGGCTGGCTTTTCTCTTTCATCTCTATTAATTAATCCCGTTTCAGTTTGCCCAGCGTACACTTCTGTTGACATCACCTTTTCCATATACTTTAAAGAGTCCCCAGAGAGATCTACTGCAGAACAAAAACTGGACAGAGAATACATTTGGAAACCATTTTATTTCTCAATTACCAACCAAAACGTATGGAAAAGATTTACACTCTATCTGATTTACACAATAATTATACTTTGAAAGCTTAGAAATAAATGGCTTGATCCCTGAAATCATTAGTTACTATACCAAATGTAATTGGTGTAAACTAATGAGTTTACTGGATGGCTGACCCTTAATTACTGATTATAGTTAAACTCTAGCCAATCAAAATTTCGTTTACTTATAAAAGTACAGTGTAGTATTAACAAGCATTACATTTCCAAGCAAGCAGCTTTATGATTAGTTGTAGCACACAACTCAAGCCTGTTCAGGGCTATCAAAAGCAGCTTTTTAATAACAGTGCACTAAGCAACCATCATTCTCTTACCTCAGCTTCTATCAGACAAACAGAAAGAAACCACATAATTAATCATCTCATGCAATAGAAATAAAGCATCTGGGCCAGATCCAGGTGGGATATACACAGCCGCCTTAGTTCAAAGAGCTGCGAGGGCCTTGTGATGGGATAACTGACATGGGGAATTCTGGCTCTCCTGGGGCAGCAGTATGGGGTATGGAAATGAAATACTGATTGACTGTGTGCTGTCCCATGTGATGTGGAGAAACCTATCAACAAAATAGGTTTAATAATTCCTTGAATTGAGGAGGATTTCTTGGGCAGATTCAGTATGTGGTGATAGGACATTTGATTACTGTACTGGCAATCCCAAAAATCCATGTCATGACTCCTCACTATTTATTAGATCAAATGGAGAATAATTTTTAAAATAAAATACTAAATGGGAACAAATTATTTTCATTTGTCTCTGGTTGATCTTTAAGAAATATGTTTTGCCTAACCAGGAAGACTCAAAATTCCTACTAAAAAAGTTGAAACCAGATTTGTATTTAGACCATGATTCCAGAGTTGGGACTTCACACAGGTACACCAAATATTTTAATAAAATAATAAGATTTGACAATGCTTAGAGTCACATCCTTGAAGGTACTTAGGTAAATGACTCCAATGATTTAAGGATGTGGAAATTCTCTATATCCTAGATCATTCCTGTGAATCTGAAACTTCAGACAGGAGATTGATACCAGAAGGCACAAGCAGAAGATCAGGTGCTATGGAGATTTAGTTGGAAGAATATGTATTTGCTGGAGCTCTGCACAGTGTGCTCTGCAGATGACCCAACAGACCTCACAGCTGCAGGGGTTAATTCTGTCACGATTGCAGGTCTCTGCTATTTCTGCTTTTCTCTGTGATGTTCTCTCTGGGGGTCCCCCTTCATAAGGAGGAGAAACTCAGCAGAGGAAGAACCTTACCTGAAGGCCCTTTGGAACAAATACTGTAACACTTGCCCACTTGTTAGTATAAACATTTTCTTAAAACTCAGAAATTGAAGAATGAATTAGTTTTCAGAATATCTGCACATGGATTAAAGTGAAATTTTTGTATTTACTGAACTTCTGTTTGTGAGATGTGTCTAGGGTCAAGAAAAGGTTAAACTTGTTTACTGCCTTCAAGCTCTGGTCTTAGAAGTTAATTCAGAACCGTGCTTTGAGCAGCTACAGAGAGTAAGTCCTTGCAGCAGTGAATTGCTGGTTTGATGTCAAGGTCCATGGGCCTTAATCACAAAATTAGTTTATTTCTTAAGGAAACCCTAGCAGGGACTTTATGGTTATATAAAGTCATTATACTGTTTAACAACACAACTTTAAAGATGCTTCAGAATGATCAGAATTTGTAGGAAGGGATCATGTTTTTTATTATTTGTGGAATATCCTCAAGCTGTCATAGCTACAGCACTGCCACTTGGAATAGCTGCTCCACAGTTCAAAAGAAAAGACAAAGGATTTGTTGAAGCCTAAATCAGGCAATTAGGGCATATCTGTCCAGAGAAAGCTCATTGAGTCGAATGGATCCCATGTACTTCCTGACAACTGACTCCAGTTTTGTAGGAGCTGTATATTTGGGGCAGTCAAGGTGTTTTATTACAATTCCACAAGAGAAGATAGAGGGCCTATGAAGCTTTACAGGCTCTGCTTTTCACAGTTCTCTGCTGGAGAATTCAGGGGTGAGCAATTTTGAAAGTCATGGAAAAGGAAGAAAGCATATTTTCCAAAACTTCGAGATCCTGTGAATACAAGGACAAAGGAAACCCCAGACTACACGAAAACTTTCCTGTCCACCCTCTGCACAGCAGTGCTGGTAAGAACAATGCTGCCATTTCTGATTTGCTAACACTGAGACAACACCCTCCAATGCAGAAGGGAGACAAGGAACCATTGACTTAGGAGGAGGGGAACACACTGCAGACAGGTTCACTCTCCCCAGCCTGCCATCCCTGTGGCACGGAGGAAAGGGGCTTCTGGAATGACTGGTGGAACAAGCACTGAGGGGCCCCACTCTCCTCCCTTTCTGTGAACCCTGTAGAACTGTTTCTGTGAAAGAAAGCATCAAGCCCCATCTTGTTCGTGGAAATACAACATATTTTAAAGCCGTAGTTAATGGATAAACTGTTTTCTGATTGGATAAGCCACACAATAAATCTCTTCCCAAGCCAAGTGCAATGCAGCTTATTCAGTTACAGTGAAATGAGCCACTGTCACTTTGCTGCACTTGCATACATCAGGCAAAATGCTTCCATCTTCATCAGTCTCTTCGTGAAATAGAAATAAAACAACTTGAACAGAATGGTGTCACTGGATCTGTGGCACCTGCTTTAAAAATAAATCTCCTAGCTTTGTCTTCACTATTACTTTCAATAAATGTCCTAGCATTGCCACAGCATTTATCTAGCAGCAGGAAACCATTATCCTATGACAACAATCTATTCCATTAACATTAGCTCTTAATTGTAAGATTGTTTATAAGACAGCAAAAGCTACTGAATCATAGTAGAATGATAAAAAGAGTTACGGTCATAGAGTGTAGGAGTCCCTCCAGTTATGAAAAACAACCGAGGAGTAGAAAGCTATATTTTTATATGAAAAATAATGTAATATTCTTACCCAATACAATGTTTTTAAATAATGTATTACATCAAGAAGGTAACTATTAAAGAGTTAATGTTAAAAACTGTTACTAAGAAACTCTTTCTTTGATAAATGGTACGGCTGAAAAACTAAATAGAAAGCTTAGAAATTCTCCCTCTTGCTTTTAGCAAAGCTGCACAGAGCCAAACAGAGAAATCATAATAACAGAAACACATTTGTCTGGCGGAGTGAACAGAAGAAATGTCGCAGAATTGAGATACGAAGAACCTCACTGCAGAACAGAAGAACTGTCATTCTGATTGTTTGCCATTATTGTTTCATGTCCAGTTAAGTGAACTTAAAGTGACAGTTGTGTCATAACTGCTGGCATCTATGTAAATTTCAAATCAAATACGATAGAGGCATTTCTGCCTGACACAAGTCACCAGGCTGCTCTTCCTCTTCATTTTTGTAACCCTCCATTTTCTCATGCCATTGCTGGTAGCCCTTAAATTAAAAAGACAACTTCAACAGGGGATATCTGTGATGTGTGTGTTTCAGTGCTCAGCCTGTACCTTGCTTTCTCTCAGCTTTTTGAAACAACACCCAGTGTCAAATTTCCACCAGAACCAGTCACCACAAACACCTAGATGGATTAGCTAAAACTGTGCCTTCCCATGAATGATGTATCATACAACACCTTATCAAGTTCTAGGTTGAGCATGTCCCCTGGAGACTTAGGGAGAAAGCAGCTCGAGCAAATGTTCCCCCATTGGTTTACTACAGCCCAAGCCAGGTACCACAGAGGTCTTCTCTGTGGATAGGTGCAAACTATGACCACCAAACATTGGCCATGGACCTTTCTGCACATTACAGCATTGCTCAGAGATCATGGGAACTTCATAAAGATATCAGACACACTCCTCCATTGCAATGAGCTACATGTGAATAATTCATTTCCTGGATACACTCAGACAGATATTCTAATTACACAGGATTTGCTACTGGACACACATCTTTGAAAATAATTTTGATGCAATTATAAAGGTATTTTATGTGGACAACACCATGAAAAAAAATATTAAACATGCTCTTTATTCACTCAGGGATAATATACTAATTTTTTCTGCATATTTAAAGTTACTTGGCTAATTAATTAGACAATATAGACTAGAGTTAAGTTTTCATTTTGCATTGCAACACATTGCATAAATAATAGTATTATAAACATGTACCTCTGCATTAGGTAAGTGCATTTTGGTCAGCTGATTGAGTCAGATTTTTATGTTTGTAATTCCTTTCCAGTTGATCTTTTTTTTCCTGTAAATTCAAAGTAGCTTGGTGGCTACTTTTATCTCTAATTTGGGCCTTCCAAACAGTACCAAATTGTGCTGTCCCACCCTCCCATTTGTTAAGGTGACTTGTGAATAGAGGCTATATATTAATGCCAGTTCTATAAAAGTATCTCTGAAGAAAACATTTTTTTACCCCAAAGGGTAAGTTCCACATGAGTTTACATTAGGTATTTGTCAAAGGATTTTTTTCTCTGTTAAAGATGGAGACATATGAATCATAAAAATATTCATATTTGAGACAAAATATTACTACAGATGTCACCACAAAAATCAATTGTCAGTATATGTTTAAGAGTGGCAAATTAATGTTAGCTGATTTGCCTAAGAAATGCCTAGAGACTGTGGAATGTAAAGCCCTCTTTCAAATTTCACATAGCATTTCCAATTTTTTTTTAATGTAGTGAACCTGTTCTTACATACACATATTCTAGAGGCCTTTTGAGAGTTTTAATTTTAAAGAAAAATTACATATAATTTCAAAGTCTGATATCTTTGCCTGTAGTCAAGAACCCACTTGCAGGGCTTGCTGCTGCTGCTGGCTTGTGGTAATGTATCAATTTTTCCTGATAGAAATGTGCACAGGACAAACTGGTGAACGTAATTTCAGCCATATGATGTCATCACAAATACAGCCTTAGCTCTTCCAAAAGTGGACTTTATTGTTAATACAAATATATATCTGTAATAACTGACATTTATATTATTTGGTTCCTGTCCTAAGTTATGGATACAGTGATGATAAAAGGGTCTTGCAAGCCCTTACCTAAGCAAACTGTGCTTACTAATTACCTCCCATGGTTCTGGGTTCCTGTAAATAAAGTTACTCATATATTTATAAGCAAGTCAAAATCTATACACATATTTCTAAACATAACTTATGGTACTCTTTTGGGCAAACAGTACTGTCTACTGCTTAGAAAAGAATGCTAAGAGTGAAGCCATCCAGGATTCTTCCCAGCTTCTGCCAGGATGTGACTCGGCCATATCACTGGACATCTGACTTAAATACTTCATCCAGTCACATTTTTAAATTGATTGAGGCCTGAACCAGAAGATCCGAAGTGAGTAAAAGGATGCATTACTTTAGAGTAAGGAATGGTTGTTGATTTTTCATCACTGTTTCTGGAGAGACTGGGGTCAGAGGGTTTGTTTTGGAAGTTTGTTCAAAAGGTGTAGTTTGCAACACACAGATTAGCAAAGTGCCACATGGAAGATCTCAAAGCAGCAGCCTTAACATTTCTCTCTAATGAGAAAAGGAAAAGAAAGTCCCCTAGCTATCCACTATTCAGGGGGAGAACCTAGAGGTCCCAAAGGAATGCAGTATTTAGGGAGAGAACCAAGACTCCTTTCCTGAACAGAGAGACAGCTCTGATGAATTCTGTACTACCTGGTATCTTAGGGGCACATCTAGGTTTAAGAATGATTTGGATCCCAGGCTGTAACATTTTCCAGACATTTAGATTGCAACTACTAAGCCAGCAATTTTATGCTTTCCCTTCCCTGACTCCAACAGTACCGCAATATAAGCAGCCAGATTTTCTTCTGCATTGTGTTTTTTATCCATTCAGCCAAAATTAACAGTCTTCTAGGATAACGTATGCCAAGTGAATTTAAATCTTGTGGACTCAAATCGACCTAAAGTTGATGGATACATTCATGCCTACTGCTGAAATCTACCAATTACACAGAACTATGTTAACTTACCATAGAAACATCTCATCTAATAGCACAGATGATGTTGAACTAACTAATTACATTATGGCACATAGACAATGAAAAACATAACGAAGATGACAGCACAGCAACAGCAGATGCTGCACAAAAGAAAAATTAGAAAAATATTGCTCTGCAGAGTGCTCTCAGTTAAGGTTTCCTCTGTTAAAATTAATCACAAAAATTAGTGATGATCAGATTTCAACAAAAGATATTGACATTGTAATGCTATTTGGAAGACGTCATTAAGCAATTTAAAACTCTGCTCCTTGAGAAGGTGATTCCTGTTTTTTGTATCACCCTCATTTTTAAGACTAGTAAACATTTTAGTGCCTGTGGCAGAGTTTCTTGGTAGAATATCTTTTCCAGTAAGGAGAGGTCCTAATGGCTCTCCCAGAGTCTGAATTTGGTAGCTTCCAGCCATTACAGGCTTAGATAATTAGACAATGTAGATTTTATTTTAGCTTGGCATTTGCTCTGTTCTTGTGCTCTTAGCTGTCAGAGAGCTAAAATATCAGTGATTGTTGATTATCTGTAGCATGCCTTGTTGCTTTATATATTTTAAATTGTACCAGATCCTACATAACAAATGTAAAACTGCTGAGTATGTTTAAATGTAATATGTACATGCAGATTACATCCAGATGATATATTTCATAGACCTATGCTAAAAAGAAGTTTAACCATAACACTGGTCCTCTCCCCTTTCCCTGTGGAAGCGTTCCATGAGCTCCCAAGTCCGCTTTAAGCAGGCTCTGAACATATCCCAGCCCATGGAGAAACACAGAAATAGAATTTTCTCCCGTGTTTAAGTTATACCTGCGGTGCCATTCAAATGTCAATATTTTCTTTCCTATAGATTTAGAAGCAAAATGCATCTTCGCTATCCTACGTTTTCCCATGGACACTTCTCGGAGGGTGCCGATTTTCCGTTCCATTCCGGGTGGTTGCCGGGCACCCGGCTCGGTGCCGGGCCCAGGCCGGGGCTGCAGGGCTGCGGGAGACCCACAGGTGGCGATGTGGTTAAAGCACACCTGGGCTGCCGCTGCCGGCCCGGGCTCAGCGCCCGCCTCTCCGCGGGCGGGCAGCATTCCTGCGCCGGGCGCTCGCTCCTTAGGAAGTGCTCCCGGGAAGAGTTCCGTGTCCCTGTGCGGGGCACCGCGTCTGCGCTGGCCGCCGGCAGGAGCAGGTTTATAATACTTTGCTGTCTCGGACATCGGCGGGGCGCACGGAGCTCGGTCACGCTGCCATCACCACGTACTTGGCGGGGCAGCGAACGTGCCCGCGGGCGGCGGGGCCGCCCTGCCCTGCCCTGCCCTGCCCGCGGCGCACGGCGAGCGCGGCCCGAGCGCCGCTGCCGTTCGGCCAGCGCTGCATTGGCTGCTGCTTACGTCAGCGGTCTGGAATCGAGAAACTCCTGTGAGGAAGTTTTTCTGTCCTTAACAGATCCCGGGAATGTGCCACTGAGGGGGCTGCGAGCGCGGCCGCGTGTGTCCCCTGTGCCGGGCATCGCCGGGCGCGCAGCTGCGCCGCGGGCAGCACCGGCATTTCGGAGCACTTTGTTATTCCGGGGGTGTGTTCCAGCGATTCGCGGCTGTGCTTATCCTGTGTGCTGCACTTAGGCCTCACAGGCGTGCAGTTAATACGTACTTGGTTTTTCACAGTTTTAGGCGGCCCCACTAAACATTTCTTCTTCCGATTTGCCGTCATCCCCGGGCTTCTCCCTCAGAAATGCAGCTGCCTGCCCTGCTGACGAGCAGTGCCGCCAACTGCGGCTGCCTAACCCACCGAAACCTCAACTGGGGCGGCCACCGCGGGCCGTGCCCGCCTGAGTCCCGCCGCGCAGCTCCCGCGGGGAACGTGTGACAGGCGGCGGCTCGACACGGCCCCTCCGCCCGCAGGGCGAGCCGGGCACGGCCCGTCGCCGCCTCTCCCCGCCCCGGCGCGGGACCCCAGCACGGGGTGCGGGCAC
>VYXF01012266.1:675274-687247 GCA_013397295.1 Polioptila caerulea
CTGGAAGAGGTGCGCCGGCTGCGGGGGGAAGATCGCCGACCGCTTCCTGCTCTACGCCATGGACAGCTACTGGCACAGCCGCTGCCTCAAGTGCTCCTGCTGCCAGGCCCAGCTGGGGGACATCGGCACCTCCTGCTACACCAAGAGCGGGATGATTCTCTGCAGAAACGACTACATCAGGTGAGGCGATGGCCAGGCTGGTGAGGACAGCTTTCCCCCTTTCTTGCTGCCTTTTTCTCCATTTTTCTCTTTTTCCCCCCCTTTATTTCTCGTGATGGGTGTCCCCAGGGCAGAGAGGTGGGCAGGCAGGCTCAGGATGGCTCCTTCCTTAGGAGGGAGAGACGTGCGGGTGCGGATGTTAGCGCCTAGCCCAGGGTGAGTTGTGACTGCCAAGTGGAGGAAAGAGTTGGGGGGGGGCTGAACGACGACTGTAACTTTAAAGTGGTTTGTCAGCACAAAACAAGTCCTAACTAAAAATAAACAGCAATCAGAGAAGCTAAATTAATCTGCTTTGTTGTAGTGTTGAAGGAGAAGTGTGCATATCTGAACAGTAAATGTTAAAATCGTAGTGCTTAAATAAGGCTGTGGCAGAGGTGCTAAATAATGAAATGCCTGCCTTTAGTATCTGATTAATTATGATATTTACATAAGCACCTTTAAACTCCTTTGAGTGGAAACAGAATGACTCATTCTCTGTTCTCCTTGTGAAAGAGCTGATTAACCATCAGTTGGAGGGCCACGGATTCTACTTACAGCAAAAAAACAGTGGTATGATGTTTGTCTCAGCATTGTTACAGAGGAGCTTTGAACCGATATTTCTCTTAACTTTCAGTATAGACAATGCAGGAGATAGCAGAGGAGGTATACGCTCTTTATTTCTTATCTCTTCCTCTTTTGAAGCTGTTTGCTTTAAATGCCACAGATTTGGGTAGGGGGAACTAAGCCTCACTAATCTCACATCTGTTGGGGTACAGTAAGATTATGCAGAGTATCCCTTCCAACAAGTTTCCAATATAATTAATAGAAAGAATTCATGAGGTCAGGTGCCTGTACGATCTTTTCAGGTGAACTCAAGCTACTTAAACTCATTAATTTAAAAGGAGGCATTTTGAAGGATTACACATTTAATTTGAGTAAATGGTTTGATAGACTGATGCACATGAATGCTTCAAGGAGGTGTTCTGTTTCAACATTCAGTAATTAAAAAAAACAACAAAAAAGCCCCATACCTTCCCAGCATCACAGAAATGCATGGTTAAAACAAATTGTGTGCTGTTTAAATGCTTCTGGCTCCTCATTAATAGTAAATGTCAAGAGTTAACCCAGGATTTCCCTTCTTTCTCATGGCCAAGAAGTTCCACCTTTTTTTTTTGCTTTCTGAAGAAAAAAAAAAAACTACCAAAAGCAGTCATCAAATGTTACAAGTTTGCTTGTGTTGTAAAACCTAGGTTTGAGAAGATACGAATTGTGCACAGAGATCCCCTTAGTTAAGAGGATGGAGTAAAGGTTTGGTTACTCTGATAGTGCAGTCTCTGACCTGGTACGTGGCCGTGGCTTCGCGTAGTTACCTACATGAAACAGGTCCTGTGGTATGTCTGAGGAATTGAAGCCTTAGCTTTTCTAGTTTCGGAGGTATTTTTAGAGAGAAATGCTAAAAAAATCAGCACGTTGTGGGTGCACAATGGTGCTTTTTGGTCATCATCCTAAGCAACAAGCCTAAGCCTGGCAGAATAGTAATTAAATAGAGCAGAACGGTGTTAGGGAAAGAGTCTCGTTTGAAGTGGAAAAATTGACACTGCTGTTAAGATGCACTGAATAGTACAGATTCATCACTCGACCAACACCATCAAACAAACCCTCATGTCTGATTGCTACTAATTAAAAAGAGAAGATGCGTCCACTGTGTCCCAGAGGCAAGTTCAGGCAAGCTTATCGCGGTCCTCTGGTTTTGTGTTGCCAAAAATTAATACTCGTTTATTTTAATGTAGGCGATTATGAATAGGATGCTTTATCAGATGAGGGGTTTGAATTGATCTCCTTGTCCTATCGCCTGACTTCTCTTTAGATCTGTGTAATTTGACTTGCAAAAATAACTCTGACAGATGCTTGCTGAAACTTGAACTGGACACTGTACACTCAAGGTAGGGTAGGATGGCCTGGCACTGCCGGGGCTGAGTTAACTTGGAGCTTTCCCGCTGGAAATGGACTTCGCAGGCTTCCTTGTGGGTCGTGCTGGCGTGAGCGAAGCCCTCGCCCTTGTGTTTGTCACATTTGGTTGTGGAGGCAGTGCCACTCTGACAGCGAGTCCCTCCGGTTTCCCTCTGCCATCCTTGCCCTCTCTACTTCTCCAGCGGGCGTTTGTGGTGGCGCATTCTCCTCCCCAGGCAAGAGCCACGGGCACAGCTCTCAGCCAGAGACGTGGGGCGTGCTGGGCACGACTGACAAAATGGGCAAGAGGATTGATTGGCCCGGCAGGCGCCAGGTGAAAGGGACTTGACTCCTTCGGGCCAAGACCACAGGGCCATTTATTAATGAGCATCTTAGCTGTCTCAGGCTGTATGTGGGGTTTTTTGTCGTTGCTTAAACAACACAACACTCCCCTTTCCCTCCCTCTCCCCCCCAAAACCCCAAAACAAATTGGCCGTAGAGCTACAGCTGCAGCTTTCATTGAAGGCCAAGGTTCCTGGGAAAAGAGGGAGGTGAAAACCCCGGTCCGTTCCCCTCCCTCTCCGCGGCGGGCAACGCGCTCAGGGAGGGGAGCGGAGCGGAGCGCAGCCCTCCCAACCTTGAGATGCCAGATAAAGCAGCAGCGTGGCAGCGAATCCGCACAATTAAAAGCTTTAATTAGTGTCTCCTCCATTTTCTCTTAGTTCTGATAGGTTTTATCTAATGAGATCTGGTCGCTGGCTTAGATCTGCTCGGAATGACGTGTCCGAAATGAATGAGAGCCGCGTCGCAAACAAAACATTTAATTAACAAAATTGGCCTCTAAGAGAGAGCAGGGAGTGGTGGGGAAGGGGGAGAGGGGGAGACTGCCCGGGCGTCTCTTAAAGGGGCAGCGCCCGGCGCCCCTCCCGGGCCGCTGCGCTGCGCTCCGTGCGGCGGGGGCGCAGCCCCGGGGCGNNNNGGCCGGAGCCGGGCGCGCCGCAGTGAGGCCGCGCCGGGGAGGGGGCCGCCGGGCAGCCAGTTCATTTCCCTGGTAATCAGCGGCAAGCTGCTATATTCAGGGAATGCTGTCCCTTTAATTGAACAGGCTAGGTAATTAAATGGCACTTTTCCAATAGGACGTGCTAGGTAAATCTAATAGTTGGTTATTTAATATCACTTTGAAGTCTGCCCACTCAAGCACAATGACAGCACAGGAGCATGTGAACTATTAGCTAGAAAAAAAAAAAAAAAAACAGGATCTCAAAAATTAATTAAATCGCATGCAATTTAGGGGGAACGTTTATCTTGATTTGTCATAACAGAATTAATTCAAGGCCTCCAATTCACTTGGGGGCAGATCTGTTACTCTGAATTAACCAAGCGTAATTTGGCTGGTTTTTTTTTTTTCCCTTTTTTTTTTCTTCCTCTTCTCTAATGCAGCATTTGCCATTATGCACAGCCCCCCTTTTAAGTATCAATAGCTTCTGGTGCTTTTAAGGTGCTTGGTCTCTAGTTATTCTGAAGTACCTTTAATGGACTTGGCTTCAGGCGTAATTTCTGTGTTGCCTTTCTTTGTTACATTTAATATAGCTGGTGCAGAATTTAGATTAAATGTGGGGAATGTACAAAAACACTGATTCCTTCTGGATCAGTAGGTCTGGATGTGCATTTCTCTTTGCTAGGGCTTGGATATATGTATGTGGACACAAATGTGCATGTCGTGCAAGTATCAGAGTGCTTAAATCTGTCTCCATGATTTTGGAAAGCAGTGGAACCTTATTTTGTTAGTACAAGTTGCGAGAGATGGGTTTCTGCTGATGCTGAATTTTGAGCAGCAAGATGGGAAACTGGGTTGAGAAGATTTCTTGCTGTTTTCATTCCCACTCCTACAGAAAGTTCTGGAAAAAGCCCCACCCAAAAAAAACCCCACCAACAAAAAAAACAAAGCATTTGGGGGTGTGGGGAATGCTGTGTTGGAACCACACAGTAGTTAATTTAAGGTGGCTCAGTAAAATGCTGCTAAGTGTAGAAGAGCTGCCTTGTCCGTACAGGGAACCTCTTGATGTTTGTGATTGATTGCATTGCCCAAATGTTGAAATATTAATGACCTTCTTGGACTGAGGACCCAAAGAGGAAACTGAAACCAATTCTGTCATCACAATTAAAGAGTCCCCTGGCTTTAATTAGCCTGACCTGGGGTATCTCTACCCATTGCTGCAGTTAAAGAGAAAAGAGCCCATTAAAGTCCAGTCTGAGACCGATAGCTACTTAATTGAGCACCTAAAGCCTCAAGCCTTTTAAATCAAATACTGTCCTGGACAGTCCCCCTGGTTAGATAATTAGCTCTCCAGCTTCCCAGAAACCATGCAAAACAACTTTTTCAGTAAAGCATAGTTAATGTGGAAGACTTCCTTTGCTGGTAAGAAGAAATAATATTTTTTTAAAGATAAAACTTCTTGCTGTTAATGGCATTGCAGAACAAAACCATTCACAACAGAGGAGAGGGAAAAATAAAGTTAATTTTCTTGGTAACTAATAATAAGCAGCAGAAAGGTGTTCTGAGTTTTTAAGTAATTTTCAGGAATTTTAGCAGAAGATTCTGCTGAAGTGGCTTCCCAAAGTAGAGTTGTTCTGGGAACATGTCTGGGGAAAACTTAAGATGTGTGGAAAGCCTCGGGATTAGTTTGACTCCGTTTATTAGAATTCACAGACATTCAAGGTGTGGGACCACTCTAGTTCAGAGAGAATGGTATAACAAATGAATGCTTAATGAAGACAAGTAGTGCAATGAGATCAGCATTCTGAAAGCTGTGTTTTCAGTCGGGTGGTGCAAGTGTACAGGGGGAAGAGGGGGTTTGTGAGAGACAGCTCACCAGTTCAGATTCTCCTGGACGACTGACATCATCTGTCCATCTTCACCCTTCTACCCAGCCATGCCCTTGCAGCCCCCCTTACTCTGGATTGTTGGATCTTTGCTCTAGAAATGTAGCAGTGCCTTTCCGCCTCCTCTCGCAGCCCTTCCCGTGCACTGCCTCTGGTGCCACCTTCATTCCTAGTAACGATGAAGGAAGAAAAATGCAGTGCTTTGGCAGTAACCTCGGTATGTCATGGAACTATTCGGAACTGGTTCTGCTTTGGAAGATGTCCGAAAAGGGGACCTTTAGTTTCCAGACAGTTTAGTCCCTTTGGCGGGAGGTCCTGACAATGTGTTAGTTCAGCTTTCCCTTTGTAGCCGCTGTGATTCTGCAAGAACGTGTCAATGTGTCGTGGATCTCAGACTAATTAGTTTTGAAATGGAGTTTTGATTGAACTCTTCAAATCGATGCTGCTGCAAAATTTGTTTCTCAGCTTCCTATTAAAAGCCATCTTAAGGGGCAGTTTTACTACTCTCTCTGTCGTTCAGTCGATACATTTAATAACAACTTACAGGCTATTTTCAATAAAGTGGCGACAGCAAATTAGTAGTTTGAACATGACAAGCCTCCTCTGCAAGCTCAGATTCTGAAAATTCAGAGCAATTATTTTTATACAGAGGCACACTGCAATCATTCAGATTACGGGTATTCTGTTGTAATGCGTGTCCTAGGTTGACACAAACAGAATTTTATGACTTTATTTGGACAGGAAGGAGATGCAAATATTAATATTTATTATGACACCAATACGCTAATTTGTAAATCCTATTACTGTGTTTTACATCGTGCAGAAAAGTGGGTCTGTGACCCTGCCAGCTAGTTCAGTTTCCTTTTTTACTGCAAAATGAATTGTGGTAGTCTTTATAAATATTTGTGTCTATTAGAGACTCACGCAAAAGCAAATAAAGGTTTTTCTAATTCTAGCTAAGGCAGCCTGTAAAAGTAGAACTCAATAATCATTACTGTATTATATTTTGAATCGATGTGTTGTGCCTTTAAATGGATTTGAAGAATTATGTATATATTTTTCTTCACCACTCTTCTGCCTATTCCCCCCTCCCCCCACTGCATGTGCCCCCCCCCAATGGCAGATGTTGTGGTCTCATTTGATTGCATAGGAAAACTGCAGTGATACAGCAAACACCCAGAGAGATATGATGACAAATGGGTCCAGATCCCGGTAAATTACTTTCTGCTCAAATCGAAATTTCATTCAGTTTGTTGCTAGCAGAGATGAAGTAATCTAAATTGTGGACTCAGGAGCAGATAGAGGGAAGTTGGAGCAAGCATTTCATTATCAAGAGAGAGAGAAGGTTAGGATGAAAGAGATGAGCAGAGGCAAATCTAAAGTGTTGACACCATGATTGAAAAGGTTAACCCATACACATTATATATCAACCTGGATAGCAGAGAGTTTCTAATGGAAACTCTGCACTGATGGAGGTTTACTGGAGTTTCAATACACTGAGCATGATGTCTTCTTAGATATACAATCAAATCCTCTTAACCCTTTTGATGACTCATATCTCAAGATATGATTAAAGTACAAAAGAGTTCTTCATATAATTTCAAGGACACAATGCATTTAAACTCCAGTCATGAATTGTATCTTTTTTTTTTTTTTATGATGAACCCAGTAATCTGATAAAATGTGTGTAGTACAAAATTGTTTGTGTTTCTAGAGGTGTAAGTCAATATTTCTGATTAAATCCTGTGTAACCACATCCAAGGTAAGGTGAAGCTACCAGTTGTTACACAAAAATATACTTTTTCATATTATGAAACATAAGCAAGTTAGAAGATGGGGGTCAGAAGTCTAAAATAGTTGTGTAATAAACCATGGCAGTGATGTGCAAAAATGCCTAGAGCCTTCTGTGTATTAAATTATTCACGATCATCACCTCTGTTTCAGGTTATTTGGAAATAGTGGTGCTTGCAGTGCCTGTGGACAGTCCATTCCTGCTAGTGAGCTGGTCATGAGGGCGCAGGGCAATGTCTATCATCTTAAGGTGAGGGGCTTTTTCTGTGTACTTTCATTTTTAGCAGCTGATTAGTACTGCCATGCGTCTTTAGTGTAAAACCTGCATCTGCTTATGAGCAAAATGCAAAACAATAACTAGAAGGAGGAGTATCTATTATGAAGCTTTCCTTAGTGCATGGCTTTGTTCCCACATAATCGGTAAAACTCTGCTTGACTTACGCACTGCATAGTCCCAACAGGTAAGACTAATGCCATATTTGGAGATACTAGAAACCAAGCAGCTCCATATCTCAGCTGCACTTGCAGTCTCTGAAGAGTAATTTTCAAACCTGCAGCATACCTAATTTGTGCTGTAGTTTCACTTGCTGTCTCTTTCCTTTCCCAGTGTTTTACATGCTCTACCTGCCGGAATCGCCTGGTCCCCGGAGATCGGTTTCACTACATCAATGGCAGTTTATTTTGTGAACATGATAGACCTACAGCTCTCATCAATGGCCATTTGAATTCACTTCAGAGTAATCCACTACTGCCAGACCAGAAGGTGAATACTCCACAATTACTAATAAGCTTTCTTAAAGCTAAATGAAGATCAATTTCTTTTCATTCTAATAGTGGACATTCCCTGCCCCTGCAAAGAGATCTTTAAGTAGCTGAACTTACCTTAAGTTATTTAGGCACAGGGTGTGGGGAGAAAATAGTAACCTTTTAAATATGACGTACCTGGTGAGTCAATTTATTTTGGTTTGGGCACGTGCATCTGCACAGGGGTTGAACTCCTTATGTACAAAGCAAAATGGAGAGCATACATTAATACAAACTTCTAAGACAGAGAAATATTTTATTTTATAATCTTGAAATTAAGGGCTACAAGAGAGCAGGTTTCTGAGGGAGGAAAATTGGATCCTTTAATATGGAAATAAATGTCTTGTGAAGAGAGGGTTCCTGGACTAAACTAACATATTTCATTTTAATACTAAGATTTTAGTTGAGGAAGCATGCTGGGGTACTCTTTCAGAAGTATTTTCTTGCCTGCTTTGTGTGTCATAACTCAGATTTTAAAACCAAAGTGCTATTTTCTTACCGTTCCGTAACACCAATAGCTCAACTAGAGATTGTGTATCTGTGTGGTTGATAGTTTTGGTTTCTAGCTAAATGAGTAAATAATGATTGTACAGATCATAGAGTGAAGAAGAAGAAAAAAAAATTCTGATCAACAGTTGTCTTGTAACTCTGAAACTAGATAGTTTTAGATGTATTTTAATCTTCTTAATCAGTCCTAAAGCTATGCAAGTGAGTGCATTTTGATAACTGCTGTGCCTAATTTGTAACAATTACTGTCAACCTTGAGTTAAGAGACTGTTCATTCCACCCTAGTCCAGAAAAGAGTGGATGTATGACTCTTGCACATAATTTTATTCACATCATATTTCATACTGATTATGTATTGATGACATTGATTCATTTACTCTTTACAGCGCCACTTGCATGGATATTAAATCTTATTGACCACAGATGAATTTTAATTTCAGATTGGTGATAGATTTTTCCATCAGCTCTGATAGTATATTTGACTTTTTCATCATTAACCCAGGCAATCACACAGCACTGAGTTATTGCAATGAAACAAAAAGTGCACACTTCAGTTGGTAATTCTTTATAGATTTACAATAGGAACTTCATTAATGTCTGTAAGGATCACAAAAAATAACATTTATCTGCAAGTAAGAATTCGGAAGATCAAAAAAAATCTGGGACAAATGGTAGGCTGATCTATTCTGTAGTGTGCAGTATATTTTGTAGTGCTTTTAGTCAGTGGAGAAGTATGTCCGAGAAAACAGAAACTGTTCTTTAATTTACATGATTATTTTTTTTTTTTGGTTGTGTTGCAACATTTCAATATCTGTGTTTGCTTTTTTTTTTCTGTGCATAAATTTACTGATTAATTTTAAGTATTCTTTCAAGTCTTATACAGTGAATGTAATTACATCAAAATAAATCATGGACCTTTTTTATTTACTTAATTTGTCAATCGAGGTGATGAGAGAATTGAGTACAAAAATGCTACATAGTTAGGCAGAACAAAGATAATTAAGATTGGAAGAGAATGTGCAGCCTCTTCTCAAGGAAGTACAAATACAGTTAAAGATTCATAGATTTATACTGTTGTGAATTTTAATGAAACAAATCTGTAATATAGACTAGCTAGCAGTGATTCTGTTAAATGAATATTTATAGGTATCCCATTTCAAAATATAGGTAAAACCATTCATCTTTATACACTGCAGTAAAAGGTTTACCATTCTCAGAGTGGTTTATCCACTTGTCTTCTACGAATGTAAAGTTTAATGTAACTTCAAATAGGTGTCTAAATTGTCATTTAGTTTTATCAGTTTCTTTCTCTGCCTTAGCAAAACATAAAAATGATTTAGCTGCAATAAAAGCAGCAGACATGATGAGGAACATAGAACATGGACAGGAGAAGTAAAACGGGACTGGGCTTGCAGAGCTCGTGACTGTAGGTACCTGGTGGGAGCTAAATGCAAGGAGAATGGTGGGGGCAGGTTTGTGTCAGCTCCTGTCACTGACTGCCAGTGGCACTGCTGAGGAGCAGCTGTTGGGGAGAAGGTCCAGGGGACATGTAGTTTGAGGGTTTTTTCTTCATAATACAATCTCTCTAGAAATTGTTCTAACTTCTACTGGTTTTCAAAAGGAATTGCAGAGCACCAAAACTCCAGAAAACAAACACAGTTAAAGAGATAAGTTGATAATTCATAGATTAGTCAGGTTTCTGGAACTTTGGAAGCTACGGGGGCAGTTGCTAAGAGAATTATATTTTATATTTTGCTTTTTTAACAGTAAAGATTTTAACATCAGAGATGTTTTCCAGAAAGCTGCATGTTTTAGGGCCCCTGATGAAAAATACTCTTCCACTGTAACAGAGTTGGCTGTAACAGATACTTTCTATTAAACATTACAGATCAATCATTTTCCATGTTATTCTATCACTAGAGATTACAGAGATAGCAAAACATCCACAGGTTTGTTTTTTTTATTTAACCAAAGAGATTGAGACGCTCCCAGCATTAAAACATGGTTTTGTTGTGTGTAGGAAGGTGACAGTTATGAACTTAACTCTTGTCTCACTGCAGTTTCCAGGTGATTGGTGCAGGCAGGAAAGGTTGCATGGCCGAACTTGGTTTAAAAACTTGGGTTTTTTTTTTTAAGGAGGCAAACACGAGGATGTTTGCCATTCCTTGCCTTTTGCTTCCCTGAGGCAATTCACACATGTAAATTATAACTTCCCATCACTTGCCCTGTAGTTTAAAAAACACTCTTCTCTTTAAATTCAGTACTGCTTGCTTGCAGAGTGCAAACTTAGTTTGTGATGTCCCTTGTGCCATTTCATTTGAAGGGGCTGTGTTGTCAGGAATTCTCTCTGCTTTTTTTGTACTGGTAGTATGCCTGTGGTATTTCTTGTTTGCAACAGTATTACCACCTACTAAAAGTGTAAATTTTCCACTGGTTGGCAATGTTTGTAACAAATGCTTGTCTTCAGCTTCTATACTTTTAAATAAAGTATGAGTTACATTACGTCTCTTAGAGAAGATCTTAAAAATCTTCTAGTTTACATATCACTCAACAATTCCCTTGTAGTTACATAATTGGTGTTGTCTGTGTCCGTAGTAGAAGATATTTGATGCTCATTTATTAAATATGCTTGCTGGCTGCTCCCTAATCTTTGTTCTGGACAGACAAATTACCTTTCTCACACTGAGCTTCGGCTCTGGGGAATTAAACCTCCAAGCCTCTACTACTTTAATTAGCTTGAAAGTGGGGGGTTGCAGTTGCTAATAGACCTCAGGCTTTTAGTAACTTAGAGAAAGGGTGAAAAAAGAACTTCCTGGGAAGCACAAAATGTCATTTAAAAGCCATAAAAATCTAATATATATTATTTCATTTTGGTAATTGCAAACAGATTGTATTTGAAGACTATGGATGATCATTCCTATTTTATCCATGAAAGTTTAGATTTTTATTGAGTTAGACACTTTTAATTATCACAATTCATTAACACCAGTATGGAAGCACATGTTTGACTTCATATATTAAAATGTTTATGTAACATTAACTAACGTACCAGATGAGGAACTTAAATGGGAGGGGGGAATCCTGAAATATCTATATTTAGCTCTTGTGCAATGCAGCATATTAACCAAAGTTGCCTTGGGAGGATATTGGCTGTACTTCATATTTGCTTTACACACTATTTCTTCCAATTACAAGATCATATTACTCGCTTCTTCAAAGGCATGGCATAATGGTTCTTCTCTTTCAAATGCGGCCCAGAAAAACCACCTTACTCACTGTATGATTTGTTACCAGAAAGTACACTTAATTCTTGTTGTAGTCTCTTTTTTTTATGTCTGCTTTCTTTAGTAGTGAAACTGTGAAAAATGTTTGCTTTTTGCTATTTAAAGTTGAAACGTTAGCAGTATGAATGGGCAGTGTAGAAAGCCTTAATCAAGTCACAGTTGGAAAGTAGCCTGATAAAAAGGAGATTAGTGAATAGGGAAAAACAAAAGCAGTCGTGTTGTAGTTTCCTATCTCAAATTTAGCTAAGATACCCATTTTTATTTCTTACAGGTCTGCTAAAAGGTCAGAGTAATGCAGAATGCGTGCCTTCATCTCAAATTTTGTTCATCACAGATGGATCCCATGTCTCCAAGTAGACAAGTCACCTTTGTAGCTAGCATCAATGCCAGCTCCATACCATTGCACCTTCTTTATTCTTGATTGCCCTTCCCACATTTATTGGTGTATTAAAATGACTGAATATGAACATTAAGGACTCCATGAACCTGGGCTAATGGGAGACTGTAGAGAAAATGAAAAAAGATCCACCGGAGGCCATCTTGGGGGGGGGGGCGG
>VYXF01012266.1:687258-697258 GCA_013397295.1 Polioptila caerulea
GGCGGGTGGGGAAGATGACTAATGAAGCTAATTAAAAGAAGCATTGAAATCTGCTTTCTACCCTCATTAACAATTAGCAGGGCACTGGCCAGTTTGTACCCTGTGTTTTACCTTAACAACATTCTATTTGCTCTTTGTATATTTAAGTGTTGTAAGGAAATGTGTTTCAATCAAACTGAACATGAGATAAAGATGTGGCTTTTGTGATATTCTATCACAAACACTTTTATTGTATCTCTGTAAAATACAATGTATGTATGCATGTAAGTGTTCTTGTCCTAATGTTGCTACTTCCCATGGCAAAAAAAAAAAAAAAAGAAAAGAAAAAAGTCAGGCTCATAGCAGCTACTGTGTAGAAATTTTCACCTACTTCTAATTTGCTGAATGAAGACAAATCTTTTATTTGTGATATTTTCAGAGACATTTGCTCTAGTATGGTGTATTTAAATAATAAAAAGTAAAACAAAACTGAGTATGGATTTTAGAAGCTTTGCTTTTTTTTTTTTTTTTTAATTACATTCAAAACATTCTGCAACTTCATCTTACATAGTCTTACCTTAATTGTCAATTACCTTTAAAAGTAGGTTTTTGGTTTCAATTTTTTCTTTTGTCTTATGCCAGGAAGGACTCTGCTAAACTTGACTGTGTTACTTGTGGCAAGGATAACGAGTACTGCTTCAAAATTATTTTTTTCATGGAGATTCTTAATTCTGGTAACAGCAAGTACATTATAACTCCCATTGCAGTGAGTTACAGCACACACAGAGGTACTGTGGTCCCTTTCTTTCCAGTTCCTTCTGTGTTAAGGATGTGCCAGTGTCTCTGAGCATGCAAGCATAAGAGGGTATGAATGCACCATAAGAGGTCAAAAAACCAAAAGCCAGTGAAAGGTCTGTACCTCATGCTGAGCACTAGAATTGAGTATTCATGAAAAGGAATACAATAGCTATTCTGATCTGAACAACATAAAGTTGTTTGCTGGGGTGAGAGACTTTAACTTTTCAACACTGATAATCTTAAGGAAAGAAAAATCTGTTTCCTGGGCTGTTTCTGAGAACTAGCTGATCTCAAAATATGATTTGTTCTCTGAAAGCAAACAAACAAAAACCAGCTCCCCACAAAGCAGCAGAGCCACCTCCAAGCTTAGAATGGGAATAACCTCGTTTTGTACATTTTTCCCATCAGCTGTTTTGTGGTAGATCTGTGCAGAATACTTTTGAGAAAAAAAAAAAATCTGACTTTTCATGTTTTTAGCAAGAATACTAACATGGATCTGTGGCTGTCTACTGTATGCCTTCAGTCAGGAACGTGCAAGCAACGGATCTGCCTTTGCTGCAATTCAAAGCAAATCAACATTAAGAAATACTCCTATAGCAAACAAATTCACAACACATCATTATTTTGTTTAATTCTGTTTATTAGAAGGTGTTCACTGCTCAGCTGCTTGGTTATGGAGTGAGCTTGACTTTTTTTTTTGTTGTGATGCCAATACACAAAAAGCTGGTTTATAGATTTATCTGTCTAAACAACCAACAGCAGATATTTTTGTTTCAGATTCTACTTCATGACCTCTAGTATATTGGAGGGCTGCCGAATTTCTTCTTTTAACACTCCAGTGCTTGAGGAAGAAGGACTATTTCAGAGAAAAGAAAATGTAGCAATGTACAGTATCAGAGAGTAAAGACAAAAGACTGCGTGCATAACATAAAGCACAACACAAGTGACTGACACTACGTATGACTTTTAATTAAATGCACTTGTGGGTATTTTAAATAAGTTTCTAAGCTTTTTGATCTGGCATTAAAGTCTTCAGAGTCCTGCAAATTGTGCTGCTTCAATATCTTTGAAAAGATACTTGAAGTCATATGAATATAGAATTCAAGTATTAGTGAGACTGTAGACATCTTTTTATATTCTTTCAGTATAAGCACTCAAGGTACAGTATTTAAATCTAACATGTACAGATTTTTGGTTGTCCAATATAACCTAGAAGTGCTAAGAAGATAGCTAATAACTTCTAGTAAGTAATGTAGTATAGCATTTAGTGATGTACAGGTTGAAGTTCATTAACAGCTTTAAATAAACTATTATATGACTCATTTGTAAAGCACAGCTACCTATTTAATAGCTTACTTTAAAAGCATTTCTTAAGTTGCAGACCTATAAGATTACAAATGTCACTCATGTTAGCATAATCCACATGCAAGTGATGAAGCCTTTGCTTTGATGTGCTAAATTGCAGGAGGACTAATGGAGCTATGAATATACAATAGAACATTTTTAAGTAGTATTCTTGCTTTAGGTAAAACACTTCCTTGAAACCAGAGGCATTTCACACAATGAAACAGGCTGTAATTGGGATGGTAGATGTGGGCAGGAGGCTACTGGAAACACTTAGATTTGTCCTTATGTGGAAAATCACTTCTTTTTAAGGAGATCTGTAAAGAAAAACACATACTTGTTCACCTTTTATCACGTGGATTTGTGGCACTGAGGCTGAAATACACCCTCTGCACTTAGTGCTGCTGAAGAGTCAAACAATCATTTGGTAGGAGCTTCCCTTGCTTTCAAAAATGAATGCTGTTAAAAAAAGAATCAAAGGAAATATTACTAATCTGAAATCATCCTCATGAACCTGGATAAAATGCTCTGTCTATATTGCATCTAAACATCTCAATCATATAAATTGTCACTCTTATTAATGAAACAATTTTGTAAAAAGATTGCCCTCTAAATGGGTTTAATGTTTTTACCTATCCAGCTGTCTAGTTATGAGATTTACGCATCCTGGCAGGCAGTGGGACATTAAGCCTTTCCAAACCAAATTCTGTTTGCAACAAGATACTGTCTTTTCAGTCCTACATGATTTATCTTTAAATATTTTAACAGGTTATGCAGTATCTTATGAAATATAAAATGAGAATGTCTTAACAAAATGAAGCCTATGAAATTAAGTCACATCTTCAGAATATTAACCACACTGAGTTTGTCTCCTTTTTTTCCCTGTTAGTTAACACTGATAAAATTTGCATCACCTAACATGAGGTAAATACTAAAAAAACCCCAAAACTCACAGACTGGCAGAGTATGCCTTGCTATCAAGGTGGTGGAGTCACTGCTCCTGGAGGTGTTTGAGGAAGGACTGGACGTGGCACTGGGTGCCACAGTCGGGTTGACATGGTGGTGTTCCATTTGACTCGATGATCTCAGAGGTCTTTCCCAACCTGATGCTGTGATTTCAAAAGATTGTTTCAATTTAAATCTTCTATCAAAGTATTTTGCTGGTAGTTGTATGTGAAGCGTGCAGCTTTTTTGCAAGTATCTATTCTGAACAGCTTTATTAAAATAAAAAATCAAATTGAGATTAGGAAATTTATGTATATACATGTTTAAGTATTACATTTAATCAGTGTGCAATTGTGTTCTGGGTTTGATGGCACTGCCAGGGACTCCAGCACACGCAGTCCCAGATAACCCTTGTTGCTGCTTGTTACTGTTCTACCAGGTGTGTATGCCTATTGTCAGTCCAGCTAAGCCACTGACAAGCTTATTGCAATTAAATAGCAATTTGTTTCTATGAAACTGCAATTAAAGTATTACTGATCAGCCATTTTAGATTGGCAGTGCTGTGACTGCATGTTAAACAGAGGAGCTCTTGATTCCTCTCTGCAGTTGGAGGGGCGAGTAGCAGTGAGGTGTAACACGCTCACCTCTGTCCCTTGTCAAGCTGGAAGTACGAGCCCTTGGTGAAGTGCTCTGATCTCATCACCAGCATGCTGAGAGCGATGACAAGTCAGGGCTGATCTCTGTGAGTTGAACTTGCAGCTTACAGGACCCGAAGTTATTGCTGCTTCTGTTCCTGTATAAGCAGGGATGTGTACGCTTCCTACGGGGATGTTTTCAGCTCCAGATTGATTCTGTTGAGAATGGACAGCAAGTTGTAGGCCCCGAGCCAATAACGTTCTGCAGGTCCTGACTTGTTAGAGCTGTGTAAACAGGGCTACTATAGCTCCTTAATCATAACTAATAAAAGACCAGAAGAAAGCAATCAATTACCTTATAAGTTTGGTTTGTTTTGTTTGGGTCTTTTTTAATAAAAAGCAGAAGTTTATCTGACAAGGTGATTATTTTCACACTTATACAAGGGATGAGAGTTTAAAGCAATCCGGTGGCCTTACCTGTGTGCACCTGGGGTTTGCTGGTGACTATCTGCTTGTGATATTCCCGGGAAGCCACAGTGCTCCTGCCTCTAGGCCTCGCAGAACCCACCAGCCACTGCCAGGAGTCCCTGGCCAAGCTTGTACCATTTCTGATTGACTTCAAATCTGAAATGTAAATTTCTGGTGCAAATTAAAAACTTGCTTGTAAGAACTCAGAGAGGAATTAACTTTGTAGTGGTAATTTTGTTTTTTAATTATCACCATATTTTAACAAAGTCTGAGACATTGCCTTTAGTTCCGGCATTTTTGTAGAGTGGAGGCTGTAGACATCCTGGTTCCTGTGCCGGAGGGGATGACATCACACCTGTGGCATGCATGAGATAAGCCTTGCTTCATTTAGGCACAGGTTCTTGTCTCTGAGAGAGGTTCCCTGTGGGGGTGAAGGCTGGGGTCCTGCAGTGTGACCCATGGGGTGGGTGATTGCTGCTGAGGAAACTGCTGCAGGTTTGCTGCTCAGGTGGCACATGGATAACAAACGCCACCTGAGGAGCTCTTGGCTCCTGGCAAATGGCAGGTAAAATGCCTGTGCTTAAACCTAAGTGAAAATGGCCCAGCTGACAGTAATTCATTCACCCTGGTAGAGTGGTCTTATGTCTGAGCCCAAGGCCTGAAAAGAGCCCTGTTTGCTGGAGACAGGCGCTACTGTGTTGAGGATTTTTTTTTTTTCCTTCCTCTGTGGGTATTTTTTAATGAGTTCTGTTGTTGTGTTTCTTTTAACAGCAGTTCTGTCATAGGCTCACAGAGGGGGAGGCAATAGGACATAAGGGGGTAGCTGGGGGTGGCTCACCAGAGGCTTTTTTTACCCCACTCACCTGTAGCTTGTCCACTGAAGGCCCCTGAAGGAGGGCAGTGTTGAGGAAGGCTCTGAGGGGGCTCAGGCCCCTGAAGGACCAGTTCTGAAAAGGGCCTGGGCTTTCAAACAGCAGAGCATGCCCCACAGGAAAGCTGGAAATTTTAATAGGTGCTAACTTTCAGCAAATGTAAGCTGAAAGCTCTCTCATATTCATCCTTGCAATGGAGACCTTGTAGACCATTTTACTGTTTTGTTCCCATGTGTAATATGTTTTTTGGTGATCATTTTATCTTCTTAAATCAGTTATCTGCTACATTATTCATGCTGCAGCTTGAAAATTGCTCTTCTTTTGTATTATCAAAATGTTTGAAAAATATGTTTTTCTTTTTAGAATTGTTTTTATTCACTGCTATGTATTTAACTTTAAGAAACCAAAATCAAAACAAAAACCCTCAATAATTTTTTGAAACAGTCCTACAAACTGTAGCATTAAGACCAAAATTAGGTTCAAGACATGCCTGCCCCAAAATAATTTTTTTCGAGAGAGTATAGTGGAGAGAAAAATGAACATTTTGAAGAAAGTTGCTCTTCGTGGTTGGGTGCTGGCGCAGTGAAGCTGCCCATGAGGAGGGCGCAGTGCTGCCGAGCACAGTGAGCTGGGCAGCATGAAAGGAGCCTCTGCAGACACAGCCTGCCCTGCCACCTTTCCCAGCACTGGTGAGGAGTCCCCTCTGGTGCCCGTCGTGTCCTTTGCTCCCAGTGGTGGCTGCTGAGCAATCCTAGGCTCTCCCTGAGCAGTCAGATTCCTCTGCAGCTAAACCAGACGATGTTTCTTTCTCATAGTGTTGAAATATGTTGTTAATTACACTTTGAAATATCCAGATACTTTTCCTCTTAGGGGATCTTATGAACCAGGTTCTTGCTAACAACTTCTGTGGTTCACCATAACCTCTCAGAATAATCATTGCTTCCATTGAAGCTATGCCAGTTGTTTTGTTAAACTAAGTTGAGAGAACGGGGCCTATATTAATTCTCAAAGGGCGAGAGATTGCCCTGTGATTTGGGGAAATCTTGATTGCTTACAATATGAATAAATGAACAAGGCAGATATTAACTTTACACCTGACTTCAATTTCTTCAAGCAGTGAAGAAATGTCCAGTAGGAGGGTGAAAATCCAGCTAAAACTCATAAGCCAGCCATTAATAGGCTAACTTTATTGTGCTGTAAAATCTTCAGCTGCTTATAGAAAACAAAGGGGCAACGAATGTGGTATTTGTCTTCTATTCTTAGAAAAAAACATTAAGATCAAACGGCCCCTAAAAGACAGAGCTGATATGCATCCCTCTTACATATTTTTGGATATCGTCTGATATTCATTCCACTGATGTATTTGATAGGTAATTATATCAGCCATATCGAGATGCTGATACCAAACAGTGGAAGACTTCAGGATTTTGCCATAAAGCTTATACCCCTTGTTACTGAACTCTCATCACACTTGAGATCTGCAGCAATCATTTGAAAGCTGTAGTTGGTATTTTTGTGCTTATGCCACATATAAAAATTATTATTCTTGCTTCATCAGTTAGTCTTTTTAGCTGACTTGAAAAAAAAGCATATTGCAAATGAGCTACTATTCTTATTTGTTGTTTTAAGAAGGGTAAGCACTGAAGTATTCAAATGGAACAGATTATACCTTTAATTACATCCAAACAGGATGCTGAGCTGATTTTTCTATTTTCCGTTTAATTGCTATAGTTCAAAAAGATATTGCAAATTTGTAGATGAATTATTTAAGCATAGCCTTCTGGCCTCTGTGTTTATGGGAGAGACCAAACGGGGCGGGGGGGAAAGAAAACAGAATTTAAAGGGGAAAATTACCACTTCCTTCTTTAAGAAAAAAGCATGAATAAAACATCTTGGGGGAAACGTTTTACCTGGATAGATATTTTATGCTTTGTGGGAGCATCTTGGGACTCCATGGGATTTGTTTGTATCCCACCAACCACAACGGGTGCCTGACTCCTGAGGGCCCTGAGGGCCCCCCTGTCTCGTGCCATGGGTACAAAAGTGATGTTTCTGCTCCAACCTGCTCCTTGGTGACTGTGCTGCTTCACAGACACAATCCCAACCAGCCACCCTCCTCATGGATGTGCTTGAGCTCCATTCTCCTATGTACAAAATGAGAATAATGAAAGCAAGCACAATTCATCAGTTCTTAAGCTAAATACATTTCCATTTTGTTTGCATGTGTGTGTGTATATATCATCCACCGTATATGTTTTGAATATGTACAACGATGGTACAGCCAGTGATAAATCCTACTCCCTTACTATATGCGTTATTTGCTGCAACATTAAACTCAGTAAGAATTTTATATGTAACTTGTACCAAAACGAAATATATTGTGAAATTGATGCACAGTTGTAAGCAAGAACATCACTCCCGGCTTCAACACAGTTGAAGGTGGCAGCTTGTGTGGCAATTCTTTTGTAAACAACTGCAGACATTCCAAAGGAAAAGCCAGTTAATTACATTTTTAATGATGTTTTTAGAAAATAGTATTCTTGGTGGGGGGGAACCTCAACCTATAAACCAACAAGAAAAGTAAACCTAAAGCTTGTACTGTATAAAGAAATGCTGTCGGTGAAAACTGGACTCTGCTGGGCACAGGTCTTTTGCTCCCCCCACCTTATTTTTTTTCTTCTGCTGAACTTGCCTGCGTAAAGTACTTTTTTATAGCTCTGCTGTGAATTCAAAGAAAGATGACACTGGCACAATCTATTTAAGTTTTTTGGTGGATTATCTTATTTCATTATTTTCAATACTGCTAAGTATGTGCTACCCACTTAGAAAGCTGATGCGGTGCATAGCAAAGCTCAAGATGTCCTCTTAAACACACAAAGCTTATGCAAGGCCGTGACACAAGTAGGTTTTAAACATCAGCAGTGTTGGCAGCTTAGAAGGACTGATACGATACAGCCTTGCCAACACGTCACAGGTTACAGGGAGACATTCAGGAAGAAACTGAACTGACCAGAGTTAGACTAGGACACAACTTTTATTGATGAAGTTCAGAGGAAAGAGGCTCCGGGGGCAGCTGTATTAATCCCATAATAACTTGAAATATAATCAGTACATTGCTGCAGGGATGGCTAGGAAGGCAGGGAGGTGGAGGTGTCAGGGTTTAAGTTCACAGGCTTTCCCAGTTCATTAAAAAGTGAATCAATCAGAAAAACAGGCTGGCTTTTCAAAGGGCTGGCAGTTGTGAACAGGCTTCGGACGTTGGGAGGAACACAGATGGTGAGCCCAGCCTCGTGCTGGGGCTGCTGGAGCTCCCCAGCCATTCATTTGGGGAGACGGCTCTGTTTTACCCTGCTCAAGCCAGTAAAATGTGTCATAATGTGCTAGAGGAGATTCTGGCTGGATTCTGAGAACTTAAAAGCTGGGCAATGTTGGTGCTGTGGGCCATATTAAGGTGATGCTGATAGATGTTTATAAAGGGAAAAAAGTTTTGTTTTATAATTTCTAGAGTGGTGGTTTAACCAGCAGGCAAATGGGCAGAAGGAGTCTGCCTACAGGACCCCTCTTTGTAGGCAGCTGGTATAGTAATTAGCTCATTACTATTAATTTTTGCCATCCCTGGACTGATCAATGATGTATTTTTTTTAAAAAAAGTGGAATCTGTGTATCTGGATCTGGCATTTCCTACATCCTTTTGATGAAGTTGGTGTATGTACACAGACCAGAGAACATCCTTGGAGAATGAGCTTACTCACACCCACAGGCACTTGAAGGTTTAGGACAGAATGCCCTATATTTAAATAGGACTCATGACTTTTTAATTACTGCACAGTGCAACAGGGCTCAGTTAGAACACATGGCTGTCCAAACTGGTGTGCTGTGACTGCTCACCAGTGGTATGGGAGTGCATTTAATCAGTGGTCTGTAGCTCACCTGAGAATCAGCACCCACCACAGGCACAGGTAGGAACACTGCCAGCCAGACAGGATTTCCACAGGAACCTCAGCCCCATGTTGGGAAGATGGGATCAAAAGAGCTGTGTCCTATGGATGACTGATGTAGGCTGAAGAACATCCATGTTAGAAGGCAGCAGTGTCAGTGGCACCTGACAGCTCCTTAGAGGGAAGCACATCCCTCTGTGGACATCTTTGCTGGAATGTGAGCCCATAGCTTCCTCTGCTCCCTTGCATGGATCCTGCCATGCTCTCAGTGGCAGGCCTCAGGTTAATGAATAGTTCCCCTGGTTGCTGGAGGAGCTGTGGAGAAGGGCTAAGACCTTGTCAGTGTTACAGTTAAGAGAGGCAGGCTCTATTTTTGACCTTTTAAATAATTTTTGCTTTCTGTGATGCTTGTAACAACATGAACAACTCAACAGACCTATTATTCAACAAATATTCACAGCAAATATTTGGTCACTTGAGAGTTTAATTCCACCTGCCCAGCTTCGCTGTACATTACTTTGGGCTAGCAAAAGACTTTGAATATGATTAGCCATAGCCATCTCCATATCTCTACAATGTGGTTTAAAGCAAAAACCAAGCTTGTTCCACACCTCTTTTCTTGCATTCATAGGTCTTTCCAAGCACTATCCTGAGCCACAGCCCAAGGCCAGTGAGCAGAAAACCTACCTGCAGGTTTATTTTCTTGTTTAGTGTCGGTTTCAAGCAGTTCCCAAAATGATAATTTTTCAAAGCATTAATTTCCTCTTCCATTCTCCTTCATCCCAATGCCTGGCTCAGCCTTGCTTGTGTGTCAGCCTGCTCTGAGGACTCATGTTCAGAGGGATTCAGCTGGAATGCTAACGTGGCTGGGAGCTGGCACTCACGCAGGGCTTGGGGCAGCTCGTAGTGGCCTGACCTGTTTTTATTGAATCAGTTCCAGTTCAGCAGAAGTGGGTCAGACTACCTTCAACCATGTCGATCCAGAGCTTCACAAGAACTTGCCACTTTGGCAAAGTGGAAA
>VYXF01012266.1:702258-780068 GCA_013397295.1 Polioptila caerulea
AGCTTGGAGGGCAACAAGAACTGCAGTATTAAACAAATTACTCACTGTTCAACATTTGGGATCTTATGAAATGTTGGAGAATATTTTAAATTATGCAAATTAATATTTTCTTTCAGTATTGGCTGTGTTCCTGGCCTGTATTATTTTTCTGTGTTGGATATCTCCATCTCCAGTAGATATTCAGTCCTTAAAAGGGGTTGGCTTTTATTTTATTCTATTTATTTTTCTGTGATCTTAAATTCTAAAGAGATGTAATGGATCAGCTGAGATATGTTTCCTGTTGCGAGGAGAGGGAAGGCAATAGCCTGAAAATCATTTACAGTTCAGCATTGAGCTGATATTTGTGAAGATGAAAACTTACTCCACAGCATTTTTACCTTGTGATTTGGAT
Organism: Polioptila caerulea; assembly: GCA_013397295.1. Lineage (NCBI taxonomy): Eukaryota > Metazoa > Chordata > Aves > Passeriformes > Certhiidae > Polioptila > Polioptila caerulea. The sequence continues at coordinate 702,650 of VYXF01012266.1, forward strand.
TCCATGGGGTAACATCAGCTTCAAAAATCTCGTCATGACGCTGTTTCCAAAGTCAAATAAGGAGCGTCAGTGAGAACACACCACCCTCAAGTGGCTCCCCTCCAGCTTCATAACCCCAATTTATTTTTGACATTGCACCATAAGACTGAAATGATTAATCTATAATAGATTATGTTGCAAATCTGCAACAGAAGAACAGAGGATATGATTTGCTCAGGATTTGGCACACTGGCAATGGCATGTCACAGCAAAGGGTTTAATGAATAACATACAACAGAAAAACAAACTGGGGGGAGGATGGGCTATTGCACTGGGACTTACATGTGGTGCAAGGGAACCCACCAGCCCAACAGCTACATTAACCACTTGACTTACCACTAATATTTGAGCAAATAATTTCCATTGGCTGTCCAGAAAGACTTCTCTAAGTGTAGATGTTCCTCACAGCCTGCCTTGAGCTTGCATTTCATAAGTGCTAAGTGCCTATAAACCAGAACAAGAGCTGTTTACCCTACCTTTGCAGTTGTCCTGTGGGGTCACAGGATTTGTGTTATGGAACTGCAAAGTGTAGTTATTTGTGAAAAGTGTTGAATTCCTGGGGGAAACACAAACAATTGGATGACTATACCATGTACTTGTGCTACTGAGTGCTCACCTTCATTTCTGAGAGTAAAGGATGTTTGTGTGGGACCTCCTGCATAATTTACTGTGAAACATTTACCATGGATAAATTTCAGCCTATGGAATTCTATTAAAAAGGGCAAGCATATTTTTTTCTGGGACATGGCTACCCCTTACACCAAACTTAGAAGCCAAAAGCAATCACAAAAAAATCAGAGTAACGTCCAAGTTCACAGGCACCATTTTCTGGTGACACTAAAAATGTATTTGCTAGTTAAAAAAAATTATTGCCTTTTACTGTAATTTTAAAATTTGATTAGAAACACCAGAAATTTCAGAAAAAATGGTCTCTCACCTCTCTGACCTTGGCCAAATGCTGAAGAGCAACCATCAGCCTGAGAGCGACACTGAAAAATGGAGGGCAGAGTAAAGCATCGTTGTACTGTTATTGCCATTCAACAACACCTCCTTCTGTAAAATCTCCAATTCTCTTTCCACAGTATTTCCATATTTACTAAGTAACCTGGGGTAAATATGTTGCTCCAACCTTGATTTCTGCTATTTCCAGGGAGATTTACCTGCCAGTCTAGGCTGTCTTTTCCGGCATCAGAAATTGGGCAAAGTTCTCCATGTAGTAACAGGTTTTATTAGTCTGCAATGCTCCTTCCCTTGACCTGTTTGGACTCCTCTTTTGCTAGTGCTTCTGTCAATCCTTGGCTTTCTGTGTGGGGCCAGTGAAGGTCTCAGACTCTGGACATTTTGGCCAGAACAACACTATTAATTTATTTGCGTGCACCATCAAGCAGCAATCGTCTTTAAATTGTTGGCTGAAGGCAAAAGGGCAAGTCAGTGCTGTCTCTCATGGAACTACACGAGGCTGGTGGCAGCAGGGTAGACCTGAAAAGGCTGTGGGGCCAGAGAACTGCCCCAAGAGGCAGCACTGTTGATAGACAGCTGTCACAGGCAGCATCGAGACACCACTATGCTGTAATGTCCAGCCCATCAAAAGGAGATGCTAATAGCTTCACATAGCTGGGGTTTTGTCCCAGAGGTGAGGCCTTTCTTTGGTTCTATTGGTGTGTCTGGGTGATTTTCCCCTTTAGTCTAACAGCTAAACAGATGAAGCTTGCCAGGGTAGTGCTGACACCATCCAGCTTCTGCAGCAATGCACAACATAGCAGTGCACAACTCAGGAAAGGAAAACAGTATAGGAAAATAGGGATGCTGTTGCCACAAATCCTGTGAAGCCTGAATTTAAAACCCTCCTCCTCCCTTTGTTGAGGCCATGCTTCTCCCTAGAGGCATCAGAAATTGGGTCTTTCCCTCACACTCACCCAAGGTCCAGGAAGGGCTTTCATTTCTCTCTGCTGGGAAGTGAGTTATATATTGGGAATTATGCAGGATTTTTGATCTGGTTGACAGCAAAGGCAGCATTAACAGCTAAAATTTAGAGAACAAAACAGTACTTCAAGCTTTTGGGGGATTGATGCAAGTGGTTCAGCTTGATGCAAATTTCTTTCCAGGCCATTTTATGAGCAAAAATATTGTCTCCATTTCTGCCTCTAGGCACTCCTGACCACAAGCTGAGATCTCACATACAGACCAGGAATGGTGGGGTGGAGATTGCCACAGAGCTTGAATTTCATACACATATGAAATATATACAAATTATATAGAGTTTCAGGTCTTCAGTGGGAAGTATCAAGGGCCTTAGCAGACACAGAGGGCTGAAAGCATCTGCATTGAAACAGGAGTCAGGGCAGGTCTAGGTCAAGGACCTGGCTCAGAAAGTAGAGAGCAGTGGGGTTTCATTCCTGGCTGTGCAAAGATCTGAAATAACTCCCTGCCTCATGTCTTACTTCCCATCCATGGCATTCCAACCATGGAAAACCTGTTGTACTTATGAGATGCTAAAACTCCTCTCATGCTTTGGGGTTATATAAATGCCATGAAAGCCCACAGAAATGGATATGGAAAACCAGCACCCAGATCCTGCTCTCAGTCAGCCTGTGTCCTACTCTACCACAGCTCCTTCAAGCTCAGGAGGGCAGGTGAGTGACAATGTGTCACCCTCTGCAGCTCATGGCCCTGGCCCTGAGTCCACAGAGTCCAGGGGTCTTGGCATTATGGTGTAAAATGTAAACAAGTGGGTTTTTTGTTGTTGTTGTATTTGTGAAAGCCATTAATCACAGGACTGAAGCAGTTGGATGAACCATAATTTACTACCATTAATTCCTCTTGTCTGTGTTTTTCTAAAGGTAACAACCATAGATGCTGAGGTGGCTGCACTTTGGACAAAACAAATGCCATAACAGGATGTAGCTGTAACAAACCTGTCAAAGCTCATAAACAAACAGTCATCTATTTAATCACTAATTATTAATCCAATTCTGATCTTCAGTAACTCAAAATGAACTGTTTAAAAAAAAGTGATACTTGTTAGTCTAAAGCAATTTAAAAACATGTGTCCAAAAGTAATGCATTGGTTTACTGTGGAACTATCCATCTGTTATTACAAGAAAATTAGGACAGCAAAAATAAACCTTACCCCATGAAATCAGCCATATGAGAGAAGACTCCTTTTGAAACTGCCCCCACCTGAAATCCTAAACTGAGTGCTGAAGGAGGCAGACAAGTGTTAATGAGCAGGACCTGCACCATATTCCTGCCCCTCTAAAGCAGCAGAACTACAAAATGGATGGGCATGAAAGAAATTCCAGATTTGCTACAGATTTCTGCTGCTTAGTGCCTAAAAATTTAGTTTATAGAGCCTCTCAATCTGTGCATGGAAATGAGTCAACAGCAGAAGCACTTCTGACCTCTTTGAAGATTTTTAGCATCAACTCAACTCTTCGTAAAATCTTTCCAAGCTAATAATACTGTATTCTTGGATTTTAGTTGGGTTTTTTTAAATCAAAACTGTATATATTTCAAATTTGGCAAATGACTGGACAAAGCAGTGTTAAAAATTCAACTGCACTAATTACTAGCTGAGCAGCATAAAAATCTCTGAATAAATGTCAGTCTAGGAGATAAGCTCTTATCTTAATCTAATGACTCCACAGACTTAATTTGTCAGGCCAGCCTAGTTGATGAAAAACAGGTTTCTATTCTCCAGTGTTAGCAGCCACATCTTTCCAAATCTTTGAAGTTGGATAGTAATACCATCAGTGTCATCCTGCAAAAATCTTGTGACCAAGCCAATTCCATTGCTATTGTCCTGTTACACTAATTAAAGTTGTTTCACCCTCATCGGTGTGCAACAGGTGAAAATGAAGGCAATTTATTTTTAGATTTGTTATATTCTGGGATAATCATTCTTGCTTCCCACTGCCCACAACGATGTGTTAATATTTCCAGCTTTCTCTCAGTATCAGAAAGCCAGGCTTTTTAGCAGGGCTCCACAGGCAGCACAGTGCTATCCCAGGACAATTCCTGCAGTGCAGACAAAGCACACAAGTATGTGTGTGTGGTTTATTTGTGTAGAGAAGAGTAATTTTGAGCTCAGGCAATGAATTTGATCTTAAGAGATGAGTTTAGGTTTTTGAAGTTCTTCCCTAAAGGAAGCATTTGACATATTTAGAACCAAATGTTCACAGTGTTTGGACAAAGTGGATTAACAAATAGAAAAAAAAGAAATTGGCTGCAGCCAGTGTTTCCAGTCTCCCAGTCTTCAACTAACTTTTCTGGTGGGAACCTGGTAGGCCTTTTGTGCACTGTGCCCCATTTCAAAGAATACCATTTAAATATGTTGCTCTTTATCCCAACCTCAAAACTTTGAGGGATATGCTTGGGTTTGGGACATGAATTTTATTCTGATGATTCTGAGGAAGATGACAAAGTAACAAAAACCTGATGACAATAATAATGCTAAGGTGCAATCTACTGAGGCAAAGCCAAGAGGCCAGTCCTGCTCTGGACTCTGCTGGCACTGACATTATTAACTTTATCAACATTAGATATATTGAGATATTTACCTGCTCGGGTAAACCTCTCTGGTATCAGGTTTTATAGCAGTGCAACTCCACTGACTTCAGCAGAATTTCACATCATACAACCAGGAAAAGGGAGTGGAGACTTAGCCACCTTTTTCTAGTATTACAAGATCCCTGATGCCCAGAGCTGACTGGGTGAAGCCCACATTACTTCCCGGACTGGCAGGATTGCAGGGTCAGAGGCAGCTCTGTGTGGGTGCAACACAGGTCATTCTGGGATTTGTTTTGGAATGCTTTAGAAGCATTTCACTGTTTGGCTGGGAACACCTCTTGGATAACACAAATTTAATCAATTAGATCACAAATGTCCCTCCTTCTGGGTGAGAACACTGCCTACTCACAAATTTAGTCTAAGTAGGACTGCAAGGGGACCACACAGGTCATGTGCTGGCATATCTACAAGAGTATTCAGGAGTCAGTGCACGTGCATTTTCATTTCAAAGGCTCATGTGTGTGCATGGACAGCAAGTTTAGCATCTGAGCTGTCCTGGCTGTGATGTGAGTTCTGTGCCAATGCTGTAGCAGCCAAAGCCTGTGAGCCCATGCATGCAGGCCATGAAGAAGCTGGATGGGCTTCTTCACCTGCAGTATTGCAGATCCTCAGCAGGGAGGACATAGAGGCTGAGAAGAAGGGTGGGAAGCTTCACAAGCTGCAAATGCCTTTAAATCAGAAACTGTAATTACCCCAGCTAATTGAGTGCTGCATCTGATGTACACAATAGCATCTTCTAACATCCTGGCTAACACATCATTGCTCATGGCATCTTCCTGTTAGTTGAGAGCCATAATAGATCTTCCTTCCTGTTTTACCCACAGCCATGCAAAGGAGCAGAGTTTGCAGAGCAGTGCCAGTGAAGTGCTCATAGTCCCTAATGTGACCCAGAATGACAGGGCTGCTGGATAAATTAGAGGCAGATTTCCACAGATATATGAGCTCCCCTGAATACAGATCAGTACCAACTTCAGATTTTTAAAGCTTCCAGGCTCCGTATTGTCACTGGGAGTTGAGAGCACAAGGGTTTTTGAAAATCCCAGGCCCTGAAACATATTTAAGCTCTGCTGCCTACTGCTTCCTTGGATCAAGAAAACTGAACTCTTTGAAAGCACTGGGCTGCAGTCAGTATCTATCTGATCTTCTGAACAATAATAAACTTTTGGTGCATGGTCTGCAAGCTTGCGGCCTCATCTGACCAAAGCTGAATTTACATCCATTGATTTCATCATGGAAGTGATGGTTCACTCTGAATATGCCAAATTCATTTATGTTAGAGCTATGGCCTGGAATAGCATTCTTTAAATAAGAATTAACGGCTCCTCACTTTTCCTGCTCTGAGTCACAGTTTAAATCTACAGGCCATTCCCAACACAGCTGAAACAGAAAACGAATACATGGAAGTGAAATTTTCAAAGTGAAATTTGAACCCCTTCTCTCTGAAGAAATCCCACCTATTGATCCAGTCAAATAACTGCAGCCCTCTCAGGTCCATCTTGCAAAGTCTCCTTGTCCGGCTTCTCACCACAATTCTTCAAGTGCACTGGGACTGTCTTTCAGTAGAGGACAGGTGCCAGTGAATCAAGTTGAAAAAATTAAAACTTCCATAGATTAAATCCCAGTCCTGGTGAAAGATATGGCAAAACCAGTGACTACTTGTATCTTAAGACATTATCTCAAGTCTGAATTGCCACTGGAATACTGACTCCCTGATTTATGCAATGAGTTTAACTTGGAATTAACAATTTTATTGCCCTTTCCTCAGCAGCTGGAGCAGTGAAGGGGCTGGCTCACATTGGAGCTGCTCCCTAGGGGTGGTGTAGTGGGATCCAGCTGGCTTGAGTCAGGCTGCCCATGCTTCAGGAGACTTTGTGGTTTCATGATTCCCTTTGCTCCCTCTATACTCTCCAACACTTGCTCCTGTCATCCTGCTACAAAAAAAGTTTACCTGCTCTGGCCTGCAAAGGAGCCCTGCTATTTTTGGACTGTAGCCAATAAGAACAACTTCGGGTGCTAAGGAAAATGAATCAATCTGAAAGAACAAAAGTGGGTCCTTTATAGAAAAATATTGTGACTCCCAATTGGAGGGCTGTGGATCCAGATCAGTTTTCCTAGCAAAGAGGAATAACTCTAATCTAAACATAAAAAGAGGTCTGTCATGGTGAGATACAAAAATGTAGGGGTAGCTGCCAGGTTGGAGATTGGTCTTGATGAAGTATTAGTGCTGACAAGCCAATAATGAGCTAAGGCCCATGGTGAGGCTGCAACAAGCTGAGGCCACTTGGCTTGACTAAATGAAGTCCAAATGCTGGCACCAGTGCTGGAGGCAGAACAAGCAGAGTCAGAAGGAGCAGGATTTCTTTCTGGATTTGCAATGAGTATAACAGTTCACACACCTTGTGCGTGAGTGCAGGGCAGAGTGTGCCATGTTAATACCTTTGATGCAGCATTCCTAAAGGGAAGTGTTTGTCAATTTTGCTATAAGTCTTTGAGCATAACAGCCTTAATTCAATGTGTCAGATAACAGAAAATCATATTGGCTTATATTTATGACTTATCACTTCTATCTTAGCACTAGAGATGTTTGGAGAGCAAAGCAGCTCTTCAGTTTGTGTTTTGCTTTGCTTTTATTTTTAATCCATCTAAGCCTTGCCAGGCAAATCCATAACACTTATATACCATTGCCATATCTGCTGCAGAATAGGTGGGAAGACACATCTGAAATGCACTGAGGGGGTATTTTTGATAAGTCACAGGTTATGTGACTTAAGGGAAGGGTAGAGAATTGAAGATAGGCAAGAAGTGAAGAACTCTTAATGGGCACCTGATGCACATGCTATTGCATAGGTCAAGGAGAGCTGCACCCAAGGGAACACTACTGATGACTTGTATTTCTTGTGGCCCTTGGGCAGTCAGGATTCTTGAGCTGACATAGGAAAAAGGATGAGCCTGGACCCTCAAGTGACTAACAGACCCATAGGAAAACAACAAAAAAAAAAAAACTTCTAATGAATAAAGAAAAGGCCAGAATTCAAGCTGTTCATACCAAGGTAAAAGAGCCCAAATCATCTCAGGAATTTGGGTGCTTAAGTGTCTTTGTTTAGGATCCTGCCCCAAATGACTCTGATGACCAGGATCAGTATGAGTGGAGGGTTGTCTCATACCTAGAGGCTGGTTAGCAAATCTCCACTAACACTAAAACAAAGAGAACTGGCTTGGTAATTCTACCACCTGATCATGACTGTTTTTTGAGATGGGGCCAAAGCAGGTAGAAAGCTGGGTTAATCTCAGTTGTTCCAAAATATGCTCCGCTGCCATTTATAACAGCTGCTGAAATGTTTGGGTGAGGCTCTTGCTTTTATAGCACTGCAGTGCTATAGAGAGAATGAGCAGCTTTGTGGAGAATGGCCTCCCTCAAGTGGGATGCTCTCACCTCTTTACAGAGGTCACTGGTGTGGCCACACTTTGACTGATGCTTACATTTTGGGCACCACAATATAAAAGGATATAAAACGATTAGAGATCATCCAAAGGAGAGCTACCAAGATGGTGAAGTGTCTGGAGGGAAAGTCATATAAAGAGCAGCTGAGGTCAGCCTGGGCAAAAGGAGACTGAGGGCAGAGCTCACTGCAGTGAGGGGCAGAGGAGGGGCAGGCACTGATCTCTGCTCTGTGGGGACAGTGACAGGACCCGAGGGGGTGGCCTGAAGCTGAGTCAGGGCAGGTTTAGGTTGGATATCAGGAGAAGTTTCTTCACCCAGAGGGTGGCTGGGCACTGGAACAGCTCCCCAGGGCAGTGGGCACAGCAGCAGCCTGGCAGGTGCAAGAGCGTTTGGACAACACTCACATGGTGTGACCCTGGGGTGTCCTGTTGGACTTGATGATCCTTTCAACCCAGCACATTCTGTGATTCTGTGATTTTGGCCTTTTTAAGTGCACACTGATGATTTTCCACTTCTGTTTTAAAGGGAACCTTTAAGTGCCAGCATTTCCCCGGTTGTGGGCTCAGTTTCCCAACACTCTTTGGAGAAGAGGCAGATAATAAAGGGAGCAGTAGAGCTGCACTGATTCTTGGGACTGACAGCAAAGGTACCCAGTTAACAGACTGAGTGAGGGGACTCATTTGCTTGCAGAATCCCATGTGAATTGGATTATTCTTCCAATCAAAGTGATTGTGAGAAATTCTGATTTAATTTTTTTTTTTTTTTTTTATATGGGAAAGAGGATGCCTTTGTGAAATGACTGTTTAATAATACTTCAAAAGAACTTGAATCAGTCTATGGCTGCACTATATACAAATTAAAATAATTGATTTTTTGGCAGCCTTTTAAGAGATCTATAAATTAAAGGGATTTCTGATACATTTTGGGACTTTATTTCATGTCGGCTTTCAGAGTGCCCTCCCTCTCTGAGCTGAAAGTCAGCCACAAAACCAGACAGAGCCTCTCATTTACTCTGCCCTCCTGACTCAGTGTCAGTGAATCTCCTTCAGGAGTGACCATGGTTGGGCATGGCGGGTCCTGAACCTCTGCCAGCTCTGCACCCTTCCCTTTCATTTCTGCTTTGAGAACTTTACATCAAGAAACAGAAACTGCCCCAAACCCACTCCTCTGGGGAGTTAGTTTCTCTCCCTTTCTCCATTAGTAGAAACTGATTCCCTCACCCAGTTTGTGTTGCACCTGGGCTGTCCCCATTCTGTGCTCTGATGGCAATGGGTTCAGTTCTATCTGTGATGACCTAAAAATAGCACTCAATTAACATTGCATTTCAAGAATTGGAAAATTTCCCAGAAGTCCATTCTTTTTTCTTTTTCTGTTTCATTACATTTTACAGTAATAATACACAAGCCTGTAGAAAACATGACGGGTAATGAAAAAATGTAATTAATATAAGCAGTGTAAAGCATTTTTTTTTCCCTCTGTTGTCCTTGCAGAAAATTACTGCTTTAAACTGAGCAGGATGTGAAAATGCATAAAGCAAACAGTAATATGCTGTGGTTTGTAAATATCTTATGCAAAATAGTTAAATCAACTGCTGTTTATTTTTCTTACTTTGTGTCACAAGCTCTTAATTTTTTTTTTTTTGTTCATTACTTTTTTCATTTGTTCTCTTTTGGAGGTTTGCTCTCTTTCATTTTAAGAAAGTCACTGACTTAACTGTATTTTTTTCTGCTATAGCTAATTCTTCTCACCATCTCCTCCTGTTTGCTGGCTCTGAAATGCAACATACTCTGCAAAAGTGTAGCGAGCCAGATCCTCACTATACTGGGGATCTGCTCTCCTTGTCTTGGGCTTAAAAAAAAAAAAAAAAGAAAAGAAAGCATTCTTATCCTACAAACAAACAACTAATTATCCCAAATCCTGCAACAGCTTTATGACTAACTAGCATTCCTGACTGTTACTGTAGGATTCTGCACTGTTTTAACAAGGCTGCCTGGTCACAGTTCAGGAATGGGCTGTGAGCAATAGGCACACAGCATTAACTAGTATGGCACAGTATATGCCATCTCTCCTCGGAATATTTCTCTCTGGCTATCTGTAGAACTTGTAATACCCAGCAATATCTGAAGGTCACAGCAGAGTTTCTGAGCTGAAATACAAAACAGCATTCCAAACACATCTTCTGTGGCCAGACAAGAAACTGCTTATGGTTTATTTTCCCTCCCCCCTCTGCACAGCTGACATCCAGCATTAGTTATTGTTTATTTTTGTCTTGTTCCTGGTTCTAAAGGTTTCCCTTATGGCCCTGATTTATGTGAACTTTCAGATATCACTCGGGGCTTTTCTGCCTCGTCCGCTCTGATGTAGCTGGTTCCCCTGTGAAGGTAGGTTTCCCCAGCTGAAGATCTGTTCCTCTCTCCTGTGGCATTCTGTGCAGCCATTTGGAGTCCCAGATGTAGGAAATGAAATAATCCACGCTCATACAGTCATGAAAGTGCCCATCTGGCACACAGGAACATCACGCATTGGAAGCACACAAGCGTGAGCTCACTTTTGTTATGGCATTTCATAAACAGAGATGCAGTGAGCCAGCAAGTCAGGTCCTTTGGATAATAACAATCGTCTCCATCACACGTTGTGTTTAAAAAATAGGGAAAGAAAAAAATCAAGACAAACTAGAAAATTTTGCTCTGAGGAGAAATTTCTACTTATAAACGTTTTTTTTCCCAGTGGTCTGCTGTACTTACACCTCTCTGGCTCTCTCCACTCTCTATGTAGATTTAAGACAATGGTGACAGTTGAAATGTAGCCAGTTAACTCTTAGTTAGCTCTGAAATCACCTCTTCCTCACTGTTCAAAGGAAGAAAATATTAGATCATACTTACAAAAGTGAGTCCTATAAAAACAAATTGCATGTTACTGCTTTCTTATCACTACATAAAATTCACAGAAACAGTCTAATAAATGACCTCACCACTCAATTCTGAAGTATACAAATTAAAGACAGCAACAGATAAGCCAAGAGAGATTAATGTACAGTGTGTGTGCCTGTATGTGTGTGTTTGCATGCCTCTTTGAGGATATACCCATATGCTGTTGACATTCAACCTCTGGAATTATAATTAGGGGAAAAGGCAGATGTGTAAATTCATCTTGCTGGGCAGCATATATATGTTGCACTAGTCCCTGATTAATTCAGTTCTTGAACACTTGAACACATTTACTCTAAGACAAAAGGTTTCTGTTGGGATATGTTGGCTAATAAAGGGCTAGAAAATGGCGAAACAATGAGCAGCCCAAAATAATGGACTAAGTTCAATGCAACTAAGTAAAACCCAAGATTATTTTTACTATTTTAGCTTTGCAAAGTAATTGAAAAAAAGGACATCCTAGGCATTTTGTTGAATGTCATTGCATGTTGTAAAGAAATCTTGAGATGTAATAAACTTCTCAAAACCCCCACCATTAATTCTGCTGACACTGCTGTATTTTCAGAGGGATTGCTGCTCAAAGGGGTGAGATTTTTAAAGTCAGGAAAGAGCAGAAAGAGGTGTCAGGTCTCCTAAACCATTGCTGGAAAACTATGCCCATTCCAAAGTGGGGGTGTGGGCCTGCCAGGGGCAGAGGCCTGCCACTCCATGGTTTATGAATATTATAAATTATGGATAATAGTAAAAGAAAATAGTATCTGAATTTTACATGACCCAGTTTTGTATTGTATTTGGCAAACAATATCTGGTCCAGTATATTTTAAATACTAAATGCTAAGTTAGGAAAACAATGAGATGTTTGTAAATATGATAAACCATTACAATATACTGCTTCTCATTTGAAAAGTCATTTGTGCAAGAAATGATTATTGACCCACAATATGTAAATGATTGAAATACAGAAATTAATATTTGGGTCAACTCATGTATTTTTCAACCATGAAATGAAAAGCTCAGTATTCACATTCCAATTCATACATGAAAGCATCACAGCACTATTACTTGGCTATTGTATTAATTTATTATTGCCTTAGTTAATGACATACAGTGTTATATCTCTACTTTCAAATGAGAAGGCATTTTATACCACAGTAATGTTTCAACCCAGGGTGTCCCCTATCCTGGACTCCTTACTGGTGACAATAAACCAAATTCAGAGCTGATATGGAAGAAAATAAACAGCAATGCTATCATGAAGTAGGTTTTGGCCCTAACATACCTTGAAGGTTGCACAGGAAGGACTGGCTCCTGCGTTACAGCTCCTCTGTTCTGTCTGGGGTTGATTCTCATCTCCTTCACTTGAATTTTACTCAGTGTGATGCTCCATATTTACTGCAATTAATGCTGAAATAAGAACAGCATGGGATCAGTGCATTTAGTGCTGTGGGGCAGTCCTTATTCCAAGGGTCTGTTTCTGCTCCCTCCTCCTTTTCCCTGAGTCATGGGGAGTCTGTGGGAGTGTGGGGTTTCTAACTGCACTGTGGGAGTGCTCGCTCCTCCTGAGGAAGCTGCAACAGGCCCCTCAGCCCAAGGTGACTTTCATTCCAGTGACTTCATTCAGTACCCATGAAACATGCCAGGCTGTGACTCCAGAGACCCAGGGGCTCTCTGTCTCCCCAGCAGTGTCCAAGACCTAGAGCAGCAGGACAACCTCTGTCCCCGGGCTGGCAAGAAGGCAGCCGTGAGCCTCTGATGAGTTCTTCCCCAGGCACTCAGAGCAAAGGTGCCTCAATAAGGTTGTCAATACGGGCCAACCTGTGCAAGCTAGACCTACAATATATTTTGCTCTTGGACTATTATCCATTACATTTCAAATGCATCGGCTACCAAGCTTAGCTGGATTGAGTCTGACTTAAGGTCAACCATCCAAATAATTCATTAGTATCCTATAAACTGTGTGCTCCATCTTCATGGCTTTTTATGCAAAAGTAAACAATGCCTCATTCTTTGTGCCATCAAGTATTGTATCACTTGATGGGTCTATCTCCTTAAAGAGATGCATAATTTAAATACAAATAAATGTATGAGTGAAATCCATGTAGAATGATATTCATGACAGACAAAATGAATGAAGAAGAGATGGGCAAAACAATTTAGATAATACCCAAAAGCAAAGCATCACAGCTAAATCAGGATTAACCCATGAAGCATGATGTGTTTCATGAAATGACTTTGGTATAGTCTAAAATGACAATGACTCAAAAGAATTAAGAAGGGCAGCATTGCATCAAGTTTGCTCCCGTGTTCAAACATGTTACACACATACTGGATCACGTCTACAGGAAAGAGCTTGACTTTTTTTTTAGTTAAAATGATATATAATTATATTTGTACGTATTTTACAGAGAAAAAATTAAATTTATTTTGCATAAAACTGTTTTATAGCTCAGACAGAAATCATTTTAAGCAGCTTTAAAAGACAATAGGCCCAGCTCTACATGGCTTGCAAGATAAGGTAAAGAAAATGCGATACCCCAGCACTACATAAAATCGTGGTGAAGGTGTAGTAGTGGTCAGTGTTGTAGCCACTGCCCTCATGGTGTGATTTAGAAACTGCCCCCACTGGCCGGCTGTATGGGAGGGGCAATATCCTCCTGGTCCTGCCCAATTAATCATCCTCTGGTTTTCTTAGTCTCTGGTGCAAAAGGCAGACTCAGATGACTAATTCTGGCAATAGAGGCCCTGCTTGTCAACAAGACCTCCCTTTGATAGAAGCGTGATTTGGTTTTAATTTTCTTTCAGCCCATTCATTTATTTGAGGCTAATGGCTGACATGAATCATAGCGTTAGAAGGGAGAAGCACGATTTGTACTAGCAGCCTAAAAGGGATGGCACGTCCACCAGGGATGGCCGGAGCAGAGGATGCAGTTTCTTGATGCTTTGGACACAGGAGAGGATGGGCAGAGTGGCTCCTCCAAACTCTGTCCTGCCCTGCTCGTAGGGAGGGCAGCATCAGCTGAGAGCACAGCCAAGGTGTGAGCAGAAAGTGGTGCTGTTTTGCAATGGATTCAGTGGGAGTCTCAAACTGACAAGGTGATGATTACTGCGGCCCCAACCAAGTGCAGTCTTTGTTTAACTTTTCTAGTATGAGTAAGCTAATTGGCGTCACTGGGCTTGTGTGCTTAAAAGTTCTGGCTGTGTTAAAATACTTGGGCCAGGGAGTAATGGGTGTTTAGCACCTTGCTGGGCACAGCCCTGGGACAAGCCCTGACCTTCCGCAAAGCGGGTGTGCCCAGTCCGTGATTACACAGCCCCACACTCTCCACAGCCCCGTAACGCTGGGCATCGTCTAAATCACAAAACATCGAGGCAGAAAAAACTGGCAACAAAATTAGCAGGAGGCAGTCCAGCTGACTCTGTAAGAAGCTTCAGAGTTTCAAAATTAATCTTGAATTTACCTCTAACCTTGAAAACAAAACTAATTGCAGAATGCAAGACTCCCTGAACATGTTAGGAAACTTGATAGGAATACCTAGGAAAAAACACATACACTTTAGATAAACCCCCCATTTTAATTGTATCAATTCTGCCAATTAATGATAATGGAAGAGCAGCCCAATTAGCTAAATAGCTAATAGTTTTATCAAGCAGAGGCTGGCAATTTAAAGCAAACAAATTCATTCTAATTTTATCCCCTTGCACACCAAGATGTTTAAAGGATAATGGGGGATCCAATAAAGGATATTGCTCAAATAGAGCTACATTTAAATCACCTAATGGCTTTAAGAGTTTTACCCCAATTAACAAAGAAGAAACATGAACATCATTCAGTGACTTCCAGCATAATCTTCATTAAAGAAAATCTTCATTAAAAAAATAACATATCCTCCAACTAAGGGCAAAATGAAAAATATGACTGACTTTCCCCTTAAAAACAGTGACTTTTCCCAAAACAAAGGCTTCTCTGTAACAGCAAAAGTATCAGAGAAAAAAGACTCCCATGTCTAAGCCTCAGTATATAAATCATCTTCAAATTGTGGTCATTAGTTTTAACATAACAGTGGATTTGAATAAAGGAGATTGACCTATCTAACATATTTAAGACCAAATCCTACTGTTACCTAAATCTGAAATAAGTTAAGGCTATTGAAGAGAATCAAAAGCCTTTTCAAAACCAATAGCCAGAACAAATTCCCCATGATCATAATTTTGAGGATAAAAAATCCATTAAAGTGATGTCTTTGATTGCTATTAATGAAGCAATCTGGAATAAATCCAGAGTGATCCATATGGATAATCGAATCTCTCATTTTCTCACATTTTACAGATTTGGGCCCTGATTTATGTGACAGTGATGGGCAAAAGGCTCCTTTCTTTTTGACTCTGGGCTGCCCAGCCTGGACAGATGATGTCACGGTCTCTAAAGGGAGCTGGAAGAACAATGAACTCGATGCACAAAGAAAGAAGAGCTCAAATAAATCGACTTCCAGCCTCAACCACATATCCCCAAATACCTCTCCTTCACTGCAGGTCTTGTGAAGGTTACTGTGGGCTGCAGAAACCACCAAAGTGCTGCTAATTAACTGGCACAAGCCTCCCTCCCTCCTCAATATCCCCCTCATGCCTCAGAGGTGCTTGGCACTCTCGCTGGCCTGCCAGGCTCAAGCAGAGACAGGGATGTCACCCAGGGGCAGAGGTGGCCTCCAGAAAAGCCCCAGGTAAAGCCTTTGACTGAAGATTAGCTGCTTTTGGGGAAAGGTAGAAAGACTTTCCCTCCATTGTTAAGCTCTTGTTTGCCCAGTGAAGTATGAGATTTAGGCTTCTCTCCCTTTTTCTTTTAAATAATGTCATGAACTCAGAGACAATGAACCCCCCTCATGCCCGGAGCTGTGGCCAGGTCACCCTACCTGGGGGCAGGGTGGGTGCAGAAGGAGCCCTCTTCTTCCCTCTGCCACCCACAATGCCAACCTCAAAGTTTTACTGCTCTCCTTCTCTGCCCTTCTCAGACAGACGATTCCAGCACCTCACCCCTCAGCACCAATTTTATGGCTCCCAGATAGATCCTAACCAGTGTCTCCCTTCCCTGCACGCACTGCTGCCAGTCAGATCACCTCCGTGAGCCAGCCTGCCTCCTTCCCTCCCCTTGCAACTCCATCTCTTCTCCCACATGGCTGTCATCTTACCTGGTGCCTTGGTTTCTCCTGCTAAACTGACCATCTCTATTCTGGTTCCCTTGGAGTTGCTGGAAAATTTGCCACTCATCCCAAATTTTGAAAATTTCATCGAAGATCAGTAGTGCTAGAGAGGAATAGAAAGTTTTCATTTGTGACTGTTTTTTTGCTGCCTGTAAGCTCTCTCTAGGGCAGGTGCCCATCTTCTTCACCCTTCCCTCAAGTGAGAATTACCTGTGGTCTGAAAACTGTCGCATCCTGCAAAATGCTCCTGACCCCATGCCACAAAGCCATGGCCCTCCCATCCCTGAGCAACACTGCCTCAGCCAGAATTCAATAATGTACTTGTACTATATGAACTTGTAGGAAGTGATTTTTGTTTGAAACCAAATTCTAGATTTCAAGCAAGAACAAAAAAGTTAGACAGCAGTTCAATACACTTTGTACAGATATCACACTATATTTTGAGCTTTCACCTTCATTATCATCCTAAACTATCTTTGAGTCAAATTTAATTTCACAGGTGTAACAGCTCCTTTTCCTTCTCATTTTCCTTCCTTCTAGTGACTGCACACTGAAGGCAAAAGCTCATGGGCTCAGGTTTTTTTATATACTTTTATCCAAAGCAGATGTAAGAGGGCCTTTAGAAGTCTGATCTTTGTACGGAATAGTTACTGACAGAACCATCTGCCTCTCAAACACATGAAATTATATATAAAACTTTGACTTCACAACCAACTGACAGTCTCCTGTTGCTCCCACTCTTGCAACTCTATTCTGCATTTAGTTGCCACTAAAAGATATGCAACTGCAAGTTGGTTTTTTTCACAAGGGCGGCATCTATCATGTCACTCGACATGGATCCATGTGTCAGAGGTGTCTCTTTGTAAAAGGATGCCCTTGGGTGACCAGGGTCAGTAAAAATTGCTGGTTTTCCTTATGATAGTGCAATTAGGACAGAAGTTGTCTCCTTTTCAGACTCACTAAAAATGAGGTAAACATAAAAACCTAAGACCAAGAACACAAGGCTGATAATAAATCCAACTATTCCAATATTTTATGTCTGATAATTACAAGTAGTGGATGTTCAGAAGCAGAAGTGTAAGAACAGGCCAGATACTGAAGTTTGGCCAGTGTTATGTGCCCTCCCTGTAACCTATGGCCTACGTAATCTTGTTCAGACTCGGGCAGTATGTGGTGAGATTACCGAAATCTTCAAGCTAGACCGAAGGCCAGTTGTTGACAATTCTTGAGGCTATGTAGAGATTACTGTTTAATGTTAGAGTACAACCATTCTTTCCTACTTTTTAGAGATCTGAAATGATAACCTGCAGCTCATCTAAAAGATCTTCATTGTTCTTCATTGCCCACAGTACTTTTCCTAAAATCCTTTAATCAGTTTGAATGAGAGGTGAAAGCAGACACTTTACCATGAGATTTTTGGAATTTGTGCTGACACAGCGGCTCTGGACATATCTGTGAAAAGTTAAGACAATTGTTAGGAAAATTGGGAGAATTAAATGAGTTGAACCAGCAATGGCACCATCAATATTCTCTACTAGTGATGGGAGAGGGCAACAATTCACTACCAACTATGCCCCGGCAGATGGATGTTTCTAAGAGCAAAAATGCTAAGCCCTGGCATTTGTAGGATGGTTTGGAGATTGTGGAGCAGGCTCCAGGAAGTTTACCAGTCCCAGCTGGGTGATAATCTACAGTGGCCACAGTGCAGGTAGACATCTCATCTAATTTAAGGAGTATGCAAAGACAAGTGTTTGGGAGAGTCATTAATGAAATTTGACCTGGAAAGCACAGCAGCTTTCATCTGCACAGAGGCAGCGAGTAAGATGGAAGGAGCATTTGGGGTGGAGTGATGAGCCTGCTGAGCCCACCTGTCATGGCCCTGACAGAGAAGAACCTTTGCCCCATGAAGTAAAGCTATCAAAAGTTAACAGGATTTCTCTGCAGCCAGACAAGAAAGAAGAGATAGGTGAAACTTTCTTCCCAGGTTGATCCCTACTGGCAAAACTAATGGGCAGTATAGCAAATGTAGCAAATCATAGTCATAGTATTTTTTTAAGAAACCAATGCCACTAGTCAGCTCTGGGACACAGACTGAAAAATACAAAAGCAGTTATGAATTCCATTAGCTTTTTTGAAACCAAAAGAATTTTAGCACCAGAGGAGAACAAATTCTGCTGCTAGTTACAGTGACCCAATTCCAGTAAAGCTGATGGAACAACTACAGAAATACTAGTACTAAAGCAAACAGAACTATTACTGCTTCAGGTACAGGAAGAATAGTGCAAGCCCCTGGAATGCATGTTAGGCTGTGATGAACAGATATAACTATAGAAATAACTATCTCACTGTGTTGAGTAAGAGCAAGGAAGAGTGAGAAACCTTTTATGATGTTCTACCCCTTAGAAAGAAACCTGAACACGCAGCTTATTTTTATAAATAAATGTATTACCTGAAGAACAGTTGCACACACTCATTTACAGAGGATTTGGTATACATCTGTGCTCTTCAATAGATTATTCCAGGCCTTGAGTATTTCCTATAATTAATGTCAATATGCTTGGCTTATTTGTTATAAAAGAAAAGAATTTCTAATTAGCCTTTTTGATGTGCAAAACTTCAGTATTTCTCTCCAGTGTTTTTCAGATCATGTTTCTTATTTTATACTACTAAGGGATAGTAAGACTTAAGACTAATTCTGAAGTGATTCTAAATTGCATGTATGTAATAACCAGGCCTTGACCTGGCACTCACCACGGGGTGAGGTCCTCCTGCTATGAGCAATGTCAGAAGTCCACATAATACCAACTGGCCTAGTGACAAGTCAAACATTCCAAATTCCTGTTAAATTCAACCAACACTTTGCATATTTCCCTTTATTACAGTGACATGCACAATTTACCTTTAAACCCAAGCAAACCCTACTTGCCTTCACTGAACCTCAGGAGAGTCTTTGGGAAGAACAAAACCTTCACAAGCAGTGACATTCAGAGGCTTATCACAGCACACCAGGGACACAAGCAAATCTCCAGCAGTAGAAAAGAGTACAACTGTAGTGAGCTGCCTCCATGTAGCAATAAAGAAGGTTGAGGTGAGCATTTTTTTAATACTAGTCAACCCTGCAGAAAGACCAGATGAATTAAGAAGTTTTTGCCAAGCCAAAGTATAGGTTCTATCAGCAGCAAATAACAGGAGGGGGGAAAGTTAAGTGTGCAGACTCCTATCACTTACTCCTCTTTTTCTTGGCAGAAACTTAGCATTGAATTTACATTTAAGTAAAACCATGACACAAGAATGACTGGATTGGAAGCAATTGGAATATTTTCTTTTTGCCTTGAGTCTTGGATTAAAGTCTAAATGAGAACAGAGCAAGGCCTGGTCTGTGGAGGCAGACAGAAAAAATAAATTGTGCTTCTCTATTAAATTGGACATCCAAAGCACTTTATTGAATGCTGAAATGAGATGTGAGATTCCATGACAAGCTCACGTTTTCTTTCCTCTGCAGCCATCATTTAACACAAAGAGGCTTATTTTGCATATCATGGGGCCCTTGATCCTGAGCATTAAATACAATAGCTTCCCTAGAAGCTTTATAGCCTTGGCAAGACAGTATAGATTGGCCTTGTTGGTTGATTTGTTAATTCAAACAAGAACAGCCCATTTCTAAAATTTTGGCCAAATTAACATATTTTTGACTGTTCCAATGAGTTAATATCACAGTAGAAACCTGGACACAGTAGTCAAGTCTTTGATGATTTATTTAGTAGGAGTCATCTTGTAGCTAATTGTCTGCAATTTTTAACCTCATTCATGTGCACTGCTGATTCTTCTTCCAGCATCTGCAGTTTTCTCCTCAAGCTTTCTTACATCTCTGTATGTATCATTTCCAGATGGCAACTCAACTTCATCACAATGTTTTTATGAACTTGCCAAACCACATCCAAGATCTTCAGACTCAAAAGGAAAAGATAAAATCATCCTCAGAGGGCACCTCACCCTTCTGCACTCAGGCACATAAAAAAAAAAGAGCTTTAGGCTCTGACATTTTACATTAATGATGAGTCACAGCTTAGGGTTTTTTGGTTTGGTTTTTTAACGGTGTTGGAGTTTTCACCTTTCCATTCTTCCCCTGGATTTCTCACCTTGAAACCATATCAAAAGAGAGCAAATAGTGGTGTGCCATGTTTCCTCTTTGTACTGCATAAGTTACCATCTCTGTAGTGCTGGCCCCAGTGACATGCTTACCTGTCAGTCACTGCAGATGTACCACAGGAAGAATGAGGCTGGGAAGTTTTGGTTGGGAGTGCAGCAGACCTTGACACCACATTGGCAGTAAATCTTAGCAGAGATCAGAATCAACTCAAATACTCAAGACATTTGATGGCTGTAACCTAGATATTCCTGGGTAAGTTCAAAGAAGAATCTAACTCATGGTGTGGTTTTGTTTCCACCATGTTTAAGGATTGTCCTGATGTCTATTAAGTCATAAAAATGTAACAGTTCTAGTCACATTTCTGGCTAATCTCATGATTCTTCATGTATCATGAGATAGAAAGTCCTTCCTAGTGATTCTCTGCCTTCAGTTATTCTGGTGCATGACTCAGTGATTGTCATGTAATCTTAATTCGGTGGCTTTATGCCATGAGTGAATGAAGGGCCCTTTATGCCTGCTTTCTGTCTCCTATTTGTATGTTTATGAAGAAGGCTGAGTCCCTTGGGAGATGGAAGATACTCTGTTTGGGCAGTATTATTACCATCATCTACAGTGATCCATGCCTGTGGGAAGATATTTTTTAAAATAATAAGTTTTATTTTGCTAATGTAGCTATTGTTTAAATGTAAAATATAATTAGAGTATCCACCCAGGGTGTATGTTGTTGTGTAATTTTATAATACTACATCTAGATGAGTGTTGGCATTCTACCTATGTACTTAACCACACCCAGGAATGCTGGTATTGCACAATTACACACATCCTGTTGACTAATTACATAATAATTAGTATTTTTAGCATTTAAAGATGCACTCAGGTCAGTTGTGTAAGATTTTATGTCACTGCAAATTAAAGACAAAGAATAACAAATATTTCTAGTAAACAATGCTGTCCAGATAGCTTACTGAGCCTGGACAGAGTTTCCAGCAAACAGCAGGCCATACTTCATACTTCATTTTAAAATGTGTGACATTTTCTACATGTTTGGCAGAAACCCCTTCCCCCCCTATTTTGGGTTATTCTATTTTATAAAACTGAAGTAATTTTGTATTCAAAACAGTTGGAATTTCTGTAGTCTGCCTCCTTCATCACTTATCATGACTAGAGATAATTTTTGGCTGAAAAGGCATTGTGATATGCCTAGGGAAGGAAAATTGTTCTTTACAACGTCAACTCTGGAGGGAGTCTGGAAAATGCACTTTTAGTTAGCAATTACTTACAAAATATCCCAAATACTGTTGTTTTAAGAGAGTGCTACTGATTAGCCCTTGCCACTTGGATTTGGAACAGATTTTCCATAACAGTAGAGTGTCTTGGTCTGGTCTCTTGGTTTTCATGATATTGATGAGATACTGGATGAAAAGTCTGGCTCACGATTTGGATTTGGGGGATTTTAGATCAGAAACTTTTTGTTGCAATTTTGTCTTACATGTGCTTAAAAAAAAAATTGTGTAATATAACTTCTAAACTTGCTGTTTAATCTTAATTCAAAATTTACAGAAGGTGGCACAGAGGCCAAGTCCTGGGTCTTGCCTAGGGCACAGTTTGAGTAGCTGCAATGCACCAAGTGGATCGAATATGATGTTTCTGAGTGTGTCTGACCTGCCATTGCTAGTTTCCCTGGAACCCTCAGTTTTGCATGAAGCCATTTATGGGGAAAAAGATGGAAAATATGGACAATGTTCCCACCTCCAACTGTGTTTGTGAGGCAAAAGAGCAAAAGATATTTTGCACGTAGCTTCGGGTTTTTTTCCTCTTCATGAATTTGATTTCTAACCTGTCAGTTACTGAGGCAGCAAATGATTTTTCAAGACCCTGAAAACAAACCACTCCCCAGGAGTTTCTGTTTGGACTGCTTCTCTTTTCATGGGAAAAGAGATTATAGTGCAACACCAGCTTCTTTCAGCTACTCTGAAGAGTAACTTGTTGCGGCTCTAGCAAGTTAAAAATTGGCATTTTAGTCTGAACGTTTGTCCTCACCAGGCAGTTACTTTTTAGTGAACTAACACTTCTATGAAAGCAAAGTGGGGCTGTTTGGAAGGAGAACGATGTGAGACTGCTGAAATAAATGACACTGTTCAGTTTAGGGACATATGCAAGTAGCTTCAAAACTGCCCCTAAAGCCTTTGCAACCCCTCTACCCCAAATATCAGCAAGAAAGTCAGGAGAGTACTGCACTTCTCTGCTGCTGGCAGACACTTAAAAAGAGGCCAGCTTTCTGAATTTGTAATTGGGGCTCCTGTTGCTTCTAAAGGATCTCCTTTTATGTTCACTGCTTTCTTGCCTGGGGTACTTCACCCGTGACTGGTAGACAAGACATGTCAGAGGGACACAGTAACCATCCTCACCTGTTTACCTTGGTCACCACTGGCAAGCAAATAGCAACCTGATTTCCCACAGAGAACCAGTGTTTCCTCTGAGAGCAGTTGCTTGAAAAACTGTTCTTCAAACATAAGGCCGCTGTTGACACGATTGGTCAAATGCCTCTTTTTCCTTCTTTCCTTAAGAAAAATAAAGCCACAATGAATCTACATACCTTGCTATGTCCCTCCAACAGAAATGCTGTGGCTCATCTGCATGTATGATGAGCAGTATTTCATTATTGAAAATAATCCATACCAAAAAATTGCACCAGGCCAGCAACATAAGACCAACTTACTTCCTGATGTGAGTTTAAATGGCTGAGATATTAAACACTGAAAAACGGGGTTTATAATGGAAATACTGACAGACTATTAACTATAGCAGTGCTGCTCTAATAAATGAAATAGCCTGTTGTAATCTCTAATTCATAAATATGCAAATACAAGGCAGAGGATTTGCTCCAAAGGATGTCTCTATAATTTTAACTGACCTTTACTGATACTAAATGAGCCTGTTGCTTCTGGTTTTGTGCATTAAATAGAAAGTACAGGGAATCCTGTCTCTTGACATCCAAGGCACACTTTAGCTCCCATAAGTGCAAAAACCAAAATCCTTGCTACCTTCAACAGGAAAAATCTGGCCCCAGAACATTTAGGATGTGAGACACCTGGCATTAAACTGAACTCCTGACTGTACTTGATTTTAATTCTGTTCTCATCTGTGTTAATTATTATTATATTAATTCTTCTGTTTGGGAGAAATTAAGCACACATTTGCCCCATGTGTCAAAGAGCTTGACCTGCCAAAAGGCACTTACTTGCTCAGTGATAAACAGACCATCAACACAATGATATAAATGTTGAATTTTAGCCAGTTTCCTGTTCCGCACCAAATGGAAGTAAATCCACTGACTTAATATTTAATAACCTAAATGTAATTTCTTTTTTTTGCCTCACATTGCACAGTAAAGAATTGGATGGCTAGCAGTTTTGCAAATTCCCAACCCCTAATTATTTTAAGCTATTCATCCTGGTATCTGTCCATTGATGCTCAGCCAAATTGCCAGCAGGGGAGAGATCTGTCCAATCCAGGAGCTAAATGAGTCACTGAGAGTCAATCTGTTTTTTTCCCTTGCTGCTGGGATTTCCTTGGGTCCTGGCCTCTCTCTGCTCCAATCACACAGACACAGCTCCAGGCGTGGGTCCTCTTTGGCTTCAGCTGCCTCCTGTCTCCCATGTCTGCTCTGCTCATCACAGCTGTTGATGGGCTCTCGCCGGCTGGCCACAGAAGACTTCCACCACACTGCTCTTACAGCTCTTGCTCTGAAGGAAAATGAAGACATCTTGGCCTTGTTGAATTTGCTGATGAAGTAATACATCAGGTATCTAGACAGAAAGCAAACCACATGAATAAAATGTATCATCTGGGTTAGATACTAATTTATTTGTCTTAAGTTCTGGGAACAATATCTGCAGTTTTTTGCTGAGAATTCGGTTAAGTTCCATAGAAACTGAATACTAATATGATTTCTGTAGCACGGAAGACAAATAGAAAACAGAGAAAAAAATAGACTCATCAAAAATATTAGCTGCTCACTATCAAAATATCTGACAATGCCACAAATACAATTTATAAACAGGAACATTTAGAGCCTAACTTTTCACTAAAAAGCAAATTCCCTGCTTCGTCCCTTTTAGGGACAGGATTCAATTACACAAAAATATGCAGCAGACTTAAGGACTGCATGTAAGATTAAGATAACTGGTATTTCATGGTAAATGATTAAATTAGCTGACACAGTTTTATCCTGAACTTTGCCATTAAAACTGACATTTTTGTGCCACGCGCATTGTAGGCTGCTGGTAATCTAAACTGCCTTTCTTCTTTCAAAGACTTTAAATAGCTGAAGAACTCTTGTTCTTTACTCTGTTTGCAAATGTCTGGAAAATATATCTACACTATAACAAGATGAACTAAGCACAGGACTTTTTTTTTCCTCATCTATCAAACAAATACCTTGAGAAAACAGCGAGGAGGTTCCAAATACCCAGATTAAGCTCTGCAACATGCACTTTAATCAAGTAATTTATGTGACTCTACAGAGATGAGAACATGCTGTCCTCCTCATGGTGAGTGAAAATAGAGAAATGACAGAAGTCTCTTACTAAGAATTTAATTATTCCTAGTATACAATTTTAAACCACTCTATGTTTATTCCTCTTCTTTTCAGGCTTGCTTTTTTTATGATGGCAGGAGTTATGGGAATAATTTTGATATAAACCAGATGTAGAAGTGTATGGATGAAACGTTGTCAGGGCTGGTTGTAGTCATTGCCCTTCAGCTGAGTTAGCTGGGAAGGAGCAACTCAACTCCTCAGTGAAGACACTCAGTCTTCAAGCAAAGGGCAGGCACGTGTCACTGCCCACAGCAAAGCCAAGGCCGGTCTGATCAGAGACATGAACCATGAGAGGAGCACAGTTCCTTGAGAAACCACCAAACTGGGCAGAAAAGCCACAGAGGTGCTCTAGAAATGAAGAGAGGTGGCAGGACATGCAGCCAGTGCATCCCTATGAGAGGCCAAGGGTGAGCGTAAGGGGTGGGCTCTGGCTGAAAGAGGTCACACAGGCAATTGGATGGATGAACTGATCTTGTTTTTACAGCTCTTTGACTTGTCCAGTGGTCAGAAAACCCAACCTTTATCCTTTCTTTGTAGATACACAAAGTTACATAAAAGCAGTTTGTGACTCTCACAATAGTTTCTCCTCATAATTACTACAACCTAGGATATCTCAAATTTTTAGCCAGCCATGAAGTTCAAAAGCACAGGGACTAAAATACTAGTCCAGAACAGCAGTCCAGCATGTCCAATCTTTCAGAAACAGGATCCTTACACACTTGTGAATGATGCAAGAGGAATGACAATTATTATTACAGATTACCTAAATGGGACACTTAATTCCTCACCCACAGGATCCAAAAGTTAAAGTTTAATGATGAAGTCATGCCTGCATCATATTATACTTCTTTCTGTGCACTGGCACAAAGATAAAAGAAGTCTCCAAACATTGATGGTAGCATTTGGAGACCTGTAAAGACCTGTTCATGTAAAGACCTGTCTCTTTACATGAACTCTGTACTAGTAACCAAGGTCTCTGCTGCAAAAGGTAGTGGAAGCTCAACAGACACCAAAAAATTGCGATTTTTATTCCAGAAGAGAATTTGGCCCTTTATTCTTAGTGCAGACTTATCAGAGGTGTGTGCACAACAGGAATGCTATATAATTTTGCTGTGGCAAAATTTTTTGATACCTTGTTATCCATGAACAATTGAGCAAGACTTTGGACTCTTTATATCTTGGATCAGTTCTAATAAAGAAGAAGAAACACAGCTTTTTACACAGCACCTTCCCCAGCAGTTAAAACCTGCAGTTTATCAATCACACCATTATCATCAAAACATGACTTTCATCCCTGAAAATCATGATGGTCATGAAGTCAAAGAAAGGCCTACAAAGACAGTTTCATTATTTGAGAACTCATGCAAATGTTGAACATGAATGAAACTCAGTCTAATTATCAAAAAATCAAACCTGTATGATGATCTCACAAACTATGTTATTAAATTAAAACTTCTAATCTCTCCTACATATTTTTTTGTCTTTTAAAAGATGCTCTTACCTTTACTTTCTCTTTCTATGTTTTAAACTTTGAAAACCTTCCACAGCAGAGGTTACATGAATCATCTAGCTTTCTTATTCCAAAATGTTCCACTGATCATTCATTATTAACTGAGTAAAATGAAGGTAGCTATGATAAATTTTGGTCTATCTCAAAGTATTAGAAAGGATATGAAAACATCTTGTTCATAGTGCTAACTTTTAGATGACATATGACAGTACAGGCCCAGTTTTTTCACTGTCACATACTTAACAACCCAATCACTTGTTATTACATTTTTTCCCAGTTCCCAGGCACTAATAGTTTCAGCCTGCTCTGCCACTTTGCAAAAAAACATTCAAGCAATATAACCACGAAAGGATTGGATGTAAGTAACAGGAAGCCTATCAATATCAGAGATTAGGATCCTAAAAATTGTCTAGTTCTTTTTGTAATTAATGTATGTTCTCTAAACAGTTCTATATACATCCATGCCTTGATGTGAATGCTCAGGAGAGGAAATAAGAAGTCTGTGGCTGCTCTTAGATCTGGGAGTGATATATTTCAAAACATTCCAGTAACTGGTGGTTTTTTATTAAATATACTGCAATATAACTGTATACAAAACTTGAAATGCTCCTTTTCAAGTGGCTGAACACAGGAATAAAACACAACCTAGAGAGGAGCCACGTTAACCCAGAAAAAAAAAAGGAACTGGCTCATTTTAGTGAGTCAAGATCCTGGATGCAACTTGCTGCTTGTCATATGGCTATCTAGACAGATGGGCTAGACTGAAGTCAGTGGGGCTACTTGTGATGTACTCCACAACTGAGCGTATTTGAGAAAAGCTGTCATAATAATTTACTCATTTACATCTTAAAATGCTTTCAGTTTCTCTACAGCCACAACTCAGCTTGGTTTCTCCACGGCCAGAGAGGGTCAGGCCTATATGTAAGAGAAGCAGACATGAACAGAAGTTGTGCAAAGCTGGCCATGGACTTAATAAACGCTTGATTCTGTACCAATGAAATCAACAGGAGTTTGGCTCTTGTTTGCAATGGGAGGTGGATCAGCGTTTTATGCCAGCTGTTCCCTGCTGGGTAGGGATAATCCCTTTGAAACAAAATATTTAACTTGTTCTCACTCTGTTGTTGTAAGAAGGCTTCCCATGAAAATGCTTTCATGAGAATTAAAAGGTGTGTCCTATTTTTATTTCCAAATACTGTCCCCCCCATAGTATATAGTTGCTGATCCCTCCCAAAAAAACCCAAACCCAAAACCCCCCACCAGCTATTAAACCACATGAGTTTATAAAAAATGCCACAGAACTGAGTTACAGGATGGAACTGAGTCACCTGCTTGTTTTACTGGCCATGACAGCACTTGCACTTTCCTCAGCCAGAAGATGCAGCAAGGAAACAGGTTAATTCAAATAGCTGCAATTGAAGTGGGATCCCATGGGCAGAAGTAAAATAACTGCAGGCAAATAGAAGATGATAAAAAATCCAAACTTCCAACAGTCATGACAGGAGTTATGAATAACAGCATGGGAAAAGTATCAGAGACATGGGAGCTAAGGAAGGACAGTATTAACAATAAAATCTTGTGTGTGTGTCTTCCAGTCTGGATCTGAGTACAGCATTTAGTCTCAGGTGCTGTTTCTGTGTTTTGTTTTCATGTTTTACAGTAAAAATGAGGTTCTAAAACATGGCTGATGCCCAGGTTGCTCTACAGATCAGCAGCAACATTGGCTCCTTCTATTCCCTGCAGGCGTTGGTCAAGTTCAAAAAGAATGTGAAAGTTGGGACCGTTTACACCAGCTCTCAGTTTGGTTCACTCCCTCTCACTCCTTTGGCTGAGGTCCATTTGGCCAACAAAGCTGGAACATAAAGTCTGCTAGGTTTTATAAAGCAATTATTTAATTTAAAAAGTCACTTTCATTGCATTCTAATGGGATTTCCATAAAATACAGAGTCCTCCACAATATCCAGGGAACTTTTGTTTACCCCATAAACTAGGACACTTTTTGAAGAGCTCTAGAACACTTAAAGAGAGGAAACTTCCAGAGACAAAGCTGTTTGGCCTGGCAACTGGGAACTGAGTCTGCAGTAGAGTTACATCCTCCAGAAGCAGGAAACGTATGGAATCATTTGAGCTTAAGAGACTGTGACATTTTTATAGAATGAAAGGGGGAACTGAGAGATACAGTGACAGAGCCGGGAGCTGCAGCTGGCTGGCTGTTCCATGGAGCATTCCCCTCATGGATTTTTATGACTCTCCTAGCCCTAATATTAAACACTTGACCTTTTTGTCAAATACTATTTTATATTATTAGGTTGGATGATTAGTTACTAAATATACCATCTATAGTAAATAGGAAATTGTGTAGTCTGTTGCTTTTAGTCTTAGACCTTTCAGGTATTGGTCCTTTGGCATTTAACATTAGAACATTGAGTGCTTTTACATTAAGTCCCTTGGTAAGCAAGAAGTGCACAGCATTTTCACACAGGGCAGAGGGCTTTCTGAGGCAGCATTACCAGATTGGAGAATGCTGTAAATGTTGTGAAGTCAGGGATAACTAGGAGCCAGCTCATGCTGAACAACACACCTTAATCTACAGGCTAGGCATAAGTGCATTTACTTTTTAAAATTCTGTAAACCAGAACTTTGCAAATGACTCTGCCCTGTGCCTTTCTCCCTGGTGAACTCTTCTATTCATCCTCTCCCCTCTCACATACAAAATGGTACTAATGTTAGAAGCAGAATTAATAATTTCCTTTTTTACCTCTTCCTCCCAGCACTTCACACCCTGTTTTGGGAAACCCTGCTGTAAACCACTCCCTCCCATAAATCCCACCTCAAATATTTGGATGTAAAGGTATGTGGTTACAGACAGCATGACCCTGAATTTGTGAATATTTGTAATAGTTTTGGGAGACAAAAAAAGATCAAAAGTCTTCCTGGAATTTAAAATGGTTTTAATAGGATTGGATCAAAATGCTGGTACAGGAACATCTATCACCCTTAGAGGACAAGCTGCACAAAGAAGAAAAAAGAGACTTATTAGTAAACACTGTTGAGCTTATTTAGAAGAGCACCCCATGGAGTCCATGTAACATATTTATAGTGTACTGCTTCAGCCTGGGCATAGATTTATGATTTGGGTAAGTGATTCCTCATTACCAGCAAATGACAGAACTGCTTTATTTTTCAGCAGATTGGGTCTGGTTCTGATCTCAGTCCTGAAATGAAAGACTGGTAAAGCTCCAGTCATTTCTGAAGAATCACTGCTGCCTGATACCAAGGTTTCAGTTGGCCTACTGGATTTAATAAGCTAGCTGCTCTAAATCCTAGAATAGATTTCCTCTCTGTTAATACAGGATGGTACTTGTTAGCCAAGTAAAACCCAAGGACTCACCCATTTATGTGAGCAGAGGATGAGCAGACTAAACTGCAGGATTTGGCCTCAAATTTGCAGAGCTGTAATTATATTTTCTTTGATTACACACAAGTGTGATGGAGGCAGCCTATGCACAAACCAGATAACACGACCTTTCTGCAGTTTAACTTCTTGCTATTAAAACAGGCGTGTTTGAGAACTACAAGAATTAGAAAAAATTAGGAAAAAACAGCCCTTCTAAAATTACATCGTGTCTGAAAGGTTAATGAACAGTGAATCCTAGTCAGGAGCACCACCATGTTCCTATAACTGCTGTCCACTGTGGTCTTTAATAATAATAGCAAAATATTACTGAAGCTGAAGTACTCCACTGCAGTAAAGCATGGTTATTTAGCAAACACATACATTCCAAATAAACTGCTGTCAGCCTGCTGTGCTCCAGCATCTGCCAAACTGAGTTTCTCCTGTCTTCTCTCTTTCCAGATGCCCTCTGTGTTGCTTACTTCACCTCTTGGCACACACCAGGGCAGTGACATGTGACAATGTGAGGCTTAGGGCAGTTCCTAGTCATTGCTTCAAGAATGGGAATGATCTGGGACTCCACAGTCCTGAACAACACCAACCTGCAACGGTGGAGCTTCAGCAGCTGCAAATTTACTCCCCAGGCATTATACAGATATTTTCTGATCCCAGAAAGCCACAGAACAAGAAAGCCTGGTTGCAGGCCCAGCAATCCCACTGCTCAGATATTTCATTACAGAAATCTGTGCTCAAAGCCTTAAACATTCAGTCCTTGATTATCTCTACAGCACAGGACAACAATGAGAGAGCTTTTCTGTCCTAATCACAAGAATCAGCACATACCTGTTTATCTCAGTGCTTTGCTCCCAGTTGCTCTACACGCAACTCGTTGAACTCACTTTCCTGTGCTACCTTTATAGTTTGAAGAAGTTTACATCTGCCCTAGCTGGAGATCTAAACTTCTGAAATCTATAGGCAAAGTGATGACTAATCCAAAAGCCCTTTTATATATGGATCTTGATGTAAGTATAGTCAGTCTCTGGCCATGTTTAGCTCTCGTACAAGTAGGCGCAGAAACGGACATGGAGCAGGAAAAGCAGTAACAAAGAAAAGATGAAGTAGAAGAGTTGTGGCACATATAAGATATTAAATAGATTTTTTTTTTTGCTGCCACTCCAACCCTTTTGTCTATGCTACTGACAGAAAGGAGATAAAAAAAAACACAGAACACAGCAGGTTCATTTGCACCATTTAAGAATTTGGCTCGAGAAGTAAAATCACTGTTTACACCACAGCTGGCCTTGGTTCATTGGTTTTGTTACATTACCTAATCTCTTTGCTAAAGAAAAGGCCTTCTAATGCTATGTAATTGCAGTATTGCCTTGACTCTTGAAGTCCATGGAGCTCTTCCAGGACTACAGGAGTGCAGAGCAGAGCAAGAACATAAAAACCTGTTATGATATTGGTGCTTAAAACAGAGAGCTATATTTGCTGAAGGCTTCTGTAATTTTCTGGACTGTTAAAAAAAGCAGAGTGGCATATGCATAAACCAGTTTCAAATATATGATAACATTTGCCATCCACTTATACCCCAAATCAGCAATTTTCTAGTAGTCTGTGTGGCTTATAAGAGGACTTCTGTAGCAGCATTTTACTGCATAAATTCCATTAGCTGTATCCACAAAAAGCCACTTCTAAAATGGTGTTACAATGATGAGTTTTTCCCAAATAGGTTCAAGTGAAATAATGGAAGTTAAACACAAAAGTCCATAGCAGGAAGTTGGTAGCAAAGCTGCAAAGAATATGGCAAGAGACCTGGCACCAAGACGCAGCAGGCCAGACCATGACAACTCCCTCAGCTCAAACCCATTCAAATTACTTAGCTGTCAATCTCAAAGTAGGACAGAAAATTCTTGTCAGGAGCTGGTGGACATTAGCCAGTTATCTGTAACAAATTATGTGATTCATTCTCAGAATTGGAATTTGGAAACAACTGGATTTCACTGAATCTGTTTGTCATCTGTGTACGCCAAAGCGTGCCATGCCTACTCTCCCTCTCCTTCTATCTGAAAGATTGTGTTTCTCAGTGAACCTAACAACATCCACTGGCTTCCTTGATGTGAAATCTCTCTTTTAAGAGTGAGGAAACTATTCCACATAATCAGAAATCAAAATTCAGATTCCATCTCTAGAAGATTTATACCATTTTGTTCTCATCCTGCATGGTTTTCAAGCACAATTTACCAATTGTGATATATCTTATAACCTCTCATAGTCAATCAGACTTGTGGATGTTTGCCCTCTTCTGTATTACCCAAGGACATTAAATGTTTTAGTTGGTATGGAACAAACACACACAGATATCTGATAAAAATCATTATGACCTTTGCCTAAAACATGTTTTAGCTGTGGGCTTGTTTTGCTATGGCTCACCATTTTTTCCATTAGCAGAAAGGATAACACAGGCTAAATTTGCTGAGAAGCAGTTTTCTTATAAATCAGGCCAAAACACAGTGGCTCGGCTTCTTCAACTAGGATCTTCAGGTCTGCACTGCAACCAGACGTGTCCCAGGCACCATCTGCCCGTCTGTGCAAATGTCAGCACAGTTACACCACTGCAGCCAGGACGTCTTGAGAAAACAGTTCGTCAGGCTGAGAAGGTCTAATATCCCCAGTCACAAAGTTCTAATGATAATTGTAATGGTTCCATAGCTCAAAAAATGAGAACATGCATATATAAGGACAAAAACGTGACACATGGGAAGTGTAAGGTGTTATAAATACAGCTGCTGGCATTAACACAATGTGTTATATTCTAAAAAGCAAAGCATAGCAAATATGTCCTTTTAAAACACAAAAGCAAAAGCTTTGCCGTTACCCACTGATGTTTCTAAGCTATTTATGCTCAGTCCAGCTCCCGTCAGCTTATCACAAACTGCATGTTTTCATTGCAATCTACTGCACAGCATCACTCCAGCTCAGCTGGCATCTCTTAGAAGAAAACAAGATGGATTTCACTCCTTTGCTTCACATCTACCCTACATCAATTCCTGTACATAGAACTCCCTTTCTCTCTGTAACAGTAGGATGGTGGTGGGCCAGCTTCAACACCTCACTCATCCATCTCCTTCTCTCCTCAGGCACCTATCAGCCTCCGTGTTTTTGGTGCAAAATGCACCATTTTTCAGGCCTGAACATTTCACTGGGATGGTGTATGTCTTGTTCACCAAATATTGCAGCAGGGAAGGGAGAAAAGTCAGATAGCCTTACTAATGAAGCTTTATTTCCAAAAGTCTTCCAGAAGAGCATCTGGGGCCTCCAGGACATCCTCCCTGTGGTTATGTTGAAATGGTTGAGGAAGGTGAGATAACTAGATTCTGGAGTATTTATTTTATTTCTATTATTATAGCTGAGGCATGTGACAGGTGTATGTAGTCATTTTAGTGCAGTTTTGTCATCACTGATGACACAGAATGTGACACATGAATAATACACTGATATGTTTTTTAAGTAAGAAGCAAAGACTTTTCAGGACTGGATACCATAGAAATTGCTATTAGCAGGTCTGTATACCAACCAAAGATGGATACCAATGATACACTCCAAACAAAATGGCTGGGCATTTAAGTTAATCTTGTTTGGCACAGTGCAGGTTGGAACACCAGATGGATGCAAGCCTGGGGGGAAAGACACATCTGCCTACAGAGTAACTGCTAATGCTGATGTGAGATTTTGTATCTTCTTCCCCCACTTTATAAGTGGGATCCAACTTCCCTTTTTCACACAAGGGTCACATCACTTCACCTGTTACTTTTACTGGTTGATTAAACCACCTAAGCAATTACCTGTCTGTCCTGTGGGCTCTTAAGGCAGGGCTCATTGAGAGACCTCTGCAGATAATCAGCTGTGCTGAATGTTCTAATTTTATAGCTCTTGAGATTCAAATTCCTAAACTACAAAAAAGTTTATTTTTCTACTTAATAGTCAGATTGTAGGTTTGGATTCATGAGATTAGCAATTTTACAGCAAAGGTATGAAACTTCTGTCATGGTCTTCATCAGACCCACACACATACACATACATACTGTAAAACATTATTTTAACTTAATATTGCTAATTCTTCCTGTGCTTTGCCACTGCATCTGAGTCAGACCAAAGTCCAGACATTATGTCTGCTTCCTGTTGCTGTTTCACATTGCTTTTGTAGCAAAATGGCTGATAGGAGAGAAGAAAATCTTTGAAGTGTTCTGACAATTTCTGTCAAGAAGATCTCAAAAGCATGGATAAATGTTTTTCTCTCTCATAGAACTCGCAGCTTAAAGTACCAGAGGGTTCACTGCTGTTACTTTTCTTTTCAAAACCCATATGAAACCACTTGGGGATATTGTGAAATGGCATAGGCTACAATGTCATCAATATCCTGATGACACCAAGTTCTATGTCTCCTTTTCATTGAAGCCATATGTTACAGCTTCCTTGTGTCTGGCAGAGATAAGACATGGATGAAAGCCAGTTGGCTGAAGCTTTCTCCTGATAAGATGAAGGTAGTATATGGGTTTGGCAAGGGAAAAGTGTTTTGAGTTGACAAAAATCTGCTTCCAAAGTTGAAGGAGATTCCCATTGTCAAAATACACAAGGGATTCACTGCCTTCTACCTCATCCTGAAGTCCCAGCGGCAAAAGTGACCTGAATCTATGTGTTTCTTGCTGGATTTCACTCACTAGGTGGTCACTGGCTTTCAGTTGACCACTCTGTGTTGGCCAGGCATACAAGGTCAATAAAGGCTGTTATGCCTTTGTCATCTCTTTCAGGTACTGTCTAGCCTATTCAAAAAGATGTCCAGTGACAAAGACCCTGTGCCTTCCTGATCTACTGCTGTATGCCACCAGATTCCTATAGGAATACCAAGCATTTCCTAATCATTATCTGACATCTTTCTTACCATAATTGAAGCCTGTTGGTACTTACTTTCCTCAGGAACGTATGAAAGGATTTCCTTGATATCCTTTTCTTTGGAGCTGTGTTTCTCGTGTAGTTGAAAAGCTACATTATTTTCTTTAAGACCCTTGCTTACAATCCCAGATCATTCAATCTTTCCTCACAGAGCAATTATTTTTTTAGACTTCTGAATATGCTTTTTGCTCTCTTCACCAGTTGGACGGTATTTCTTGAAACGCACGTTCCAAACAGAGGTCACAGTAAATCAAGTGATATTTTAAGCTTCTATTAAATATAGGTAGGCAGTAGCACCATTTCTGCTCCAGGCCCTTCTGACATATTTACTAGGTGGAGGATCTTTGCTTGTTATCTCTTCTGCAACATGAAAATATGTACTCAGCCCCCCAAACAAAACTATGCGTAGATAACACAGAGACACAGAGGGCAATGCAAACACAATAAATTCTACTCTCATATTCCAAATTCTCAGCAACAGTTGATGTTTTGGGTAACATTAGGTTCCTCTAAGTTGTCCATCTTTTCTCCCTGCAATTCAGAGCTCTCCTCTTAACTGTTGATGTCCCTCCCATCACACCAGGATTTTTCAGTCCTACCATAAACCTTTCTGCTATAAAGCATTCTGTCCTGATCCACTCTCATGTCCAATGCTGCTGATTCTTCCAAAACTTGAGTCTTTTTTGCTACTTTTAGTCTTTCCTTAGTCCTTGCAGTAATTTTCACTGCCCACTTTCCCCTTCTTTTCCCAAATGAAGAAGCAGGAAGAATTAATTTTCTCAGCCCATTGGACTAGATGACCATGAAGGTTAGTACTCTTGCACTGTCACTCATCTGGCTGGCATGTTCTGCAATGCAGCCTTTCCACGAGCCCAGCTAGAAGCCACAAACTGGATAGATAGACACATGAACCTACCAGCCACCACAGGACCACCCTTGATCGTTTGGAGGTGAGAGACATGGGTTCATCCCTCCCAGAACACACTTCAACCTCAGCATATGTCTCTTGTCTTTTATTTCCACAGTACTCCACTGCCACTATGGGACTACTCCGGAAGCACAGGAGGAACCTTCTCAGAAGCTCAGACTAATACAGAGTGAGGCTACTTACTCTACTGTAAGGCAGAGAAAAATGAATTAAAAAGGACAAATAATGTGTTCTCCATACTGTGCATGAGCTGCCAAATGCATGCTGGCCTGATTACCTTGATGCCCGGCTTTCTTCAAGACAAGTGGATTAGGGACAAACTCTGATTTGGGCAACGTAGCTCTGTAGGCAGACTACTGAATTTCTTGGTAAGGCTCACCATTGTGTCCAGTAAAAACAGGTGAGTGGGAGAGTCAGAAAGTTTTTAGCAAACAAGTAAAAGGAAGAATATATTAAGGTTATAGAAGAACAAGGAGGATGACCAAACAAGAGCCATGCTGGTCATTTCTTAATTACTGTATCTGCTAAAGAGATAGGCAATATTTATGTAAATTACATAGACTCCATGTAGCACAAAGAAGTTACTGTTCTTCCTCCCACTCCCTTAATGAAATTTATGATTCTGCAATTTATTAAATTCTTCTCTCACATATGGGGAAAAAAAAAATCTTCAAGACACCCCCAGAGGAGCACAAGAGGCAGCCAGCTGATGCAAACAACGTGTCAGGGTTTTATACAGGAGCTTGGAGTACTAAAAAGGGGAACCAGATACTTCAGAAAAATTTCTGATAATGTTGGTGTTCAGCTTAGGCTGTCCAGGGAGAGAACTAATGTGATCTCAAATCATTACTGTGGATTTTTGGTGACTATAGTGCCATTCATGAAGCAGTTACCCAGATCTGTCAAGTAAACAGCCAAGATTTCACGGCTTTCTGATTAGATTTTAAGGGGAATGTTGTGGGGTCCTCATGTTTCATGCCCTGGAATTACAAGCTGTGCAGTGACCATCTTAGTATTTAACATACAAATAAATTCAGTATAAATAACAGCCCTGAAGAGCTGTCAGCTTTGTTATCTGCACATCAGAGTCTTTTTCAGTGTTTTAAGAAAAAAGCATGTAAATATGAAGACCCTGAGGTTTCCACAGAAACCTCTGGTTAAAAAGAAATGACAACAGACTCACACTCAGGGGGAAAGGACAGTATGGCTAAGTGTAAAGAACAGCTGGGATATATGTAATGTTACAGTTATTTTTCTGTGCTTCCTCTAGGATGAACCAAAGACCTTGTTTTGCAGGATGCTGAGTGCCCTAAAGTCCCATTACACATATCAGGAAAGAGCCTTAATGGTTTTATTGGGACCCATATCTGCACATATAACATGGCCTTTGAAGATGAAAGGACTTTTTTTTCTCTGCTTCCATTTGTTGCCTCTTGGTTGACATGTTCCTATATGGACACTCAGTCCCCAGATATCTGTTCCCTAATCAGGGACATCAATAACATCCTCAGAGGGAAAACTCTGGGACACCTATGAAAGTCAGAAGTGTGAGGAATACATCTCAGATGATGCAGATGCAGTCACTGCTGTATGATCAGATAGGCAACATTGCAAGTTCATTTTTGTATGCTAAATAAAATAAAAATGTCAATATTTACACATAACCTTCAAGGCTCTTACATTTGCAGCTCTTTAGTATTCAGTGCAGACCACATTTTCTTTAGTCCGTTACCAACAGCTTGGAAATTTAGTTAGAGGATGCAACCCAAATGTTCCTCCAAATGTTGTTTCCAAATGGTCATCTTGAAAAATGCTGTTTAAAAGGATGAAACCTTTATGTGAAGATATAAGAGCCCATGCACAGAGCAATATAAACAGCAAGGAAATAATCTGAAGATTAAAACCACTAATGATAAATATATTACTGTTAGGCATAGTTTAATTTGTTGGTAACTAAATCACCAGAGGCTTTTTACAACCTTCTTGGAACCTGACTATTGTGTAGTGCACATTCAACCTCTAAAGCGTACAGTGACACAAACAAATAAAAGCGATCATAACAGTTGAAATGTAGTTAGAGACACAATTGAGAACATCTGTATTGTAAGCAGAAATAAATTAGAAATACTGAAGTGTTTTGTAGCTGTGAAACTGAGGGATAAAAAAATAACCTACAGCACCTGGATTAAGCAGTTGTAAATAATGTATAAAGGAAAAATCTCATTACCCCCTGAGTAAACTCCCCCCCAATGAAATATATTTTATGAATGTTGCATCACAGTAATAAATGCAGCATTTGTTTTCCCCATAAACTTTCCATTTCATGACTATAAGATAGTTTGGATTTGGAAATAATGGCCAGTGAATGTACTGTTTGCAGGATTAGTTTCCCTCAACAAGCAGCTTTGAACTGACCTTCAGTTTTTTTGGGCTAAAGAGCAGGGACTTACACAGGCTTAGCAGAACTCATCTTTGTGCCTACAAAGCTGTGTCTGTGTTCTGCAATTGCAACAGAACCATACTATACAAACAAATCCAAAAGGACCACTAGAGAGTATTTAGACTCTGAGCCTTGAGTGTTGTAATTGCCTGATATCATGAAAGATTTGATGAGATTGTATTAGGCAATGACTAGATACAAATGTGGAAAGTTTTCCCTTTGCAAAAAAAGAGATCTTATAGGAGAGTGCTGCACACTGCAGGACACAGATCTACTTACAGTAAATAGAGCAAGTGCCATAGGAAAAAAAACTGTAATGCTTTTGTATTTCCAGTTTTCCTTTGCAAATATTTGCAGTTTTGT
This sequence comes from Polioptila caerulea, assembly GCA_013397295.1. Classification (NCBI taxonomy): domain Eukaryota; kingdom Metazoa; phylum Chordata; class Aves; order Passeriformes; family Certhiidae; genus Polioptila; species Polioptila caerulea. The sequence continues at coordinate 741,157 of VYXF01012266.1, forward strand.
GTAAAAATGCCCAGACTGATTCCTCACTTGTGTCAGCTTCACACTACCAGCTTTGCTGAAGTACTCAACAGATTTATTCCAGATTTAGGCAATGTATTTCCGTCAAATTGAACCACTAGCTTTCTCTTGTAGATATCTTGATTCCCCAGATATGAAAAGGGGTCAGCTTCCTGATGATCCAGGGCACCAATCACTGATCCCCTCGGGTGAGTCCTTGAATCATCTGTACACTCCATACATGATCACCAAGCCACAGCCTGGTGAAAGAGGTGAGAATGGGGATGAGACGCCACGAAGGAAGTCAGCATCTAGAGTCAAACTGAAACCTAACAGATTACAAATTAAAAGGATAAGAACTTCCCACTGGCGGAGAGAGATAAAATGTCACAAACATAAAAACATTATAAAGTTAGGCTTGAGTCTGGAGTGCTTTCCCTTTATGATTAATGATTGGGCTCAACAAGAATGGGAAGGGCAAAGCAAAGTTCCTCCTGAACCAGCTTAAAAATGCCACAGCTAAAGAAAAAAATATAGGAACATCAATTTAAAAAAATAACAAAACAACCCCCCTCTACTAAAATGTAAAGGTCAGGAAAGATTTGGGTGTTTTAAAACGCTGTCTTGAAGAAATTTCATAAAGGTTAAGATGTCATGTAGTTTCAGAGTTATGGGCACTGGAGGGGGGTCCTTGAGTGCCAGCTATTCCTCGGGCCACTCACTGACTGTGAGCTGCAATGACAGTGGACAGCGGGAGGCTGGCGGATCAGAAGCTATCACTGTGCCACTGGGGAAAACCCATGTCTTACTCCCCAAAGAACAAAGAGCTTTGTGAATACTTCAGCATCTGAGATTCAGGCGGTAGATAAAATAGAAAAACATGCCTTAAATATAAGGGTCTAATTTAAATTGTCAAGAACAAACATATTCAGCATTCAGGCTCTTCAGCTCAGTTCACTGTGCCTGGGAGGAGCAGGAGGCACAGTAGGCATGTTACAAAGAGCCCAAGGAGCTCCTGGTGGCAGCCTACCCTGCACAATTCAGTGGCTCCAAACAACATGTGGATTCCTTGTGGTTCGAAATCCCTGTGGGCACACAGGCAGGCAGGATGGAACAGGAGCTGTAATGCTTCTTTTTCCAGGTGTTACAGATGAGAGCAGGAAAACCAATATGACTGGGGAAGAGTTTGGAGGGCAAGTTTGCCTCCACCTGCACTCTGCCATGCCCACTAGGCAGCTGTTAGGCCAGGTCCCTCCTTCTGCAGCTCCTGTGATCCCATTTAGCACTGACCTGGCCTCCTGCCTCACCCACCTTGTTCTCCAGGTCCCACTCTCTCCTCCGGTCTTTAGTTCTCTCACACAGCATTGCTGTTTTGTATGAACGAGAGCTATTGAAAAAACCCAGTCTCTGTGGCTTGATTTTTTTTCCCTTCACTCTCACCTTCAGGATTTTCAAACTTGAGTCTGCATCAATGGAGTAAGAGTTATGTTTCTCTGCTTCAAATATTCCCTGCCTCGTTTCCCCCCTTCAGGTTCCCTCTGATAGGCCATTTTACTTTGCTTTCTGCTTTTGGCGTGCTGGTTACCCTAGTGATTTTGCATATTCTTTGACAGCAACTTGGGGAGGAAAAAGCCTGGGATTGCTACCCAAAGCTCCTACATGGGAACTGTGGATGTAGGGAAAGCAGAGCATCCACCACCACCTCTTGACAAGTGAAACCTATTTCAAAATGATGTGAATTTCACTCCCCGACAAAAGGTGATCTATGAAAAGGTGAACTATTTGCTCTTAATGACCAAACAATTGCTACACAGAGGAATGTAAAATAACAGAGAGAGAAGAACAGCTTAGGAAACCTATAATGGTTCTGGACAAATGTTACATGGAGAGTAAAATTCTGCAAATGTCAATAATTTCATGAACAGAAATAAAAGAATGTTGTCACCAAAATACCATCAAGACCCTTTTTGATCACTTATGGGTGACACTGTTCCAGCTGAAGGTGTAATGAATAAAATGATCTTATGTTAGAGCTTAACCTCTTTTGCCCGTGTCTCCTTTTGCTCCATTTTGTCCTTCTCTATATCCATCCGTTGCACACTGCAAGCTCCCTGTGACAGCTACCATGAGGCCTGATTTTCAGCCCTCTCTCTGGCAGCTTTGCACTGCTCAAGAAAGCAGAAGGAAAAATAGATCTGTTGCCCTGAGAACTCCTTGGATTGTGAGGTCTTGCTCAAAAATCTCTTGCCTTACAGAGTGAATATAGTAAGGACAGGACAAGACGCAGCTTCAGAAACCACTACTGCCATCCCAAGAATGGAGAGAAAAGCAGCTTAATTTAGTTTTCCCAGCCCTTACTCAGTCAGATACTATGTGTAGCAGGGTGTACTACAGGTATGTGCAGCAGAGTGTACTCTGGGTCTCACCGCTTGCCTTTTTTACTCTCTGAAGAATGTCATGCAAAATTACAGCGCTGTATAAATAGTTACTATAATAAATAATAATAATGGCAGCAAAACTTCCCCCAGTGTTGTGTTTCTCTTTCCTTGGTTTACATAACTGCCTTGTTTCTCAGAAACATCCTCCAAAAGTTGCTATTTTTTTCTGCCAGACTAATACATACAATTATTTCTCTGAAAAGCTGAAATACTCTGCTCTAGTTAGCAGAACAAGATGTTAGCCCAGTAAGTTTAGATAAAGCAGAAATGCAATCAAGTAATAATTATTCTTTATAGAAAATTAATGCATCTTTATAATTCTTGGAGAAAACTGAAGAACTGCATAGTTAAAATGATTCTTCACTCAGCAAACAAAGCAAAGACATTTTCTTCTGTCCACTGTGTACGTCTGGGTGGGCAAAGACAGAAAACCCAGGCTCATGTGCATGGGCAAAGCAGCTCCCAGCATCACCTCCCCTTGTCCTCACCCCTTAAGCACACACTGTGCATCCTCAGAGCCTCCTGGCTGCTGGCTCACATAAGTCTAGTCTTATTTATAGTTTCCCTCATACAGAAAATGTATTTGAACACATTTGTCTTTTCCCCCTCTGTCAGAGACACAGATGTGTATGTATACATATGCATGCACATGCAAAACATTCACACCTACCATACTCTTGAGTTTAGCATCAAAATGATGTTGAAACACATTATTAGGGCATATTTTTCTATCTGAAACTGGCTAGATTTTCCCCTAACAGCTGCACTCTAGATTTTAATTAAATAATACCAGTTGTGCCTTATTTAACTAAGCCAGCACATCTTCCTTATGTTTGGGAATACTAATTTTTTAATTTTAATTTTTTTTCTAATGATTAGGTTTGTATTTTGATCTGTAGCACTCTATAGCTAAGAAAATCTTCAAATCAGTGTAACATTACATAGGCAAGGAAGGGGCGCTTTTTTTTGGCTTGGGCAAATCTTGGCCACATTTTTAGCAGGCTTAATTTAAGCCAACAAATTTGTTCCTGAAATACAAATACGGGTGTAGTCAAACTCCTTGTAGCTTTGGTTCTTTGATTCTCTGCTGCAAACCTACAGACAACAAGCTGAAGGCCATTATTCCTAGACTTTGGAGTCATCATCTCTGTTGCTGATGCTATTTAACAAAAGAGGGATTTAAGGTAAATTGAGTATCTACAGTGTTTGAATATACTGATAAAAGAAATAAAAATTGTAATGGATCCCTGATCCATCCAGAAGGTCAGCATCTGCAAAATGCTCTACAAAGGAACCAAAATGAAGGTGTATTATGTATATATCCATGGGACAGTTCTTGTACAAGTGAAAGATGAAGGGAAGCCGAACACGGTAAATGTTGTAATAGTTTTTACTTTGTGTTTTTTAACTGGGAAATGCAGCTCTTGATACATTTGCCTCACAGAAACTACTGGCTATCAATGCAGAAGCCCATAGAGAATAAGAGCCAAAAATCATTCAAGAAAATTGTTCTTTTAAAGAGTAAGAACTCCCCTCAGTTTTAACACAGTGAAGATCTTGCTCCTAAAAAGGAGAGCCACAGAGTGGCTGCTGTCACAGCAGAGGTTTGGAACCTGGCTCTGTGAGCTGCACCTCTCCTATATCACCTGCCCACCAAGCTCCATCACCAATTACCACCAAGTCAATTGAGATCTACATGATGAGCAGGAAATAGTACCTGTAAAATCAGCTTAAGGGGGAACACATCTTGAAAGCTGTGCAAGCAGGTGGGACTAGCCTGGCTATGTACAGGTGTGATTTACAACAAGAAGAGCAGGGTGCACTTTCTGTGGAACTTTATTACTGCCTTGTCCTTGGAGGCAGCAAATGGCTTCTCTTCCATAATTGTCATACACACCACTATAGGAATAAACGGAGCATGCAGAGTGTGCTACCCAGAAGCTGCAGGGTAGAAACAGCCCCCTGCCTGGGCTGGGGGAGGCAGTGGAGAATGGAAGTTATTACATAAAAACAGGTACCTGCAAGAGCAGCCATAAGTCTGTAACTTTAAGACAAATAAATATATTTGCATCTACGGGGAAGAAGTCTCCCATATCTGAAAAAGCCGTAAAGATTTCCTCAGCCATCACACAATTTGTCTCCATGATACTTTGCTTCCAGTGTCATGTACATTACATCCTATCTGTCATCGGAGTCAATCTCAACAGCTGCTTGACATGGCTCTAATCAAGACAGATACAAACCCCAGTAACAAAGGTATTGTTGCCCCCAAAGCAAAGTTGACACAATTGGCTGGTATGTTTATTTAAATAGCTCATATCTATTCTGTTAGCACATTCCAAATCAAAGTCCACATTGTTTATTTTAAAGTGAATTTTGGTCTCCTGCTCTCCTTTGTTTATGAATGTCTGTGTTTCTGACAGCTGATAAAGGGCATGCTGAAGATTTACAGTATCCACAGCTGGTTGTGTGGTGCAATGGGACCTTCCCTACATAAGTTTGCTCTATGTGCCTCAGCTACAGACAAAACTCCCCAGTGAAAGCTGAGTCTCACGGTGAGGACAGCTTGCCTTGCCCTGTATTGTTTTTCCTTTCACTGTGGGGAAATTGCTGTATGTCAAAGCCTAGCAAAAGCAACTCTGGGGCAGCTTGAAGTCCTTCCTCAGGTGAAATCTATGGGAGCAGAAGTGGAACTGGCTTCAGTGTGCCTCATGCCCAGTCAAAAAGTGCAGTTTCTATGCCTATTAACTCAGCCACGAGGCAAAATGCTCACATGGCATTAAGTAGGAGTAAAATGCTATGCTCCATTTAGGCTCAGTTTATTCATACCTGAGTAATTCTGCTGCCTTGTTACTGCTGTAACTCTGAAGAGAGTCAGTCTAGAGACTCCTGCTTTTGCAAATCCGAATTCTATCTCCTTTGGCAGGGTGCTGTCTGTACACCAACTGGAAAGGAGCAAGGACAGATGGAAAAGAGTCCATGAACTGAAATATCCAGAATCTTTGGCTCCAAGTCAAAAATGTATCACTTTTGGCCATCTTTGGTCAATTTGCTTCATACTTTCCCAGTAGTGGGATGGCATGGAGATCTATGCTGTTCAAGAACTTCATATTTTTCCTTTACCATTAGAAATTTGGTGTTCAAAACCCTTGTGAGATGGCCAGGGCAGCATCACGTTCTCCTTAAACTACACACATGCCAAGAAAGAACACTACACATTTGCAATGCTTATACATTGCATCACATCATCTTTTAGTTTACAGAAATCATCACCAAGACTATCAAAGCCAGGCTGGAGAAATACATAAGTGAGCTATCTGCAGGTGAGGACTGCACAGGAAGCGTTCTGGTATTATTCTTGACTACTCCCAACAACCCAGGGTTAAAGTATACTCGGGCATGTGTCGTGTGCTCTGGTAACTTCCAGATCTTGCTTGGCAAATAAGATTCAGGTTCTTTGTCTTTACACTGCAAAACGATCACTTATAGATCTAACAATGGTATAATTGGAGAAGTAGACACCTGTTAGGCATATGACCTGACAAAAGGTAAGGAAAACATAGAAAGACATGCATTAAAAAAAGCCCTAAAGAGAATAAAAGAAACACGCCAAGAGAAAATATGACACATACTTTATACATGTTTAATTTCTGTTGTTTTGGTTGGAAAACAGCTGCAGGTGTCCTCTAATTATATCACCATTTTCACAAATATCAACTGTCATATTTAATTTGTTACATTTACCATCCAGCCTCCTCAAACGGTGCACTTCTTTCATTACACATTTAGTGCCAGAGTTTCTAACATTCAAGCTAACTTTCAAGCAAGCCAATTAATGCATTATTTACAAGTGAAATGTTATTAAAAACAGATTCTTAATTTACTAATGATTTAGTAGACCCCAGGCAGTGTTCCAATTTGTTTTTATTGAAATTGGAAGAACATTTAGAACAAAGGGGAAAGTAATGTCAAGGATATTTTGGCCTATTTGTCTGTGCTGTACTTTCTGTGGTATTATGTCTACCCCTACATCTTCCCTCCCTCTTTTTTATATTGTATTTTTAATACATAACCTAACGAGTTGCAGCATGATTGAGGGGAAAGGTCTATGAAAAATGAAAAACAGCACAAACACTATTGTGAGTTTTGTTTTTAAAAAGCACCAGGCAGTCTGGAATGACTCAATACACATGTTCACCATACAATACAGCATATTTTGATTTACAGCGCTGTTCTAGCAGCACAGCAGGTTAAGAAGGTTAGAAGTCAAGGGAAATTAAATGTTATTAGCATTCCACCATTGTTGTTCGGTACAAAAGTGAGTATGTAACTTTTCAAATGCATTTTTAAACTCAAATTTGTTTCTGAGGCTTTTAACTTGTCAAAAACTTTTATGAGCACGTGTGTGCTTCTTTGTCCTTTCCCTTTTTTGCTCCTTTTCCTCTCCTATCTGTGCCCATTCAGGATGTTCATTAAACAATAATTCCACTCCTACCTTCTCTCTTTGCCAAAATGTCACTACCTACAATACTGCTGTTGTCATTAAAATGTTGACATTGACTCTTAGGGCCACTTAATACAGGAAATATCTGTGATTCAGTGGCAGTTCTAATCAGTCGCAAACACTAAGCATCAACATTTGAATGGGGACCCAGATAGCTTGAAGAAATTTTTTTGTTTGTTTTTGTGTGGGAATAAATGAAACCAAAGTAGGAATGCATGATCAGAGTGTGTTTTACTCCCACAGGGGGGCTTACCAACCACAGATATACCCAAACCACGTGGCTTCCATTTGGCTTTAAGGGCAGGGTGGGAGATGCTTGTTTCAGGACTCTGGCACTCCCCTGTACTGGAACACCTAACTCAGACCCAGGTGTGGACACCTTCAGTGGGAGATCTACATGTGGGTAAGGAGGCTGGGGTGGGAATGTCTAATTTAGGCATAGCAGCTCCAGCAGTCTTGGTGAGGAACTGGGGAGGCTACAGATGCTTGCAGAGAGCAGATAGGGCCCCAGGTCTCATTGTTTCTTTGCACATAAAGCCTGCATCAGAAGAAAGTTTGTGGGCAAAATACTACCACACCTATCTAAATGAGAGCCAACCCAGATAAGTCTACACCACCACTACCTCTTCTAAAGTGACGAGAGAGGCAAAGCTGAAGCCTCCTTGTGCCTCAGACTGTTATTTGTAAAACCGGGATAACACTGCTCCTGTACCTTGCAAAGCTGACACTGAGATAAATTCAGTAATTATTTGGGATGATCTTCTTTATGATGGCAACAGTACTCACACAAACCAGGCTGATGGATCTGTACTTTTCCCTAATAATCCCTGAGATATTTGGAGGATGTCTTGTAGGTGACAGCTTCTTAGGGTTGGGTGTGAAGTCAGATGTACCAGGCTGGCCATGAAATCACCCTTTACTGATGGCGCTACAAAAGCTGCAATCCCTGCCTTGTCACCAAGCACCTCGAGGCCCCTGTAGGTTACTGGGTGCCTAACACAGCACCAGTTTCAATGTACAGGTTGGTTGTGCACTGCCTTCATGAGTGCTGCCTTGGTCCCTGACCACCTAAGGCTCATTTTTGCTGAAGGGTCCTGCAAAGCCGTAGTGATCATCAGAGCTTTGACCCTTGTCTACCTCACCAAAAGCTGCTGACATCCAGTGCTGACCCAACCCACCTCCTGTGGCTGGTTCAGAGGAAGGTCAAGAGCCTCCAGCCAGCATTAACTCTGCTAGCTTAGCTTAGGTAGTGGAGGCAGGGGCTCTGGGTTTAAAAGCTTCTGTTCTCACTTCTGTTGATGAGCTGTTGTGCTGGATCATTGCTAAAGAAGTCATCAGAAAGTTTCAGACTTTGCAAACTAATGCTGTGTTTATTCAACTTTCCAATCATTCCTCTCTACTATCTGTGTTTCACATACCGTGAAACTGCTCTACACTGTGCAATTGAATTAGTTGTACAGTGACTCAAAGGCATTAAACAATGACTTTGATATTTTAAGTACTGTCTAGGAGGGATTTTTAATTCCTTCCTCATAATGAAACAAGAAACACATGAAAAAAACCCCCACAGTTACACAACCCTGAAACATTGATTTTCTTTTCCATCCTGGGCAGACCCCTCTGACACAAGAGAACAAAATATCCTTAAAGCCTTCAGTTTGTTTAGTAGCAGAATAAAAATTTTAAAAGTACTGACACACAATTTTAATGTCACTCAGTAACACAAGAAATAAGTCCCTGTTATTAATGCACCTTCCAAGTCCATAGTATGTACTTAGGAAGCAAATCCTATGGGAACTTTCCAGATACTATTGAGTCTAAGTGTGTCCATCCTTCTCCAGCTGCAGACAGATCTGCTGAAATGGCCAGTGCCCCAGATATGGGGCTGGTTAGCAAAGCCCTGGTATTTGAACTGTTTGGGGTGAACCTGTTCACTGTGATTGTGAGAGATTAGGGAGAGGCCACACAAAGAGCTTAGTTGGCAACTTAGAAGGAGATGCTAAGTTTTGGCAAAGAAGTGGTGAGAAGCTGCTGGAAGGAAGAGAGACCCACTGCTGGCACACGGACAGTCAGAAGAGCACCCACACAGAACCTCAGTCCCCTACAGGTACCCCTGGAAAGCTGGGGAGAGGCAAAAAAAGAGAGGGTTGTGCTTGCACTTGGTCAGCAGGACCCCGGAGTGGCACTGAAGCAAACACTGCTGTGTGGAACATGGGGCTGAGGTGGCCCCCAAAGGCCCCCACCGCCTCATGGACAGCAAGGGGACCAGCTGTCACTATGGCACAAACAGTGCTGAAGGAGAGTAAGTTCTGCCACTGACAAAAGACTCTCCCGACTGCTTCTTACTGGAGATGGAAGTGGGGCAGAAAGAGGGAAAAATGAGTGAAAAAATGCTGTGAAACTACTGGCATTAGCTGCTAAGAGCACAAGGCCAGACACCTAAGTGATGACTCACATCTGACAATAAATACATGAATAGTTGTTGAAAGTGTGTTTGACTTTCACAAAGTGGTTTAAACAAATATTTGTTTGTTCATTAGTCTTGAGCAACACTTTTATGGCAGGAGATTCATTAAACCTTAACATATATCTGCAAGCGAGATATTTGGTTGTCTTGCAGATTAAGACACAAAGCAATGCACACTGTTTACACAGAATGGCCTTGAAATACTTGTATTGGAGTGAGATATAGTTATTAGACACTAGCATTGTGAATCTTCATTCTATTGAAGGTTAGTTGGGATGCCATGTCTGCCATGACAGCTTTTAAGGGCCCATTTCTGCTTGTGCGTCTGCATCAACATTCAGCTTCCCTGACTAGTCTTAAAAAGCTGATGAATGAAATCTGCTTCATGAATTAAATTATACCTGTGTATGAGAAAGCCATTGCTTATTACAGATGGTGCTGTAGGGTGCCCACAACCACTCACAAACTCCTCAGGAGAGATCCCAGCACAGACAGCTCTGTCCTGCATTAGGAAAATATAATTTGACTAGGAAACCTCTTTCCCAAATATCCTGAGGTGATAGCACCACAACCACAACCATTTTTGTGTTAAAAGATTGCCATGGTATCAGAAGGCATGGACAAGAAGCACACATGAAGCTCTGCAAAGTGTCTGTGTGTGGGCAAGGCCATCCTTACAGCCCTTTTGTGCTCACTGGAGCCTGGGCCAGCTGCTTGCTTGTGGGCTGTGTTCGGGTCACTTGTCGAGCTCTGACTCAGGACTTGTTACAGCAGCTGGAAATGAGGAAGACAGACCCATCATGCCAATTCTGGTGGTTGCAGGAGACATCAGAGCTCCCCCCTTCAGAGCTACTAGTTAGGCTGTATGCATTCCAGCAAAAAAAATTAAGTTGGACCTATATATATTTTCAACCTGCAAAGCAGATTGGGAAATTATTGTGCCCAAATCCTCAGTGATGTAACACTGACTGCAGCATAACTACCCTGATTTATACCTATCAATACATAACTATTCTCAAGTGAACAAGTTACGCTTTGCCTCCTCTCTCTGACTATATTTTTTCCTGTGAGCAGAGGTGCACAGTGTAATGCTAGATGTGATGAGGGTCAGCAATAACATAATCACAGATCTGAGGTCTCCAATTTATGCACCTCTGTGTCTTCACCTCATCTCACTAAATGATAACATAAAAGGTTACGATGTGCAAAGCAAAAAGCTCAAGTTGTTAACTTCCTGAACTTGAAAATATTACATTCCTAAAATTATTGCAAGCACAATGTACTTGACATCCTATACAGATGATGTGAATGGAAGATGGCATGCAAATATTTCACAATATAGTGGCATTAAAATAATAAAAGCCTTATGTATATACTTGTTCTGACAATGAAACCTATACATTACTTGACTTGGTGTAATTTGTATCAATATTTCAGATGCACACTTGTGACACCAAAGAAAACTTCTGTTTGGGGGGGTGGAATGGTGAGCAATATCTTTCAGTTTCCCTATGCATCCATGGCAGCGAAGAAACTGAAGCCACTGAATAATTCCCTCTGCTCTTCTAGATAGAAAACATGTCTAAAATCAGTCCATAATGAGCATATTTTCCTGCAATCTCGGTGTGGGCAAAGCTGGTGTGGAAGAGAGATCTGACAAGACTTTATGTTCTGCTGACCTCATTCCCATTACAACTTAGGGTGTTCACAAACCCTGTGGTGAGAAACTATAGAATAAAAATTGTTGGCATGAGAGAATTTCTATGTGGTCTCAAAGAGATGCTCAATCTAGTAGAACATATTGTGGGAGCACAGAAGAAACTAACTCTGAAAGCTGACAACATCAGCCAGGCGCTTTGCTTCCCTTCAGGGCTGTGTTACAAGAACTATCCATAATAGGCCATACTAACTTCAGAAGGCTTGGGACTGCAATTTTTTGGTGGGTCTTTTGTATTACAGCTGCTAGTGCTAATTTTATAGCTTAGAAAGCACAGAGAATGATACATTGTGCCTAAAAAAGAGGAAAAAGAGGAGTTTTCCCTTTTCCGCACTTGAATACGGCTGTGATATGTGCAAGCTTCAGAAAAATAAACCATCCTAAAAGGAACCCTGTTCATTAAAGAAATAATAAAAACCTCTTATATTCCCATTTCTCCCTTCTCTTGCTTCTTGCTACATGCAGCTCCATGCCCCTGAACATCTTCCTTTGAACCTCTGACTCTTCCTTCTTGATGATATTCCCCCTGCCTCGAACTTTCTTCAGAGGAGAGCCCAAGGCTGGCTGCAGAACTGAATAATCCTGAACTTGATAAACATGAATTTGCATTGAAATGTTTGGCACTGGCCACTTCTGTTTGATCTTGCAAACATGACAACCAACTTCATCACTCAGTACGCTCGACCCTTACCTCTGCTTTTTCTGACTGGACAAGAATCTTCTCTGCTTGAATGATAATGCCGTAGATATTCAATACCTGTGTCATTCTTTCCTCAGACCCCTTCATGCTCACACAAGTTAAACCCTATAGATGTTCATTCACGAATTCTACACAGAGCTGCAAAACTTTAAAATATAAAAAATTGACACTCATTCCTAGTTGGCATTTGGTAGCTGAGCTGATAACCTTCCCATTGCCCTGTCATCAGGGAGAACTGGGATTTGCTGGTTGGGAGGAACTGAAATGGTATAGGTGAAGGCTGCAAAGGGAGGGTCCTGCTTAGGAGAACTCTGTTCAATTTATTGTGCAGTTATGAGAAAAGAGGAGCAAAGTGGCTTTTAGGAAGAGCATAAAACTTGGAAAAGAGGGCAGCTCAGAAGAATGAACATGCTTCCTAAAGGAAGGTGAGCCCAGCCTGAAGAGTTTAGATGAAGATCTGACATTCTCCAAATTTGAGAGTATTTGGATGTTAGATGTCTGTCTCATCATTGCTTTCCCGCCTCAACATATACTGATGCCTCCCAAAAAGTAGTTCAGCTCGGCCTTGCTAGAAGCACATACTCAAATGCATAGTTAACAGCGGAAATGGCAACACTGAGAACCAGCATGAGGAGCTTGCAGGCATGTCTCAACAGGGAATGGGACAGGGTCTTGGCAAGTCTGAATCCTGTGAAGGATTGGAGGAGGGCAAGCTGTGAGATGGTCAGGCACTGCACCAAGTTAAATCTGCTACACCCACTTTGAAATTCAAGATAAAGGGACTAATAGCTGAACAGGGGATCTCAGTCATCCAAATAAGGGAGTGGTCTCCACTGGACTGTCATTCTTTTTTTTCTCTTTGGCTTTGATGCCATTTAGCATTTAAACAGGTGGCATTTGAGCAGAATCAGTTTCTCCAAACACTGCACCTTGTATATTGAGTACAAAAAAGTTATTTCAAGGGCTGTGTTGCTATGTGATTGCAGAAACAGCAGTGCAGGGAGAAATGTCACCAATAAGAGCCTTTTGAAAATAGAAAACATTTAGCTGTTGTGAGATTACTTTTTTTGTTTTCATTGTTTAGAAACATATAAAATGACTGTAGTTCATATCTGCACTTTTGATAGGTTGTGTGACTCACACTGTGATTACACCAGAAATACCAAAGAGGGAAAATATACATAACCCATGGTTAGGATTAAATGTGAGTTGCAAATAATCAGTGTTTACAGCACATTTAACAAGGGTGCAGTACAGTTTGTTCAGATTTTATTTAAGTCTGACTATCTAGTGCTGTGCTTGGAGCAGTGAGTGCACCACTGACATGAGCAAGGACAGGATTTTTGCTACTGAATGCTAGAGTTTTGCTGAGTTCAAAAGTCTGTGAGTTCACAGAACAAGTAGTGTTTCTTGACATAATTAAGCTGCAAAAAGCATTTGCTTAAAAAAAAAAGTTTTAATTACAATTGGTGTTTCCAATCCCAGTGCTGGAGGCAGTTGTCTTACTGAAAATTGATGTCCTTTATGGCATTGGCAATAGACAAATCCAGTGGAAAAGCCTGTAAACAAGTTTCTAGGCGAATTTAATATTGGTTTAACCACTGGAGAAAGCATTTTGGTTGTTACCCTATTATTAAAAGAAGTTGGAAATGGATTCACACACTCTCCTCTGCTGAGTTAATTGTCATATGGTTGGCATCATAGGCAACATCATTTTTCAGCAACATAGCCACCTCCAGCACTAAGCACAGAAATGCCAATTGTATCCAAAAAACACTTTTCAGTTCTACTACACAGAAAAACATTTTGCAGTTTATTTGTGATGAAAGACAATTCTCTTTTTAAGAACAATGGAACTATTGGTCTGAGCAAAAGAAATGAAGCTGGGAATTGTCTTTTAAACTCCATATGAATTGTCAAATAGACTGATGAGCGATTACTGTTAGGCAAATTTTGGCCCTATTTGAAGGCATGAATATTAGAAACTCACTCTGTGCCACACATCAAAGAACCTGTGCCTGGGTAGGGCTTGCCAGCTCTGCAAGTACATATGTGAATGTGTGGCTAAACTGTGCTGCCCTGCTGCCCTCAGCTCCGGGCCCAGAGGCGGCTCCCAGCAGTCTGCAAGTCTGGCACTGTGGTTGCCAGCTCTGAGTAAAACCATTTCTATAGCCCAAAGTCCTGAAAAAGGGCCTGAATACAAGGCCTCAAGACCGTGAATACACTCAATGTGCAGACAATATTAAAGAAAATATTATTAGGACTTTTGCAGTATCCAGCTGTGGGATTTTAGGTGCTTACCAGAACAAAGATAGGTGACAATTTTCATCTTACATTTAAAACATTCCTCCCCATGCTTGAGATCTAATCAGGGCAGAAATGAACAAGATGTCATGCAATCCATTAGATACATATGCAGCTGATACAGCCTGACTGATTAGTTAGACAAGGTGAAGATGTTTAGGCATAGGAAGACTTTCCCCAGTGCTTGTGCTGTCTCTGTCTCCAAAAAAATATGGACAGAACTGAAGCTGCATTCAGTGTGGGACAGAGCCCCGTGTACCCTGCAGGGGGGACTAAGAGAGCCTTAATGGCATCCCATGCTCCCCATTTCAACTGTTGTATCTGGAGGCTGTTTCTTGATCTTTGGCTATCAATTAAAAAAAATACAGAGATTTTGGGCAAAATTATTATTGTTTTTTATACTGACTATTGGGCCAAATGCAGGTAATTGGCATGGTTTGGCCTCACTCACTGGGTGTAACACAAAGCATGCAGTATAAATACAGGAACACTTATATTTTAAACAAATTTGTTGGCATGGTGCTCTCACAAACTAAGAAGCAACATCTGTAGTAATCATAATTCCTGAAGAGCACATTACCAAATGAGACACACATGTAGGGTTTTATCCAGTCTGGCAATGAAACTGATTGTACCTGAGCTACCTGGCCAGTAAGGGCTGAGCAATCGGATAATGCGATGGATTAACATTTCTTAGAAGCGATTTGGCTGAATAAATGTAAAGGGCAGAAAGACAAAAGGCAAAGTGATCAGCCCATAGACATGCTATGCTCTCTGAGACAAATAAACAGATTACTCATAGCCCAGTTGTAATCTCACTACTGGTCTTGGCTGTATTTGGACCAGCAGAGTAGCCTAAAACTGACTAACTTTAGGAAATAATCAGAGATGTGAGGGTTTTTTGTCCTGTTACCATTACCCTGGGACAACATTCTCTTTTTTTAATGTTTTATATATGTTTTAAAAGAAATGCAGTGCCTGGAGCCTAGCATACAGAAACAGTTTTATAGTAACAGAGAGAAGGAAAAAAAAAAAACATTTCAAGAATCACTGTTAACTGCAATATTGCAAAAAATCAGATATGGTTGTACCCTCAGCTGATGTAAACAGATAACACTTCACAAGAATCTCTTTTACATCTTTAGAATTCTGGTATTTTAAACATCTTAATTTACACACTTTACATGCTTTTGTGGATTGCTGCAAACACTGTAATTTCTGCCCAGATTTCCAACAGAGGATGTTTACAGCATGGCTAACTTGGACCTGAATTGACTCCTTGCTACATGCATTTGAACTTCATTGTTCAAGTGAATTAAACTGGATTAAGTACAGCCTGCAAATTGTTTGTGAGGGTGGTTCTGCTGCCAGGGGACTGCCAGCTGCACTGTGACAGTCATGGTGCCTCTCCCTAGACTCTTGGAGACAATTTACACCGTTTGTGCCACCCTTAGAAAGACCCATGGATGGTCTGCATGATATCCCAGACTGGTTGCATGATAAACAGATAACATGGTTGTGCTACGGTGAATTATATACTGCTTACAAGGACGGAAGAGCTTTTGTAAGGTGTTCAGCCCTTTCACTTTTCTTTGTCTTCTTTTCTCTTTTAGTTGATTTCTTTTCTCTTTTTCTGCCTCAGTTCATCCTGTGATCCTATTCTTAGAGAGCTTTAGGATCTCTTATTTCTCTGGATTCCATTATTTCTTTGGCTCGTTTTGTGCATAATTTATTGAAGTCTTTACACTTGAAAGTATATAAGGAAGCTTTTAAGCCTTTGGGTGGTTCTTCACTATGACTTTGGGAGCAAAATAGTCTCACGGAGATGTTCACTAGCTGCACCTCACTTAATACCTCGGCCTGACTTTCAGGCTGTGTTTTGTATCTTGTTTAGTGGCATTTATAAGTGACATTTATTCGGTGTTTATTTAGACCAGCTGTATGAGGTTCAACAAAGCAAGGTTCTGAGTCTTGCGCCTGAGTCACAGCAGCCCAACTGACCATGAGCCAGCTGTGCCCAGGTGGCTGAGAAGGCCAATGGCCTCCTGGCCTGTATCAGCAGTGGTGTGGCCAGGGGGACCAGGGCAGGGATTGTCCCCCTGTGCTCAGCACTGATGGGCCACACCTCGAGTGTGGGGTCCAGTTCTGGGCCCCTCATGACAAGGAAGACACTGAAGGGCTGGAGTGAGCCCAGAGAGGGACAGTGGAGCTGGGGAAGGGTCTGGAGAATGATTCATATGAGGAGTGCCTGAGCGAGCTGGGGTTGTTTAGCCTGGAGAACAGGAGGCCCAAATGGTGACCTTATTGCTCTCTAAAACCGCCTGAAAGGTGGCTGTAGTGAGGTGGGGGTCAGTCTCCTCTGCCAGGTAACAAGTGACAGGACCAGAGGAAATGGCCTCAAGTTGCACCAGGGAAAGTTTAAACTGGAAATTAGGAATTATTTTTCTACTGAAAGGGTGGTCAGGCACTGGAATGGGAGTCACAGAGAAGTGGTGGACTCACCATCTCAGGAAGTGTTCAAAAGGCATGTGGATGTGGCACCTGAGATATGGTTTAGTGGTGAACACGGTGGTGCTGGGTTAATGGCTGGACTCAATAATCTCAGAGGTCTTTTCCAAACTTAATGAGTCCATAATTCTAAGGCATAAATGCTTTTTTGGGGAGATCTGACAGCTTTTTGCTTAGAGACGTGTGACAGCTCAAAGGAAAAGCAACATAAAATCATGCATTAATCCCATGGGGAAAGCCTGCTCACCAGGCTCTGAAACAAAAAGTATGGCACAGTCTGGCTCATTAAGATACTACAGGAATAAACTTGACAGTAACTTTAAATTCCTTCATCTTTATCAAGGAAAGGGCCAGGTGTAGTAATTGTTCTTTCAAGTAGAAAACATAGCTCATATAGCTCATTGCATTAAGGGATATAAATTCATTATCAAAATCAACCAATATTCTTTTTCAACAAAACTAGGTGAAGTCTGATACTAGCAGAACAGACTCCCTCCACCTGTCCCACAGGGGAATCGTGGCAGCAGGCAGTGTGAGGCAGTTGAAGGCCAGAAAAAAAACACAACTCCACTTCATCTACTGGTCCATGATGAACACTGCCAACTTCAGGAGACCCTCGCCCCACCCTACTACAAAGAGCAATTGCTGTTCATGAAACAACCTATGGCAAGACTTCTGAGGCACACATTCTGCTCAGAAAGGGGATTTGCATGGTCTGCAGCCCCCTGATGCTGCCATGCTGCCCCTGGTACAGCACATGGAAGGTGCTGAGTTGGTCATTCCTGTCTGGAATCAGAAGTGCCCACAAAGTCTGCCAAAAGAAAATGAAGAGTTGGCAAAGCTTGGGGAGAGTGGAAGTTTATATGAATCACATCTTCATTTGTGAGAAGTTTGAGGAAGAACATAATGTCAGGTTAAAACATGTTTGGAAAGGAATGTAGCTTGCAGGACTAAACTGAAATTAATGTGTGCCTCTACAAAGCCTGCTGCAGTTCTTGGCTCCTGTGACTGGAAAAGGGGAGTAAGGACAGTTCTAGAAATATAAAACCATAGCTCAAATGCTGCCAGCTAACACTGTGGTGCGTGTATGAGAGAAATAAGAGAGATAAATATTAACAATTTTAAAAAAAGATGCACTAACATTTTTACTGTGAATTTATACATTATTTCAAATTACATTCAGATCACAAGATGCTCATACTGTTACTAATAAGCAGTAATGATCCAAAAAAGATCTATCCTATTAAATATATTTTACAGCATTTTTCTGGAATTTCACAGCACTGGAACGCTCCTGTAGTTGCTGTCTGCCACCTTATCTACTGGTAAATAAGCATACTTGTTGCTGATTTATGGATTCCTTTTTTTTTCAAAATAGTTGCAGAGAGAAAGAGAGAAGATGCTAGGGAAAGCTTCAGAGATAATTCTAGAAGGAAGTGACAAAAAAAAAAAGAGAGAGAAAGAGCTTTCTCTTCATGAGAGATAATACAGTTTTCTCATTCAAATTAAGTTTTTTGTTCAAAGATAAAAGAAAGCAACTCTCAGTATAACAGCATCACCTTACACATGTACAGAATAGTATGCATTTAGTTCTTTACAGCAAAAAAGAAGCTGGGAAAGCTCCTTGCATGAGACAGTTTCTTTTCCCATTTTTTATCAACAAATCACATAGGAAAATTCAGGCCCAGTTACAAAATCCCAACCCACTTAACTTTTCTACAGAATAACCTTTTGTTAAGAAAAAGTTTGTGCTTTTTTTCTTTTTTTTTTTTTTTTTTTAATTTTAAACCTGCAAAACTTTGAGTGGATTGCATGGAGCTATGGGAGTGCCCCTTTCCTAAATTTGTCCACATTAAACTTTGAAAAGGCTGATGTGGGAACAATCCATAGAAAGAAGAGCCTGCGTTTCATTTTGCCCATAAATGGAACTGGATGCATGGCACTGGATTATGTGGAATGTGCATGGGATCCTGCTTACACAGCCTGTGCACAAACCCCAAATGTTTGCAGGCACAGTTGAAAGTGAGCTCTGCTCAGAGCGGATGTTTCTCCACTGTATGTCATGCAACAGGAATGCCAATCACATTAGTAATTTTACATCACAGCAGACTGGTACTGCATTAAAACTCCTCTGACATGGAGAACAGTTCTAGGATAAGATGATTTGCAGGATGTCTTTCAGAAAAGTACCATTTATTCTCTATCCCCCTTTATTTTTTTTATAGATAATACCCCTGCACTTATCATGCAGTAGTAGCTGGATGGCACATTAATGAGAACACTCATAATGCAGAAAACCTCATGTTGCTGAATACTGATGTTAGTGGTCTGAAAGGATCTGTTCCCAGAAAATTATAGTTACCTTTCCACTTAAAGAGACCTGTCTGTCTAATTTTTCAGGGGTATTGGATTCAATTCTGACTTTGTTTAAACCAGCTCTGCCTGTTTGCCCTTGATTGCAGTTTATACCAATATTTTTGAAAGACTCAATCTCTCACACTTGCATTATAGTTCAGCACAGAAGGTGATTTAAACTTCTGATTTGATACAGATATGACTTAGGAGGTGTGGAAACATGTTCTGATGCATTTCTTATAGCTGCACTGTTGTTTCTCCTAAGGCACAACATTGGCAGTAGGACCACCTAAATAATTTCCTGTATTACTGTTCTGAAATGCCATTTGACTGGCATATACATGTTAAGATGCAGGTTTCGTGCTGACCTCCTTATCTGTCTGCTTGATCAAGGAGCTGGGACACCGTGTGCAGGACCACTTCCACAGCAACGGAATCACATGAGATATCACATGAGCTGTGGGGGAACTAGTATTTTACTAAACAACTCACCACTGAACCCTCCTTTGTCCTGTTCCAGATCACCTTGGAAGGCAGCAGCATAGACACCAAGAAGGAGGGTAACAGAAAATTGAGGTTTGAGAACTGCTCCGGGCAATCAAGCCCTTTTTCTCACTGCAGTTAATGCTGAATAGATGACCATTCTAATCCACTTTAAATTGCTGCACAGGTGTTACAATGCCTGGTTTACAGCTACTCTGTCTTGCCCTCCTCGAGTGAACTATACCCTTTCCTGAAGTGCACCTGGGCTCACAGCAGTTGGGCACACAAAACCTCCTGTGAAAACTCAGCAAACAAACACTGTATACAGTAATCCAGAAGGAATAAACCTAACACTTGCTGCTTGATATTTGAACATCGTTTAATGAGTGCCCAGAATTCATCTGAAAATGCACATTGTTAATTTTGGGCCTGCTATTCATTAATTAGAGGCTTAGTGGCAAGTGCCATTGAGCTATCTGCAATGTTTAAGGTTACATCAAGCCCTAGTAAATGGGTTGCTGATAACAAGATGCATCCATCTTCATTACTTGGCCACTCCTGTCTGAATTTGCTCTGCTTCCTGTAAGGGCTGTGTCACTTGGAACTGAAGAATTAAACTTTTATCCAAACCAGATTCTGCACTTTCACCTCTTTTTATTCCTTGAGTAGTTCCAATTTATTTTACTTAAATGACATTGGATTACCTAACATGGAGAGGAGCAGTACCTTAACCTAAAACAGTTGCCAGTTCTTTAGTTCTAGGATGGAGTGTTAGAGTGGGTTAACATTTATAGAAACTATTACATTTATATTTCATCCAATACTGGTCTCAGTGTAAAGAACTCATGAGGTTACAACTTAGATAGGATAAAACCCCAGAAAAACACAGGAAATTAATTTTAAATCTGAAGAATAAATATCCTCTTTTTTTAGTTTGCTTTTGCAATGTTACGCTCTCAAAATATATATCATACAAGGCAATCATAATTCAAGTGAAATAGCATAAAGACATTTCCATGTAAATTCTCATGTATACATACATCTCTATATGTTTATCCAAGGAAAGATCACTGCAACTAGTTTTCCCCAGCCTTCTACTAAACATGCTCTTTTATGAGCAATAATGTTTGTGTCTGAGTCTAGGGAGGTGTAGTTGAACCTAATCATCAACTTCCTAAACTCACTGCTTTCCCTTAAAACTACAAGTAGAAGAACTTGAAATAGAAAAGCAACCTCTTTTGGCAGATGGTCTTTTTAAGCAGCTGCTGCAAGGTACATATAATGCTGCTTGGCATGGTTGTTTAATACATTAGGGTGCTCACAGGTATAGCCTTTTGCTCTCATGAACAATTTAAAACATTTAAGTTCAATTTTAAGCATCACTGCTTGGGATAGGCAATTGTAATCACAGTGGAAAGCAAGCTTCTGGGTGCTGATGCTCCAACTGTGTGTGTATGTAGGAAGTGAAGAGAAAGAGAGGATGCTTTTTGTAATGGTAGCTCAAGGGAGAGCACCAGAAAGCCCTTACACTTTTGAGCAGGTACATGTATCACAGACTGGCAGGTTTCACTGGGGAAAAGCCTTTTGGGGTATTACTGCCTGGTGTGCACACCTCCAGCTGGTTCAGAAAGCCTGCATACCTGTTTCACACGTAAGGCAGGAAGGAAACACCGGCTGACACGGGGCAGGCAGATGTAGGGACACATCCTTGGCCAGTGCAGCACTGAATTTACTCAGCCAGGCTGGTGATGCAAAGGGTGCACCTTTGACTCTGTAAATGTTGTACTGCACGTGAAGATTTCCATCCCCACCCCCTCCCCCCCCATCTAAGACACACAAAGCTACCAAATCATGGTGAATAGCAACTTCTACATTTACAATAAAATTCCAGGAGAGTTAGTTGTACTCATGCATCATTCTTCCATTAGCCTGCATCTTCGTTAGATACTAAATGAGAAAATAAAACTGAAAGGGTGGGGAGAAAAGACAAAGCAGACATAAAGCTTGCTTTGTGACATTTAGACACAAAGTTATCTATGTTACCCGTGATTGAAACAGACAATCTTAAACTGAGTATTTCTTAAATTTACCAGAAGGATGAGCTGGACTCTTGAGGTAAGTGCTCTTTGAAGCTAATGTGCTACTGCACAAAGAAAGCTTTTTTCTCTTTGAAAAGATAAAGCTAATATCGCGGTAGCACAGGCCACAATGCTGCCACTGAAAAGGAGGTCAAAGCTGAAGGTTCTTTACTATCACAAAGCTAAACAGAAGTATTATTATTATAATTATTATTATTACAAAAATTCTGTTCTAGCGTCCTAAGATATTATACATGCAGGTGTCTGGATAGGAAATCGTTCATCTGTTCAATTTCTATTATTCAATATTGCTTTTAAAAAATTGGAGAAGGAAGAAGAAAAAACTTTGGGCATCCTCAGGTCAAGGCGATTTTTAAAAAGGTTAAAAGCTGTTCAGAAGGGTTGCAGTATCCATAAAGGCAAATGAGATTACATTTAAAGACTGATGGAGAAAAAGCAATAATTGAGATAAAACGCTACTGTCTCAAAAAGGTTTGGACTGAGGAAATGCTGATATTAAAGCAAAGAAATTGAAAGACTTAAAGATCAGCCATCACATCAAAGACAGCAGAGAATTTAATTAAATTTGCAACAATTATGTTTACTTTTAATGTTTACTAGGTTCTTTTAGATTCTTCCATCATTGTTCAGTTAAATATTTTTGTAATATCTTGAGGAATATTGTGATTGTGTGTCTCCAACCACCAGCTGCCAACTGTTGACCTCTCTGTTCCCTGCATCTGTAATGTTACAAGTCTGTGTCCTGGGAAGAGTTATGATGTTTGAATCAAATACATTGCAAAGTTACAAAACCCATAACATGATATGGATAACGACTGCCTGGATACACTTATAAAATACATTTTAGGAATCAGGATTTAGAATATATTTAGGAATCAGGATTGGGAAAAAATCACAAACATTACTCTCCTCTGTTTGCCATTAATTGCTTGAGTAATCATTACATGAGTGTAGAATGTGAAGCCTGCTGTAATGGTATATGGTGAATAAAATGCACAGAAGTCCAAACCCACAAAATAGCTGGATCAAAACATCATTGAGGCCCTGAAATTCAAACTATAAAAGTATTCTGAGTGCTGATCTGGGCACAGGGTCTCTGTTTATCCCACATGATTTTGGTATTGCAACCTATTGAGAAATTACAATTTGTATTTCAAACTGCCCTTTTCTTTGCTGTGACTTTTACCCAAGATTTACTATGTCTCAGAGGTTATAATAATTATTGCTAAAGGGAGTCATGATAGAGAATTGTTTAATACCCAGCCAAAAACTTACAGCAAAGAGATTTATTTCTTTTCTGTCTGTGAGTCAGGAGCTTCGTCAAGTGTTGGGACACCTATGGATTCTTGACAGATCCAACCAGGTTCTTAAAAACTGAGGGATATGACAAGCAGAGTGTCTAGAATAGAAATGCCCAAGCAGTGACTGAGAGGCTAGTTGAAAGTGATTCAAGGTTTGATGCAGGGCTAAAAGCTGTCTGCCCCTCTCTCTCCTCACTGTTCCATGCCTGGTCATTGCCAGTGGCACAACCGGCCGCAATGGCTGCAGTGCAAGAAGCAAAGGCAGCAAAACAAGCCTGGGAACACACAGGTTAGAAAACATTTAATAATTAAAAACCCATTGAACTTGGCCATCCTCTGTACACAAAGGATTTATAAACTCATGTTAAAACCCTCCTCACTTCTTTAGTATATAGATGCAAACTAATTTTCAGACAGGTAGTACTCTGCACATTGTGGATTGCTCAGAACCTCTTTCGTTTGAACCTCTTGTGATGAGCCAATTTGCAGTCTCCAGGGTGAGTTACTGGTGTCCTTGCTCACTTGGGATTTATTCTGCTTACTCACTGAAGAGCTTTGCAAAACCTCTCATAATAATGCTCATTATTAGGAGAATAAAAAATTATGAATAACAATTTATCTGCTCTCAATAAAAAATTTTTCAGATAAGTCATCATGTAAAAATGTCCAGTGGTCTGCAATGTGCTTGTGAGGGGTTATCATGAAGACGTTCCTGGCTATTGGAGTAGTTTGATGAAAAAACATCTATGCCATGAATTCCCCACCTGTGCTGGAAAAAATGTTTGCACATTTCTTTTTGTTTTATTTGTATCTGTTTGAGCTTGGCTTTTCTCTGTTACACTTTGGGGGGGTGTCCAAGAGCCTGGTTGAAGGAAATTTCTTTTATATTAAAAAAAAAGTTGTTTAAAATGACTTTCCGATCTTGCATGCTTTGTTTTATTTCAGCCTCTGGGGTTTTCAAACAGGTGAGTTACCATCTACCAAAATCATAAGGAAATAAAAATGATATAGGAAAAGAGCTATGAAACATGTTTCAAACAGAAGGAACAAACTAAGAAAGCATTGAACAGGTCTGTAAATTACTATTTTAATTTGAGACCTATGACAACCTTGACAATGCCCCTTTATGTCTCTCTCTATTGTCTCTATTTATATCATGCCATTTTTATTTACTGTTCATCTAGCAAATGAAGCCTGTCCCCAGCACTCAGAGTGCCAGGCTACAGAATTGCTGTAAGTCTCCCTGGAGCGGTGTTCAGCCACGGGTAAACCAGTCCTGCAATGAGATGCTTCCTATTCTCCCTCGAAGGTACAGAATGAAGAAACTCATTGTTTATGCTGCAATTTTGATAACCTAACTGGCAGAACAGTTATTCAAATTTTAAGCTTCTAAATGCAGCAAGATCAACCTGGCCATCCACATAAATAATTTTGACATGATAAGTATGCGAGTGCGATGATAACTGATAAGTGAAGCAATTACCTTGCTTTTTTGGATTATATTAAATGAAGATTCTGATAGAGTAATGAAAAGAGACAAAGCAGACAAAAAGGCGGCTGTAGAGCTTTTGGGCACTCTGTTATCTCTATTATACCATATTGAAATAGAGAAGCTATCACCAATCATGCTTCCTATGTAACTTCTAGCTTCTAACAGTGAACAATGAATAAATTGTCACAAGACAGTAACTGATAAATTGGGATTGGCAGTGCTTTTTAAAAGTGTAAATAAACTTATCAGCCCCCTCACCCTCCCTGAAAGGCAGTACAGTTTGAAGAGGATTTTTTATTTTGGTAAGTTGTAGCTTGCAAGGTCTCCTTTCATTTACCCACCTCAATTGTCCTTTGTTTAGCCATTCGTTTTAAGCAGCCACTTCAGCATAAGAGTTTACTCCAGCACTTGCATTCTTTTTGTGGTGTTCTACAGAACATTTTGCTTTTGTCCCTATGTGTTTTTACTTTGGCTGTTATCCACGTCTCCTAATTCCTGTCATTCCAATTAGAAGCTGCTCTAATTATATGATTTTATGCTGGCTTTTATTGCATGCAGAGGCATACAAAGATATAAATAGCACCTCTAAGCAAAGGTGCCCAGATCTCAGTTTCTAAGAACAACTTTGCAGACGCTGAGTGCCTCATAGATTAATTAGAGTTCTCAGGAAATATTTTTTTTTCCAAAGACCAATTCCAGGGTTTTTTCCGAAAAGAGATCTTGCTAGTCATTTTGGCAAGATCTGTCCCAGCATTCTTTTTGGTGGGGGATCATGTGCTGAAACTGATATTTGTACATTGCATCCTTTCAAGACAAGGCACAAATGGAGGGGGAATGTCATTCCCTTGTTAAAATTAATTAAGTAACCTAACACCGTACATCTGGGAAGAGGACAGAAGGGGAAAGGAAGTTCTCCTTGTTCTCTGTTTACCATTTAAGCCCTGCTGCATGCTGCAATAGCATCACAGTGCTGTTAAAAAGGCCCCCTATGCTCTGCTGGACCTAAGGGCAGTGGAAGAGTTCCTGCTTTGTGAGGTTCATGCTTTGGGATGACCACATCATATCCCTGGTTAGAAACTTGTCACTTTTTTTTTTTAACTTTTTCAATTTGTCATACCTACATTGGACAAGCCAGGGAGATCTTGCTGGACATATGCTGGGTTTTTAGAAACTCAACACAGCATGAGAAACAGTTGAGAATTGTGGCATGGAGAACGGACACAACTTCTTTCCCTGATGTCAGGAACAACGGAGGGCATCTGAAAACCAGCAAACTCTGACAACAAGCATCTGTCACCCTTTGTCTTCTCACCCTGATATCTACAGCTAAAAATCTCTGATAATGAAGACTAAGATACTGTCGAACTATAGCCCCCACTGAGTGGCTCCATACTGCCGGTATTAGACTTCAGGATTAACACTCCACAAACGTGTATTGTTCTTGTACACCGTTTACTTAGAGAAGTTTTTGTGTTTTGAAGTCTATCTGTGAAAATCAGGCAGATCAAAAACTAAATTTTACTTAATTTAATTTAACTGCTTATCCTACCATTTTATAGGAGTTGGTGGATTATGTGGTAAGTTCTGTGGCTGCCGAACTGCATTAAAAGAATCCCAGCCTTGACTACTGCCTATTGTTCTACAGGATCAGTTGCTGAGATGCATCTCCCACTGAAGTCAATGCCAAACTTCACACTTAATTCAATGTTTCTGCTACTTATTTCAAAAGAAAGCATTTTAATTGACTTGGGACTAACCAGGCACACATCTTGCCTATGTAAACATATTTTTTGTTCCTCTTGTCCCCAATATCTGTTTCCACCCACAATGTTTCTTTACCTACATGCTCAGTCTGCATTAAATTAGCAAAAACTAATTTTGGCTTTTCCTAAAAATTCAAGTTTGGGAAAGTATGAAAAGGTATTATCAGCCCTTTGGGTGTTGAAAGAGAATGCAGCTTGGCTGGGGAGAGACCATCAATCAGTATAAACAGAGGCAGCCCTGTCCTGCCCCAAGATCCTGGCTGTATGTCCCCTCCTCCCTGTCTCGGTGATGCTGGCACAAGTGCTCGCCTTGCCATGCTTTGGCCTGATCAGGGAACTGACCCGGCTGGAGCAAAATCTTTCCTGTGGGCTGCGCTGGTTTCCAGCAGGAGCACAGGTGCTGGTTTCCAGCAGAAGCACAGGTGCTGGTTTCCAGCAGGATGTGTGCTGGTTTCCAGCAGGATGTGTGCTGGTTTCCAGCAGGAGCACAGGTGCTGGTTTCCAGCAGAATGTGCGTCTCAGCTGTGCACCCACGGGAGCTGCAGCACCCACGAGAGGCAGGTGGGAGGAAACATCCCTTTTGACAGCTGCCTGCTGGTTCAGTGACTTGATTGAAGCCTCAGATCAGATCACACTTCGGATTATGGCCTCTGAGAGAACCGTGCTTTGAGGAACTAGAATGCATTGAGGATGGAATATGTCTAAAGAGGGGACAAGAGGAATAATTGCCGCCTCCTCCATCGAAACTGTAGTGAACCTATCCATTCCTGTACTGTACCACATGGCTGAGGTGTTTTGCACAGACTGTGTAAATATTCTTTTGCTCTCCTTAGGTTCATCATGCCATACATTGGCTTCTGGTTGCACGACAATCACACTGCACTGCAGTACATCAGCCACTGGGCTTGGGCAGAGTGAGGAATGGTGAGGGTCACCACTCTTCCCCAGTGTCCTGTGCAATTTCCAGGCTATTTCCTGGCAGTTGCCCAGAACGCCAATGACGTACAACCAGTAGTGGACCCAAGAATGTCAGCAAATGTAAAAATGACATGTTTAGAATTCAATTTACTGGAACCAATTTTTAATCAGGTGAAGAGTCTGTATGGGTTTCATCTGTAGAATTGGGCTTATGGCAGCATCCATTTCAAAACACTCATATGACTTAGAAATTTAAAGTCTCAAATGTAAGAGTATTAGGAGCATAAATATCTTTTGTTTTCAAAGGAATCCAGACCCCAGAGTCACTGAGGTGCTTCAGAAGTCTGCATTTTGCCCTTGAGAAATTGTATTTCTCCAATCTATTTTCTATTGAGACATGGAAAAGGCAGAATTATTCGGTTAAGAAAGTTGATTCCTACACAAAAGATTACATGATTTGCTAGATCGTGTTCTTTTTGATCATTGATAAAATCAAGGAAAAAGACTAACTGCCTCTTCTTGTCAGGAACTGTGGAATGCAGAGGACAGGCTGATAGAAGAGGGTGGAGGCAGTTTGCAAAGCGCCAGATTACATCAACTTTTTGTCACCTAACACAATCACAACATTTCCCTTTCATCTTTACTTTTAGCCTTTTTGGCCTGTAAAAGATAAGAAAGTACCAATTGCCTGGGTATGAACTGTATTTCTGAATGGTGGTATAGAAGTTGGAAAAAGAAATTCCTTTGTGTATCCAGATTTTTCCTGGGATGCTTTCCCAGTGTGAAACTTCCTTTCAGGCATATATTGCAGAGGGACAAGAAGAAAAACACATATACATGTTCTTCTTCTCAAAGAATACGGACTTTCATGACCACTTATAAACGTGTGGTTGAAACCCTATCATCTCACTCTCATCTGCATCTCATTTGTAGTCACCCTTTCATACAGGGACATTTCCCCCTCTGTGTTACAGAGGTCTGAGCTGCCCAGGTTTGCTACAATTTCCCACTCTCTGAGAGTCTTACTTTCCATTAAGAATGCTCATGCTTTTTAACACCCCTGATCCTCCACAAAAGTATCTTAGATGCAGCAGTATGCCAAGTCCTGCAGAGCAAATACAAAGTAAGATCTCAGAGCTATGTGGGTGAAGACGCACATTCAAGGATGTGACTTGCAGAACAGCTGGCTGCTGAGATAATATTCTCCCATTGCTTTTCACAGTTTGGAAAATTGATATATGACTTTAGCCCTGTAGTAATAATCAGATATGTACAGAGAGATATTTGGTTATTGATCTACTCCTAATCAAGACTCAAACAACCTTATCGTATGACAAAGTGTAATTAACTATTTTTTAAATTACTATAATTATCCTCCCCACATTTATTTTGACAGCAGTGTCAGTAGTGGAAAACTATTTCCTTAAATTGCTGTTGCCTATTATGAATTACAAATTCATACAATTTTGACAGATTATTTTATTCTCCTTTTAGCAGTATGTTTTGCAACAGACAACTTCTCATAAAAAAATGAACATCTACTTGAAAACCAAGCTACTGAGGTCACACACAGATTATCTATATTGGAGCTTACAAAAACTGTATTTGACCAAATTCAACATGCTTTTCTCTTTCCTCTCCTGTGTAAGTTTCTTTGGATGACTAGATGACATTCTAAGATGTGGGGAAAAAGAAAGGGAAGAAGAATAGGGAGGAAAAGAGGAAGAGGAAGAGACGGAAAAAGAGAGAACCTGAACAGTTTATAAGAGTAGTTACCCAGAGGTAGGCAATGGGGAAAAAATAGACTACAATGTGACCCATGAAATTCTACAATTTGTTTTGCCCATTGAAAATTATCCCCTTTCTCTCTCAACTGTGTGATGAGGAGAGGGAGAATACAGAGAGGCAGCACAGATACACTGGTCACACTCTGAGACACAGAACAGCTTTTAATTTTACCATATCCCAAATAGGTGACTTAGAAACAAGATGGTTGTGGCCAGAAATCTTTGAAAACACAGGTATTCAAGTGGGAGCTCTTCATATGCTTTTAAAGCTGGAATCAGACCATCTGCTCCATGCTTCATTTAGCAACTTCTATTCTTAACTAAAATACTTTTTGAGCCAGCTGCTTCAGCACTGCAGTTCCTTCTTCTGGCCCAGCAGAGCTCAGCCTCTGGGGAGGACTGATAGAACTTTTAGTGCAGAGCATTGTCCAAAACAACTGAGCTTCTCTTGTTGGGACAAGGTCTTTCAAACAGCAAAGAAGATATATGGCACTAATGGAAAAATGGCTTTTATTAAGATGGGTCTTTTATATATTTTCTGTGGGTTGAATCTTCCACTAGGAAAAGGAAGAAGTAGGGAATAAAAGGGGCTGAACCACATCTAGCACCCTCACCAACTGCTCCTGTAATTTGCACTAACAGAGTCTGATTGCTCCAGAGTAAAATTCTTTGTTTCTTGTCTTTAAATAAACTTCTGACGTGTCAGGATTACATTCTGAAATGACAGAATGGGTGAGAAAATCTGGACCACTTAAAGGTTTTGTCCAATACATTTCCTTCCTGGAATGGCAGTGACAGAGTTAACTGAGTTGGCACCACTGCTGTGGTGGAGTAACTCAGTTGTGTTTTCTGAGTGGCAATGACTAACATGGTCAGCAGTTGGTGCCAACACTGAGCATTCAGTTAACCTCCCAGTTTGCTTGTAGCAAAAGTAATTTACTCACGACACAGACATCTACTCCAATCTAATCTCCTTGACAAGAGATTACAAAGGGGTGGCAGGCTGAAGTGGCATAAAATTCCAAATACCGTATCTATTTTTACTCATTGACAATAAAGTAATATCCATGGGACAAGGATTAGTAAACAGAGAAATATATTCGTTCTTAAGAGACTGCTTTTCTCCCTGGTTTAAAATTATAGAAGAGCAGATCTTTAGAAATGAAATAGAAAGTTCACCACTGTGCCATCCTAGGGAAGCATTTTTGCAGAATGGACTTAGAGGAGGAGGATTTCAAAATTAGGCAAACTCACGTGAAAGTGAATGTGGTGGTCACATGCAGACCTATTCATACTGGGTGTACTTGCTTGATTTCAGAGCTAGAAACAAAAAGATCAGAGCATGAGACATATAACTATCCACAAAAGGACCAAGGAGCTCAATTTTACTGAAATATTGATGTGGCTCGTAATACTTGGTGAGCTTCTAGAGTCACACAGCAAGATAACAAGTTCAGCTGTTAGCAAAAAGAATTATATTTCTGGCCCTTGTTATGGAGGAAAGTTTGAAAAAATCATAGAGTACAGGTACACTGTGTATACTGATTGTATACACATTGCATACAATCACTACAGAGATAAGAAGAGCCAAAATGCACTTACTACAAAACCTTGTGATTTAGCACAATTTTGTAATTTTTAGCGTTTCTCAATCATGAGTTTTGAATGCATCGGGTTGGCAAAATACCACCATGGCACCATAACTAAGCAAGAGCTTAATGAATGAGTCTAGATGCATTAACAGGATGTGGAATGTAATGCCAATAAATAATAGATGGGAAATGAAATTCAAATAATGAATAAATCTGAAGAAAAAACATAACTTCAGAGATGTATCATTAATAGAGACAGAGGGAAAGGCCTATTTCTTAATTACTCTTCTTCTGTTACAGCCAGCAGAAATCTACCACTGATGTTAATTAGAACAGGATCAGGCCAGCAATTAGCAATCAAAACCCTCACACCTTAATATATTTATATAGCAATGATTATTGATAACTCACTTGGGTTAAAATCATCACTGGCACTTGGGATATTATTTTGCAGGGGAAAACACACATGAAGAGAAGTTTAAAGAAAATCCATTAAGTAAAATATTTGGGATCATCGATGGGCTGACAAGTAACCCTCATGCACATCAGTTCCCCAACATCTGTAAAGCCTTTCTGTGCATTTTACAATTTTATCCAAAAAACATGATTGCTACCAACAGAGGAGTGACAAAATACCAATTTACAGACAAGGGATATGGAATGCAACCTGGGCCAGACAATAATCATGGGGATTCCACTTCCTCTAATTCTGTCAGCTCTGCAAACTCATAGGCATTTTTGCTTTACTCTTCCTTTTTTTCTTGGATGCCAAAGAGAGTATTGCAGGCCTTGGTTGCACTTCCGAAACCTAAGTATTAACAATATCAAGATATAGAGTCCCTGGCAGTCTGACCTGCATGTTCTACCATTCCCAGGGCTGGCAGATGTGGATGCCTGATTGATCCCCCAGCAACAATCAAGAGCATTTTAGGGTGCTTGTGATGTTCTACCTATCTGGAGAAGTTCTTGTGACTTCCCTTGAATTCCTACAGTGATACTTAATCACCCTTTTCGTTTCAGTCCCCGTTCCAGCCTCAGTTAGTGTCTGATAAGAGGCACCATCTCTGCAGGCAGGTGCCTTGAGGTGCCACACTGACTCTGAGGTGTCAGATATGCAACCAGGCAGCTGAGCTGCTCTAATGCAGTCAACCTCTGTCATGAAGAGGATTTCTCATTTCCACCAGTGCCTCATGAGCGAAACTTTCCAACTTTTGCAGTCAACCTGTCTCTGTATTTTCATTAACAGACTGTTCCCTTTATGTCCTTCACTTGCCCTTTTCATGTTTTTTAAAACAATTTCTCTTTATCGGTCATATGATGCAAGAAGTTATTCTCTTGGTAAGTGTGAAAGGTCTTTTTTTTTCTTGCCAGTGCAGTGTGTACTTCTGCAGCTCTCCATTACCATGGCTTCTGCTAAAAACTATCATCTTTAAAGGTCACTTGTTTCCTTACACATGCAGTCAAGCCCAACAATGATTTAATGACACCTGAACAAGCTTGTATTAAAATTACGCACAGTGCGATCATAAATAATTATTAAGAAAAAGAAGAAGAAAGCAAACACATTTCCTTTCAAGAAAATAACACCAAAGATATTAGTTAAAATGTTAAAGTATATTAACCAATTACATAAAACCCTTTCATATTGCCTTGCTTCATTTCAAACATGGCACGGGCTATTTTGTCTGTGAACTCAAGTGGAACAAAAAGCTGCAGAATGCAATTTGTGTCAGGGGCCGGGCTGCGGAGGGACAACTAATTCTAATTAGTGCAAATTCCCCACAGGCCAGTCAGAAGCCTCGTGCAGAAGCCGCCGCCACCGCTGAGCTCCTCTGCCCACAACAGGTGGGCCGGGGCGCCCGCCATGGCCCGGCGACAGCTGAGGGCAGCGCCTCGCCGGACACCCCTAATTAATGGCCTGCACGTCCAGCCTTTGAATGTGATACCTTTTAATATAGGCCTGAACCAAGGAAGATTGGCTCTTCTAATTGGTTCAAATTAAACTGGTGGCAGACTTTGCTAAGGAACAGTCGGGCTGCAATGCCCATCTCATTTCAGCTTAAAGCTCTGCCAATCAGTGCAAAAAGGGTAGGGCTGGAAAAAGAAATTACTGGGGGGAAAAGTCTTAGCCATCTGATAACACTGGTATTCTAGTGAGCACGTCTCTAATATGTCCCTAAAATATTTCTGCAACTCAATAATATTCAATGTTTGATGCACATTAGAAAGAAGCTTTAAAAATTCTGATGGATTATAAGAAATAATGATGGCAAGGAAGGCACAGATCATTAATGCAACTATTAGACGTCCTAAATAAGGCTTATTTTGAACTGTTTAGTCTGAAGCAAACTCAGGGTAAGATGGGCTGCCTGACTTGCAGCCTGCCTTCCGTCACACCCGCTCCCATTCATGAAAACTGCTTCTGAGAGAGCACAGCCAGCCCTAATGAGAGAGGCAGCCCTCCTGCCCTGCCTGCGGGAGGGAAGGGAGAAGATGCAACAAGATTTGATATAACATGCCAGTTGGAAATGCTTTTTAAATAACCAAGCAATGAACCATACTTCACAGAGATTATCTCATTTGCAAAATTTCATAACAGCTAAACACCAGTGAAAAACTTTGGTTTAATCCTGCAGAATTATACACATCAAGCTATATCAGGAAAACACTTAATTGTTAGGGATTTCAGCAACTCGGGGCCTGACACATGAACTGTAAAAAGTGTTTTACTTGACTTGCATTTCTCCATGTACCAGCCAACGGGAAGCTATATGGCAGAAGAAGTGGCAAAGCCTCCAAGGAGCTCTGCTCTCCTTGCTTCCCAGCATGCTGATACTTTGGAGGAGTGCTGGATCTATCCCTGCGTGCTGCTGCAGTGACCCACCATGCACTTGTGTGGATGCTCTTGACACTGCCCAGGCCCACATACTTTATTGAAATGATACTAACAGCTATACTAAACTGCTATTCTGGATGCTCTGTAGCTCTGTACTAAGGGCTTTATTTAGGGACTTTAGACAATCCTTCACCATCATTTCACACCACTCTTAAACTAACAGCATACATTTCTCTTATTACATTTCCTTTTACTACACATTTCAGCTAAAAACACTCCTGAGGGGTGTGCCAACTACGTCACAAGAATGATTTTATTGAGAAAATGCCTCCAATACCACCTCACAGCATTTTCCACTACTATTGTTTGGATTACACCAGAGGGTAAAATGTGGCTTCTTTTAATAACACATTTGCATAAGTTGATCTGAAAGATCCCCATGTGATGACATTACTTCAGGGTTGGCCTGTCGTCTCAAAAAAGCCTGAGGTGCTAGTCCCAAAGAGATCAAACTCAAGAATTAACTAGTCTTTATAAAGCAGGAAGATCTCTACAAGCAGTAAAACAAATGATTATCAGTTCTTTTTGGCGATGGTCTATGCCAAGCTAGAGAAAAACAGAGCTTTCAAACACTGACAATCTGGTATATTGAAGTATGACCATTATTTTTTATTTTCCACATTTTTGGTCCAAAGACAGTTCTGAGTAATTGATTCCCATAATGAGCTATGGTTCGTTAGTCAATTTAATTTATAATTGAATTGGATGGATGTAACTCTGTGTAAAATTGTCTCTGAAGAATCTGTTTTGTTCGTCTGTTCGACTTCTGACAGGGATGGAAGAAAATCTAAATTATTCCCTTCTGCAAGAGGGAAAAACTCTGAAAGTCTCAGCATCCCTTGTGAAATTAAGAGGAAAATATTTTTAATAGTTGCCATGCAAAAATAATATAGCTTTACTAAAATTTATACAACCCTGACAATTAACACATTAATGCCTGAAATGCTGACTTAAAATGAAAATCAAGACATGAGGAATATATTAATCAGCAGTGCTGCCTGAACAGCTGGAAAGATCACTTTTTACCAGGTATTTACTAGTAAGTCACATCTTTGCAAATATTGCAAAATCTGAAGAATTAGGTTGTCCATGCTTTTATAGTGATATCCTGATGATATAACTCCATTGGGAAATGACTGGTGTGAAGAATAAAACTCAGTGCATTACATTTTTTTCCTGTTTATAACTTGGAAACCTAGAGTTGCTTCCACTGCCACAAGTTGTAGGACTTTTCTAAATGCAGTTTGCTTTAGTAGAGATCTGGGAATTGCTGCTCTACCCTCTGCGGGCCTTCTCTTGGCCACTGCAAAGTTCAAAAAATAACAGAGCAATATATGAGAATGGCTTCTGCTTAGGAACAGAGGCAGGGAAGAAATACATTGGTTTAGGGGTTTGAAGATGAACAACAGTTTCCTTTTTTAAGTTAATTTTGCCCTGGGGTTCTTTGGGTCTCAAGACTCACATACAAACCCACTTTCCTTCCAGAGAAAATACTGAGGTTCTCATCATGTGCTGAATTCAATTCCCTCATAATTTGTCATGTCTAAAGAGAAACATTGAGTCTCTGTCTCTATTACTGGTTTTAGCAAGACATATCAGTATTGAAAGATACATTTAACTTACAAGGAAAAGTAAGTGAATTAATTCATTCAATATTTGTATTTTTCGATAGAGACATAATGATATTGGCCATTGATTGTGAGTTAGCAGACACAAATGCTAGCAGTAAAAGAATTGCTACACTATTATGTAAGCATAGTATTGCTTGTAATCTAGCCTCATGCAAAAGCAAAATATACATGCTCTGTTTGCTCAAAAAATAAAGTGTACTGAGAAGCATTGCAGTGGGATAGGTGATGATGATCAGCTATTATCAGTCCCAGCAGGCACATATTTTTTCTTAACAGCCGCAGGACTGCTGCTTTGAAAGCCAGGCACAAGGATTTTTTCGTTCAGAGCATTTCACATTGCCTTTTAGAGGCAGGCATGACACACAGCTGCACAAACTCTTATGGCCTCCAGTTAAAGCGTCACTTAACAACCTCATTTGTCTACTTTTGCATCAAGTCCCCAATAAATTCTGATAGGCAACAGGCTCCCAGGCTCCTTATGTTATCCAGATAATGTTTTTTTTTTCTTTTCCTGTAATAGTAACAGTAGAAGTGTTGTGTCCAATTTTCATCATATTCCAGAGGGTTTTTTAATATGTTTTTGACCTTTTTTTCCACTAGTAAGTATTTAATCTGGTAGAAAGAATATGGCACAGGTTCAGTGAATGGTCACACCTACCCACCTCTGCTGAAGTGAGTGAGAGCATAAAGGTGGAACTGAGGAGAAAATTTAGCTTATTATATTCACTTAGGGCTGTTTATTTCTGGGCTGTGCTACATGAATGTAATAGCAAACATAGGCTGGAGCTATTGAAGACTGTTCTTACTTTTAATGACTGTATTCTGGCTGAGAAATTCTTTAATAAGTAATTTTCAGCACTGCAAATGCACAGGAGACAATGAAAGTTGTTTCTAAAAAATATTAAAGCTGACATCAATCATTTATACATAAGGCACAAAGCAATGAGGGCAAACTCCTCAGTGCAGATAAGAGATGTCACAGTAAACTTATGTTCCACGGCAGTGGTATCAGTTACGATCGATCACTTGGTAGCCAGTGGAAGTTATATTTTTACTTTAGTCTTTAAACTCTTTTGACTGCACTACCAAAAGTATTGTTTTAATCTAAAGTGCTAGATCAATATTTCTGATCAATAAGCATTCATTTCCAACTAACAAGGACAATGGTTAGTGGATTCCTTTAAACATTTTCATTTCAAGGAAATCTCTGCTGTTCTAGAAATCAGATCTGTAACAAGGAGTACAAGGAAAAGGGAAATGAGTTCAAAACATAGCAGAGAACTTCCAGATAATTTCAGTTCTTCCCCAGCACAATTTTTCTTTCTCCTATGATGCTAAATCAGTAAATACTTTGTATGACTTTTACTCTTAAAGTAATTACAAAATTCAACATCATTACAATTAACTCTTCCTACCAGAGCATAAAAAGCCTAACCAAACAAAAGCCAAACTACAAATGACCAAAACCAAACTGACAAACTTCAATGGTCAAAAATTTAATTCTTAGTGATAACGAAGTACAAATCACCAAGTACAGGTTAGAAAACCCTGGTTCACTTAGTAAAAGACTGGTATAGCTTCCATGAACTTCAGGGAAATCCTCCACTTTCAGCCCAGATGAGTTAGGTCCAAGAAAGGCAACACCTGGCCCAGCCAGTAGCCAAGAGCTGCTCCTCTTTAGGGAGAACCTTTGTTGACCACAGACAGATCTCAAACACTGAGCGCTCTTCCCATTCCCTGGAAAAGCCAGACACCATCTTGCCAGAACATCTGGAAAGTCTTTCTGTCCCACTCCACTTAGTCTTGGGCTTTTCAGACCAGCACACAAGTCTGCTTTAAATGTCCCAAGGACTCTGATGGACATTAGAGGCATGTTTGGCTACAAGAAATTAGGACTTTTGCCACAGTGGTGCATACAGACCACTCTCTTGTATTTTACAAGCCTAACTAGGAGAGACCATGTTTTTTCCAATGCCTGCAGCTGTGCTTAGCAGTCCCTGCTATACTTAACATTCTCCAACTTTCCATCACCCACGCACAATAATTTGCTTCTTCTCATACTCTCTTCTTCTCAATATATTGGCAACTGTTTACATGGCAAGGAGTACTAGAGTTGTAATTAAAAACCACTGGGTAGCTTCAGGCTGGGCCATCAGCATCCCACACTGCAGGAACTAAGTGCTTGGTGTCCTCCATCTCCTCATAGCACTCCTGGCCCAGAGGTGGTGGAAGTTGTTTAATGAGTCCACAGGCACCTCCTTCACAGGGTGTAAAGCCAGGCTGCTGCAGCAGTGGGCATCCTCCCCAATGGATGGGTGTTGAGGGAGCTGAAAGCTGTGACTCGCACGCCCTGTGGCCAGTGGCCCCTGTCTGTGTGGGGCCACTCACATAAGTTTGACCTGCCTATGTGAAGCCAGCTTCAAAGCACGAATCAGAGCAGAGCACAAAGTCTACTCTCTACCTCCTCCTCCTCCTGGTGGCAGAGCTGTGGTTAGAATAGGGTGCAATTAAAATGCAATAAATACTGCATTCTACTGGTCACATGGACTTTATTCCCCTGAATACTTTCATGGCATTACTTTCAGTGTTGAACCCACCCCAAAATTCAAAGTTAAGTCAGAAAATTTTTCTGTTTTAAGTTTTATTTATCATAACAAGTTAATTGCATGTGGATTTTTCTCAGATACATACATCAGCCAAGATTTTCTCAACTGCATGTATCCAATAGAACTTTATGAGGAGTCTGGGCCAAAACTCAGGGGTCCATGACACCTTTGCTCTTAATCTATAGATGAGATACAGGGGAAGCCAGCTGCTAAAGTGGGTTGCATGCAGATTATGCTTTTCTCACTTGGAAATGATGGGAAAAGAATTTTGGCTCCATTAAATACAACGTGTCCCCTCAAACAGAGGGCTTAACATAAAATGAATGGAAGGTCAAACTTTTGCTGGGCTATTAATCTGTACTGTGACTTATGCAGATTGGAAAATATATGAGAAATGTAAACAGAGTGCTCACTCTGCATTAGATAACAGGAGATAGGCAGAGTCAGAATAGATAACCTTTTGTGAACACTAGAAAGCTGGATTTTATGTGAAACTTGTCTGAGCTGGACTCTTTATGGTGCCTATTCTTCCACTACAGTACTCAAGTATGAAAGGGTGGGTGAAGGAAGAGGAATAAGAGGAAGAGAGCTGCTGGATAGATGCATAAATTTACCATAAATGGTAAAGCTTTCATTGACTTTAACTAAGCCAAGAAATCCATTCTGCTTTCAAAGGCAATAGAGCCAAAGAGTGATATAGGCAACACAGGACTTTGGGCAATACTAATCTACATGAAAAAGTGGCACTTTCATGAACACCAAAATCATGTTAAATCTAAACATAATCTTATGCACCATAAAACACATACATATAATATTGCATTTTCCACTCTCTTTGTTGTTCAGTTTCTTTCTCCCCAGCTGTTTTGGCATTGTGTTCCATTCTTCAGGTGTTTTCCAGTTACAATTATTCCCTTGTTTCAAAACACTGGTTCCTGCTCATTTATTTTGCTGACCATGCTTTTTCCATCCTTTACTACAGTCTTCCCCTTGACTTGTCAAGACCCATGTTTTTATTCTGAGCTCTTTATTTTGTTCTACTTCTCTTCTTCTTTCCCTCACTTTCTTACACAGACTCCTTTCTATCTGCCGTTTCTTTCAGTTTGTGTAGTGTTCTCTTTACTTATTTCATCATTACTTCCCCTTCACTCTTTTTGTACTTTTCCTACTTCTGTACTTGCTTTCTCTCTGTTATTTGCTTATATATTCCAGTTCTAAAGGGAAGAATTGGATTTTAAAGAAATGGTGGGATTTTCTGTCATTGCATAACCATTTTTAAAATGGTTTTAAAAGTATAAAACCAAACAAAATTATCAGTAAGGCCTCTCCTCTCCTCTCCTCTCCTCTCCACTCC
>VYXF01012266.1:780206-807706 GCA_013397295.1 Polioptila caerulea
CTCCTCTCCCCCCTTCCCTCTTATTTATTTTATGCAGGAAATTGACATTTCATCATTTAATGTGTGATTTCCTCTGGGCTTTAACAGCAGCATTTTGGTTCAGTTAAAATCAAGCAAACACTCGATCACTTGAATGACCCATATCAGAAGTTTCTAAGGCAGAACACAG
Organism: Polioptila caerulea; assembly: GCA_013397295.1. Lineage (NCBI taxonomy): Eukaryota > Metazoa > Chordata > Aves > Passeriformes > Certhiidae > Polioptila > Polioptila caerulea. The sequence continues at coordinate 780,376 of VYXF01012266.1, forward strand.
TCAACCAAATCCCTCAAAACCTTCTCTGTCTGTCCCCATAATATCACTATGTAACAAAAGATGACTCAGTAGCTTCCTGTTACCCAGTCCACCAAGGCAAGCCTACAAGCCTAGTGCAGAAGAAAAAGATCCTGGATGTTTTCCACTCTTCTAAGACCTAGGCTGGTAACTTAGGTGCTCTGAAAGCACTCAGGTCTCTCCTCTGTGTGAGCAGTTTTGCTCTCAGAGTCCTGTGCTGTGCTCTGAACTGCAGTCCAGCAAGGTGTTTAGAAGCAGTTAGTACAAATGATTCTCTTCGAGCACCTTCCTGGTGTTCTTCAGCACCCAACAGGATTGCAGTGCCTTCTGACATTGCTTCCATCAGAACAAAGCACATGGAAAGAAGGCAGATGAGGAGCAAAACTAGTACATATGATCAGCCATGGCCCTGATGGAATCTGGCCTGTGCACTGGAGTTTGGGAAGCTCACTGAGCTGGGTACCTGAGGTGTGACACAACTAGAAGTGTGTACTATACACACAGCATATTAAACAGCTGATGTTACATGCTTTGGGGGAATATTTCCCCCCAAATAACTGTGGGAAATATTAATTATTTATGGAATATTTGCATAACTGCATAATGTGTCTAGATATAAATAACAGATTATTTGCATAACTGCATAATGCCACTAATCACGGGAAGAAAAAAAGAACAAAATATTTCTGGCATTTGATCACACTGTGTCATATATGCCCTGTGATTCTTCTTCAAGCTCTCCCAGAGAGAAGCTGAAGCCAAAGCTCAACTAAGCTCTGTACGCCTGTATTTTGTAAGAGGAACAACAGATAAATTTTCAAACACTATGCAAGTGCTGTGAAGACAGCACTCCAACTGCAAGGCCCTGCAAACCCCTACAGGCTGGATGCTGTTTTGCACAGGTTATTTGTCCAAAACTGGAAGAGAATAACAGCCCATGTGCACTATGTGCATGAATTTCTACAAGCAAATGTCATCCCTCCTGTTCACCACTTGCCTCTTAGGCAGCAGTTTTCATCCTTACATCGAAGTGCTGAACCAGGGGAAGAAGTAACATTACCCAGACAAGGACACTGAGGCCCAGAAACATGAAGTGACTTTGCCAAAGTCAGAGTGCAAATCAGCAAATCAGCTGTCAGGGAGATGGGCTAAAGGTCTGTCCAAAACTACAGCTCAGCAAAGCTAAGAACTACTGTGGAGAGGGAAGGCAGCCCACACCATGCAGGGAGATACCAGTCCAAAGGAAAAGCCATGTGCACACTTTCTCCCCATCATCAGGGAGCTGACAGAAACACTGCAGTGATCTTACTCTAGCTCAAAGGCATCACTAAGCAGAAACAAGCCTGAAAATATGAGCTGAGTTTGTCAAGCTTTAATATTCCCTAATAACCACTGTTCTTTCTCTGTTAAAGATTTCCTGATAACTGCTGTTCTTTTCTCTGTTAAGTACTATTTACTTCAGTGCTGGAGTTTCTAACATATACAACACTGACTTCATTTTTAATGGTATTTTGGTCTAATTTCAGAGCCTGATTTCCCAGTACAAACTCAAGTAACAAATGTATAATTATTCTCATAAATAACTCAGCACCTTACAGTAGGTTTCAAACAAGTTTCCCCACAAGGCACAAGTGCCCTATATTAAATCCTTTTAAAGTGTTAGTTGATTAAGGTAAAAATTAGTTGTTATTACCTTATGGACATTTTAGTTTTCACAGTATTTCAAAGCTGGTCCTATCAGGAGTAGATTTGTTGCCACCCACTGGTACAATCATCAGGAAAATTAATAATCATGTTCAGTCTGACTATAAATCATTGTGGTACAGGCAATTAATTTCTGTAGAAAAATGAAAGATCTATAAGCAGTATTATTGTGCAAACCACATGATGTGAAAACTGAGATCCAGCACAGGCAAATTAGAAAACCAATGCTACTAATTCCAGAATGTGATAATGCTGGGTCATCTGAGGCTGGATGGCCAGAAATTCTGAAAAAACGATGCTGGCAGCTCCCAGCAGCTAATGGTTGTTTTATCATGTTTGTGCTGCATTTGGAATTCGTGAACCCCATACAAGCATATGCACAGAGAGTGAGTCTGGACAACACAATCACAGCTAAGATTTTTCATACATCTTCTACTGCTAAAATGAGGTAGATCCTTGCATTTGTTTATATTCTTGCCATCACAGAGGGCAGATTTCTATACAGCTCCTCTCCCATTAAGGCCATGGTGGTCCTGGTGAGAATTGAAGGGAGATAATGTGTGCCCACACAGACCACCATATGCCCCTTGTAAGTTTGATTTGTATTTCTCTACCAACACACACCATGATCCAGCAATATTATGTGTTCACTACAAGTTAGGCAAGTATAGCATCAAGGCCCTTAAGTTTAGTTCGTGTTTAGAATCAGAGAAAATAAAGCAGCTAGAACTCTATATTTTTATTGTCTTACCTTTTAAGATAGCATGTCCTGTGGCTCTATGAGGGATACTGTTATAGAAGACTGAAATTCAGTTTCATTTGTTACAAGTAAGCCAAAGGATTCTTCAAATCTCTGGATTTGAGTTTTTGATATTTAGGAAATAAATTGAACAAAATTGACATACCAGAGAAACAAAACAATATGTTGCCACCAGCTTTTAGTCCATTAGACAAATTATTCTCTAGGGATTAATTTCAATCAGATTCACCACACCTGAAAACATTTGAACAACATTTGCTAATACCTTGAACTGGAGGCCACAGACTAAATAAAAAGTAAAATTTCTGCCCATTTGTTGCTGGGTTTTCAAAAGCCAGAATGAAAAAGGATAACAATGGAAGTAACCGTAAAGTGAAATATCTATGAAAAAGAGATAAATTAATTCCCATAATGATTATTCACATACAAAAAAATTGTAAATAAATATTTTTAAAGGTATTTTTAAAAGACTGATGGACTTCCTTTTTTAGCCAATTATAAAATGTTTTTTTTTCTGCTGCTTGATCCAGCTTTGAAATCAAGTACTTTGAAGTATAAGTATCTAGACTCCACAGGGAAGTTCATTATTGAAGAAGTGCATATCCATGAATAAGGAAGCTCTCTCTTGGAAAATCTTGCAGGACATTTTGAAAAGTTTCTAAGATGGAAGCAGAATGGAGGAATAATCATCTGTCAGAGGGGCTCCTGTTTATTTGGTAAGAGCAAAACCAATTCAACAGGCCATATTAATTTGTCATTTACTCAGTGTTCAGGTATGAAGTATTCCAGACGGAATGCACCTAGATGCTTTACTGGATGAAACAGCATGCTACCAGAAAGCTACTGCCTGTAGTTAGAAAAGAAAGCCCAATTTCCTCATTAGGAAACAGACGTAAATAATTCAGGGATATGATGTTTTCCATGGAGATACATGATGCATTTAATGCATTTTAAACAGTTGAAGGAAACTCCAAAGAAATGTACCTGTTTCCACAATGATCTACACAGATTATTATATTAATATACAGGATTTTGGACCACATCACTGCCTGCAATAGCATAGTTTGTTCACTAAAGACAGCCTTGTGTTAAAGACATTGAGACAACCCTTTGCACTTCCAGAAAACCTGCAAACAAACATAAACAGACTAAAAATGATAGAAATAAATTTGCCTGTCACTTTATCTCTTCCCTTTCTTTTCAATATCCCCAAAGCAAACCCATATCTTGCAAATGACCCAAGCCATGTTCTCAGCTGCTTTGGAGAAATAATTTAAATAACTGATGTTAACAAATTTTGCAAATTGTCAGCTAACCTATCGACTTTACTGGACGCTCATTGACACATTTCAGGAAGTACAATGCCTGGATGAGTGGTCTGAGCCTACCCATGCTGTCTGCACCTATATGGGCTTGGTGGGCGGTGATTGCCCACTGTATGCTTTCTGTAGAGACAGAGGGGTCTGAAACCCTCACATACCACCCACATATGCCCCAAACCCGCTGTGTACTGTTCAAGTGTAGCTAAATGTGTTCTTTCATTTGGGTTTCAAATGACATTTTCATTTTAAATTTAAGTATTGAGCCATAGCCAAATCTGTGCTATCATCTAGGTTTATACGGTCATTATAAAGCCTTGATAAACATCTAGGCATAACATATAGTTGAGTGCAATCTATCTAATCTATCTGTCTATCTCCTCGCAATTCTTCCCATATACGGGACATAAATCTTAGGCAGGGATTTGAGAATGTATTAGGATAGTATCAAAAGAGATGAAAATCACAGCTGTTCCAGCTAAAAGCCCTTCCTGATTTGTTAAACAAACATAAAACTGAGTTGAGAATTTCCCAGATTCACCTGGTTCAGCTGTATACAAAGAGCAGTTAAATTAAATGATCTTTCTCACAAAGGTCAAAAGTTAAGTGTCCCTGGTTACATGAGGCCTCATGCCTAATGGGATGATAATCCAATTCTGCGGCATCTAGAAAGAATCCTTCTCCTAGTTATTAAATATGCATGTCTATCCCAAGCAAAATATATTGGAGCACTGAGAAGTGGAGATAATATACCACACCAGAGTAGAGTTGCAAAAATGTCAACTTGAAACAGAAGAGCAGGGAAGAAAAAACAAACTAAACCTCCCACAGACAGTTCCACAGGGTAAAAAGAATTAGAAAATATTTGCAAAGTCAAATGCTCATAACAAAACCTGAAAGAGAACCATGCTCACACTGAAGTTACATGACTTTTCCCAGGCAATGTTTATTCTAATTTTGATGCAACACTTTAATAATCGCATTAGCTACTGATAAAAGAAAGAACAGGAACTTCATCTTTCAGGGTAGTAACTCCATAGCAGGTTTTGTTTCCACAGACAATCATCCATATAATCTGTAAGATTTTCCTATTTTCAAGCAGATAAAATTGCAAGTGCCAGTTGCAAAAAAAACCCCAAAAGGTCATTGTGGAAATTACAGGTCCTTTAACCAGAAACCTCACAGGCAACCAAGTCCTTTTAGTCCTTCAGAGCTGTTAACTGCCAGAATTGCACAAAGTTAAGACTAGTAAAACTCAAAAGAACTTTTAGGAGTGGATTTCAGTGCTCTTCCACTGTGTCACACTGCTTTCCATCAACAGCTTGGGAAATTCTGAACATGTAAATTAAAGAGGCAGATGTCAGACCCTCTGATTCAAGGCAAGCATGATGGAATGCTAACTGCATTTGAATGGCACTACTTGCTAGGTGTAGGATGTTCTCTGGAAAAGAGTACAGCTTCTCCTAGTAGTTAACCACTTTCTTCATTAGAAACATGGGCCTTACTTGTACTTAGACTGCCATGCTTTGTCTGGGAAGCCACCAGTCTGTTATGCCCTTCTCTACCTGCTCATACAGTGTAATAATACACAGAAACGCTTTTTGTCCTGGGACATCCAATATACCATTATAGCTCAATCATCTTTCTGATATACTGATTTTGTGAAGCTCCACTCAAACATTTTGCCCAGTACTTAACTAATTTGTCGTGTTATTTTTGCACTTAATCTTCTTATTAAAATAGGAACACCAAAGGTGCACACAAATTCCCAGAATAGCCTCAAGATAATGAGCATAAATGTAATATCTCCTCTTTATTGCTCAATGCTACCTGCTTATATAGTAAGGACTTCAGCAGCTACCATAACCACCTGGAGGTCAGTATAAGTGCCTAAACTTTTCCAGAACTGGTGTTTTCCTGAGCACAGTTCCTCTTTCCATACAAATAGAAGGCATTACTCATTCCTGAGTAGCTCTGCATTCAGAGGTTGTACAGCAGGTTGTATTTGAACAGAGAATGCCACTGCTGTATGAACTCTTAAGGCTCCGGCCTTCTGGATGCTCATTCTCCTTCTTCCACCATTCACTGGGCAGCTATAACTCTACATTAAATACTCCCTGTTTCCTGGGAGAAGCAGAAAGAGGGGAAGCAGCTGAGGAGCCAGAGCAACTGAACACAGTTCCCCTCATGTCTGTGCAGAGCTGCCATTGCCAGACCTGTCACGTGTCATTTCCCAACCAGACTGCACAAAGGGCTGAGTGATTGAGCTGCTGCTTGGCAGCACTTCGGAAGGAGAGGTCTGCTCTGGGTCCATTGTGCCCATCGTGCCATCTGAGCAAGGAAGGTGGTTTTGGTGAATTACTTCACAGCTGCCTCACTCCATCCCCTGTCCCTACTAGCAGCTGCTTCCCCACTTTCCTCCCAAGACTCCTTATGTGGCAGAGGCCAGCTGCAAGTTCAACTCTTCCGGGTTCTCCAGGGACAGGGTGAGTGGCAGGACCTTGCTGCCCAGCACTGGTTCTCTTTTGCCACTGGTAACCTTGTGCAAGGCACTGCAGGAAGCCAGGAATGTTCCACAGCCTCTGGAGGGGCACTCCCCTGCAAGTCCCAGCCTTCTGCTCCCCCATGAATGGGCACTTCAGTGACACTCCTCCAGAAAGAATGGGCACCTCAACGAGCAGAGACCAGCAACCAAGTCTCTCCAAATAAGCCAGCTATAGATTAAAACAAATAAAGAAACATCCAAGGATCCAATAAACTCAATCAATGGAGCAGGAAAAATCACCTCTGGATTTTTTTATCATTGTCCTTCCCCAACAGGCAACACAAACACTGCTTGGCTTTGTACCGAGCACCACCCAGCCCAGGGAACTGAGAAGCAAGGAGCAACACAACAGAGATGGTGAGAAGTGTGACCTACAAAGGCACTCAGGACTGTGTGAGGTGGCTGCTGTACCACATTCTGAAGCAACAGGACTGACACAGCACAGTCCTTTCGTAAGGTTAGGTTTGAAGGTGAAGCAGGAGTAGAGCCCAGCTGTAGATTTAACAGCACTAATACATTGCCATTTCAAGATTACCTTCATAATAGAATTTTCATGAGACTCATCAAGTTTCACACATACATTACTTATCACCGTGGTATTTGAGCACCTTACACCAGCTGTTTCATGTGAAACTTGTTGCCATAGACCAAAATCTCAGGTGGTTTTGGATGTATATTAGTAGTTCCTGTTCAGTTTTGGGTCCAACATAGGCTTCCAACAACTAAGACATTTTGAGAAACTTAGACACAGAAGTTCCGCTTTGGACTGATGTTTCTTCCTTTACCAAAAAATCACTTAGATCATTTCCACTGAAGTCACTCTCTATGCATCTGTCTTCTTTATCAGTCTATTCCCAGTGTGTTCCTTGTTGCACGCTGTTTTAATTAGTGTGACACAGTCTTGTATATTCAGCAAAAAACTCAAAATATGACAAATGTGATTAAATGTTTCAGTTTTGAGAACATCAGCTTAGGTAAGCTTTTACACAATAAGGCATTAATAATCTTTTGCATATGATATAAACAATTTTCTGTGATTGATTAACCGTGTGCTGATCTTAACAATGATAGCAATGGATGAAAGCTACTCATGGTGTAGGCAGATATAGTTGGAGAGATATACATTAAAAATTATCATAGAATTAGGAAGCAAATAAATGTCTAAGTCAAATATTTGTTCTTTTATCCTTGGAATCTAATGATTACTAAGTTTAATGGATATTTTACATTTTACTCAGAAACAATCATGTGGTTATTGATAGAAGAAAATAGAGAAGAATTGACTTAAAAATTTGAATAAATCAAGTGTTTTACTAAATTTGTATGCACTGGTATGTATGTGTTTGTGTTGTGCAAACTATGTATTACACTCAAAATGTAAAAGGGGAGGATAAAATACCTCAAGGTCCCAAATGATGCAAGTAAGGCTCTATGTATTAAATGTTAAAATTATCATTATGTGTTAGGCATGTATACACACCACTGCTCTCTACTGGGTTAAGTCAGAAATGCTTATCTTTGACTCTAAATGCCTACACTGCCACTAAGTGAAAATGATTTTTCCTTAGATCACTTGATAAGAATTTGTTTACAGAGGAATGAACAGGTTTTAACACTGATGTTTAGCATAAATTAGGGTGGCCATGTTGTGTAATGTAGTGTCAACAACCCATATGTAGGGCAGTTGCATCTCAATCTCTATTACTATAAATGAGATCTAAAATTATGTTAAGATCTGAACATACTTTTTTGTTTAAACAGTTCCTACTCATTTAAATGGTATCAACTACCCATTCAAACTGCCTGTGTCTTTGTTTCATGCCTCTGGTCCCCATAGGCAGAGCCATCCCAAACACCAAGCAGTTCAAAGAAGCAGATAATTAACTACTGCCTATTGTACAAATTGCACATTTTCAATTAATGTTCTACCTCACAGGCAGGGCAGTTAGTTTTAATCAGTCTCATGACATCAACTACTGTGGTTACTGTTCTCAGATACTAGAAGGCACCTTGATGGTGCCATGCAGGCAGACTGCAGCACACAGCCCCTTCATTTGGTCTCTGCTGCGTGTAGTGCTCCTTCCTGAACATTTGAAAGTAAGAGGTTCGAAGGTGAGGGAATCATTAAAGGTCGTTCTTTTTGGGAGGGGCTGTGCATACAGAGTTCAAATGGTTTTAAGTTCCTATACTCAGTTTTCATAGCTTCAGGCCTAAGCCATGCTATGGAAGATAACAGAGATCAGGTGGACACAAAGGCAGTTAGGAGCCATTTTCCCACTGCATCTGGCTTGCAGCAGGCTCCATCAGCACCACTGCAGCCTGATGTAGTTTAGAGCAGCCTCTGTCTAACTTTGGTGGCCCTACGGCAACTGCAAAATGCCTTTCCTTCTTGGTTGGTTGGTTAGTTGGGGTTTTTTTGTGTTGAACACAGATTAGGTAATCATAAGAGCCAGGTTTAGTTCCTGTAGTTAAGTTGTTTTTTTTTTTTTTTTAAATAACACTAAAAATTTCAACACACAAGTGGATTAAAAACATAAAATGTTTGGATTTGGGGTGGAGGTGGGCGAGGGAAGAGAGAACAGAAAACTCAGGGAGTAGAGCAAAAAAACACACTTCATTTTCACAAATAGGAGAATGACCTTTATAATGCAGTTGGAGCCTTGCTTCTTGTCAGTTATGGGTCAGTGCCCTATTACTGTATTGTCCACACACCATCACTGCAGCAGTGCAGCCGCACCCCTAGAGGGAGGTTGTGTCAACAATTCTATTACAAACCCCTCTTTCCAGAAGGTTAAAACCTGTCCATCAGCAAGGAAATAACTTGATGAAAACAAACCTTGATAAAAATCCATTTGGCCTCTTTCAAATGATTACAGCCTCGTCCCAACATAACAAACACACTGAGTCCAAAGTTGCTGTCATGCAACTTCAGAAGGGTTTTGCATGAACCCCTTGCCTGGCTTGGCTGCACCCATGAGACTTGGGAAAGGAAGGCACTGGAGGAAGTGCCTGGCTTCCTGTAACTCCTCATTAATGCCCTGGGCCCTTCCTGGAAAGGCTGCTGGAAGGTGAGATTTTCCCAGAGGCCCAGTCCTGCACCAAGTCTCAGTCCCTCCTGAGCTGGAGCCCAGAGTCAGAGGATGGGAAATGTTTCATTTCACCACAGACATCTTCAGATGCCTCTTTCTAGTGGAGGTAACTTTTGCTCCTGCAGTGGAAACAGCAGCTTTGGGAAAGCAACAGGGACCTGTTTCAATATAACTCCCATTAGCACAAGGGAAGTGCATCAACCCCTAATTTTAGGTGAAAGCTAAGGTTACAAATATGTATATGTACATATAAAGAATTATACTAAACCTGGATTTGGCTCCATTTGTTTAAAAAAAGCCTATAAACATACACTGAAGCCATACACCAAAAAAAGCTTTTAGAGGACTCAGAGGGGTCTTTCTGTTGTAATAGGTACATTTACTTGGGTTTTCAGTCCAAAAAATCCATTTTATGTGTATATCTGGCTGGGAGATTTACATATCCAGGCAGATTTTTAGGGAGTCAGTCTCTTGTGTGTAAATAAGAGATGTCATTTGTTAAGATCTAATAAAAAAAATCTTTAAATCATGTACTTTAAATTCAAACCTCCCCCTCTAAATTGAAAACAAGTCTGAAACTAGCCAAGTCAGAGAGGCTATTTATTCTATAGTGCAAATGCTCTCACTTTATGGGAATTTTCTCTTTAAGACAGGCAGTTAAAATAAATAAATAAAAGAAAATAAGTGATGGTGTATTAAAGAGTTCAGGAAAAAAAAAAGGGGGTTCAGATGCACTACCCACTATGTCTGCTTTGCTTTTGAGCTATTTTGATCACAAATAAAACCACTTTGGACCAAAACTCTGCATCAAAACAGAGCCAAAATAGTAAAGTCCACAACATGAGTGCATGGAAATGAAGTAAATGAGTTTCTTCATAACACAGAGTTGAAATTGTGGCAGCCTCACAGAGCATTATGGGTCTTTGTGAAATACAAACAAAGTAGAAAATTTCAAGATAAAACTCTGGACTGAAAAATACTGTCAGAAAGAAGGATCAGAGTACACTGTGTGGCTTCTCAGTTTGCCCCCTGAAACACACACAAATTAACCACTGTGTCCTCTGAATCTCAAATTAATTGTCAGCCAGAATAGCAGAGAGTATGTCAGATACTGCAGTTTGGTTCTGCACCTCGATTTCTACATAGGCAGTAGCTAAGCCTAGGACTAATGTCATGATCAGGAAAAGAAAATGCAATTGAGGAGAGGAAAAAATCTCCTTGTGCTCTTCTAATCACTGCCATTCTGGTTGCTTTTCATGAATCCCCAAGACTTTTCTGCAAATACAACATCTGAAGACAGTCAGATCTGCAGGTGTCTAATAGCTACTCCACAGCTCCAAGGATTTTGAATTTTTCCTTTGTTTCTCAACTGTTTTCTTCTAAGTGTCAAAATCTTGAATCCTGGGATTATTCTTTTAACTGATGACATGATCTTTCTCTGCAGATCTGTCCACTTTCAACACAATCGAGAGCTTGTCAAGAACAAGAATCCTTAAACAGTTCTTAAAAAATTAACAAGAAAGATCTGTCAGCTGAGATCCCTTCTGTATGGCAGGGCAGATTAAGGAGACATTACAATTCTATGGATGCTTCTAAAAGCTATGGCCACTGTTGTGTCAGAATCTTTAAGCAACACTAATGTTTGGATCAAATACATGAATACAAGGTGAAGGAATGCAGGCTGATTCAGGAATGCAAGATCCATTAAACTATGCAAGTATGCATGAACTGTAAAAAGTGGATCCCATACATATCAGCTATAGCCCTTAGCTGTTAGCAGGTGTGAATCAGTCAGTTGTACAATTCATTTGTCTACCTAATTGCACTGAAGATAGGCTTTTACTTTGCCTATAACATCACTAATGAGTAGGTTTTCAGTTTGATCTAACTAATTAATTCTTGTTAACTTCCTTTGCATTGCTGTTCTTTTAATTTAACCAGAGACAGCACCAGAGTTGCTACTAGTGTTTAGTCTCAACTAGATTACTCCCATTCATTAAGGTCTGTAATTGTTGGTCATACCCTCACAAATGGTCATTACAACCTCTGGCTTGCATATTGAATAACAGCAATTTCCTGGCTCCAACAGACTCTCATGTGAAGGAGGGGAAAATGCTAATAAAGAAAGAATGAATGATTCTCTGCTTCATTCAGTGCTGTGTAGATTTCCTTTACAGCAGAAATTGTACTGAGGTGGTAAAACGGGTTTCTTGCAGGCCCCCTACCTCCACCCTGAGTGAAAACAATAAGAACCAAGTCAAGCATTCCCTGCTACTGTGATTACAGCATCCGTAAAAGTGATTATATGGCTGCTGTAATCAACTTCAATGAAAGCTGCCTGTTAGAGCTTCAATAATTACTCATTTCTGTTAACAGCTTGCTTTCAGTTTAGTACTTTGAGGCCTAGAAAAAAAAATAGTGTTTTAATAAAAGATCCTGTGAACGCAGTATTTTGGGGGGTAAGAGCTTGTGTGTGGGCAAATTAAAAAAAAAAAAAAAATGCACATACAACTTTTTTGTCCTGTGCTCAATAGCAGCCCCTTTTCATTTAAGCTCAGAATCTATTTAACCAGCAACAAGCACAAGTTCATACAGGGTTCAGTCATGTACTGAATGTTTACTGAAGGAGGCACAATAGTTTAAATAAAGTGGCAGTTTTAAATATTTTACCCATTTCTTTAAACAAATTGCCAATCCTTAAACTCTGTGTTAAACACATTTCAAAAGCAAAATACCACAAAGCTCTCTTTCAATAAAACCACCACTTTTGTCATACTATGCCTCCTTCGTCTTGATGTATTTTATTTCTGCAAAGCTCTGGAGAAGAATGGAGCTTACAGAAGTTAAGGGCTCATTTTTAAAACAAAACAAAAGAACCATTTAGTCTGAGATTAAAACAACACAGGTCACCATTGCCCTCCAATGTTTGATGTTCTGCAGAGCAATGACACAGCTAGGGATAAGGGAGGCAGACTGCAGGGAACTAAAGTTGACAAACACTTTCACCTCAAACTTAAAATCCCAGGCAACCTTTTTTGAAGTTAAAATAAACCTAAAACAACAAAAAGCAGAGAAACCACTCCTCTTGTTTAGATAACTTCATGACTATGCTTTTATTTCTCTTATGTGCCTATACACTTCTCCTTTTGAGACAAAGAAGCCACCAAAAAACCACCAAAGCCACCAAAACCAGAGGTTTTAACATCAGAGTATCCAACAGAAAGCTAAAATAGTTACAAATGCTGTAAGATCTTTTAAGAAACTCAGCAAAGTCTGCATAGGAATAAATGAGGTTGTTTCTTCACCTAGAATCTTTCTCCACTTTGGGAAGGTTTACATTAAGATTTCCTACAACTCAAGGGCCCTGCTTCCTGAAGGACATGCTCTGTTCTGACGAGGGCTTGTTTCTGTCATGGCTGTTTCTATCCCTGTTCGAGTTCTAACAAGTAACACAGGCTGCTGGAGCCAGAGGACATGCTATGAGGAACACACTGCTGCATCCTTTAACAGGACTATGTCTCCTGCAAAGCCTTGCAGCTGATGGCAGCTTTTGTTCGAGCCAGATGAGAGGCTGGGGTGACTTAGTCCCCTCCCAGAAATCCCAGGGGGATGGAGTCAGCCACTGTCACACCTTGTACACAATGCCCAAACACATTTCTTGGTCTGACACATGAATGGGAAGGGAGGCACTTGCTGCTTTAGCACCTGATCAGCAGCATCAAGGAGAGCTTAGCTCTATGAACAATACATACACCCTTTCTTGAAATACACCTTGGCTCAGAAATGCAAAACGTGTTCCCTGTCCTCAGTTTATCTCATAGGTGAAGTAACAGAAAAAAATGTTATTAATGCCTCGAATGCAATACGGTGCACGACATTTACATAGCATCTTTCATCCTGAAGGATTCCACAGCACTTTACAAATTAAATGCTTGTGGAAATTGCTCCCCCATTAGAATGAAGACAATACTGGGGTATAAGTCAGCAGCCAGTCAGACAAATGCTCAGCAGCATCAATTTGGACAAGGACAACAGTTGGAATTATCTACTCATGCAAAGAATGGCATGAGTTATAGAGAACCTAATCTTCCTTGGTATCTGCAATCATTGCTTTATTGTGCATGCACTATTTGGTTGCATCCACAGGAATTTTCATAAACCTTCCACCATTTCTGAGGACAGAGCATTCTCAAAAAGAGGACACTGCTTTCCCTGGTGGTCCATCAGAATGCAATTCTGCTATGAAAGAAGGCACCATGAATGACCTGCGTATCAACCAGCTGCATAGATACAGTTTCAGTGTAGGGCAGCATCATCAGTTGGCATAGTCCAATTTACTTGAAAGGATCTATTCCAAAGTGTATCCTCTGGGGTTTCACTTCATAAAACTATTCCATTTTACAATTTAATTTTCCTTTCCTGAAGGAAGTGTTGACAATGGACATAAAACATGACCATAAACATTAAAAAAGAAGAAAATAAAGTGTTATTTTCCCCGTGAACATCAAAGGATGGATTGCTGGTGTTGCTCTTTTTTTTGTCACCTGTGTGCACAGTGGAGTCATCTTTTGTTTTCCCTACTTCCTTACAAGAAACTTCACTGAGGGCAAGAGGGCAGAGGCTCTCTCTGAACGGACAGAACTCTCCTGAAGTCTGTGGGTGCAAGATGGAAGGACATTCCTCTGCTTTACATTGTGTGCAGCAACCTGACCAGTGCAGATCATTATGCTCTCAGAGGGAGCACATCTGTCACATACCTTCCATCCTCTCCTTTCACTCAGTTTGATTTAGATGTGGCCTGGTTAGACACAAAAGGAATGTGAAAAAGAGGAAACAAAAATTTTCAAGCTACTTGGTAGTATATATTTACCCAAAAAAGGATGAAATCTGATCTGGTTTGGTTTTAACATGTTTGTTTTCTCTGAAAATTAAGATAGGGGTCTGCAAGTCCTCATTCGGAAACTTCCACCACACCGGAACTGTCAATAGATCAATAGCTGCAGGATGAGGAACCTGTGGAAAGCCTTTCACACAGCTTTCTGTTTGTCTAGGCAGCCTCTCCAGTGCAGATCAGTAAGAGTTACCCTGAAATTAGTAGGAACAATTTTTCTTGTCATGTAACTGATCTTAATATATTTTTGCAAGTAATTTAACATGAAATAAAATCATAAAACATTCTTTCATTTTCTATAACCTATCCAGTATGTTATTTCTGTAGGAAAACTAATGAGAACAAATTTTGTATTTCTTTGGCTGTAGGAATGGATATTTTTCTCTGGTCTTCATGCACTAGAACAAAAAAGGTTCAATATAGCCCATAACTGCAAAAGCATCACAATGCAACTTATTATAACCTGTCTCCAGAACTTTGTATTAAGCAGTCTAATGCACAAAATTCTTAAAGCAGCTATTGTGTTATATAGTATAGGAGAATGCTGTAAACAAAATGCTTATACTTGTCAGAATAAACCTGATAAACTTGAAAACAGCAGAACATAAGTTTCCCCGAGCATGGCCACTTTTGCAAACTTCTGTAACAAGATTCAACATTGAACTTTTCACACTGACAAACAGGAAGGTTTGGTACAAAGTATGGGTGAGCTGGCTGGGAATTGTGATTTCTGTTACACAAATAGCTTGTGTCCCACAGGTGCTGAGGTAAAATTAAGTGTTGAAAAAAAAATCCTGAGCCTTGATCTAATTTTCTTTAACATTTGAGAAAGCTATCCCCCCAAAAAAGTTGAAGAAAATAAAGCACAAAACCTTTCTTTTCAGTTGTTCATGACAGGCCACTGTGTCCAGCTCTAGCATCAAGGACAACAGGTATCAAAAGCTGCAATTCTTTTTCTTTTTAGGATGAGAAGTAGAGAAAACACAGAGGTGTTTGTGGAGTCAGCTGAAACTCAAATCTCTCAACCCACCACTAAGGCAGACAAAAAACTCAGGGCATTCTGACGTGCCTACTTCCTTAAGACAGGAGACTGTCTAATTCTTTTTGCTGGAGGAGATGATTAAGGCAAACTTCGTGGTCTTATGTGCAAGAGGTATGCAAAAAGCGCTATCTTTCTCTAGCCCACCTTCTGGCTATTGGATAGAATTACAGACACTAAGATCTTCCCACATATGATTACAGCCCAGTTGTTTTTTAAAGACACCCCCCTAACCCTAAGTGGATAAAATTGCTCTTTTTTTCATAGTCATGGCAATTTCATTGTCTCAATGACCTATATTCTGACAAACAAAGAATTACGTGCCACAGATCTTTGCCTGTGTAGACAATCATTAAAAATGATGTTAATAGAATATTTGATACCTTTGTGAGAGGTGAAGTAGCTCTGAATGACAAGGAGATAATTTCTAGATGCACAGGTTGTCTTACAGTGCAGTTGCCTGTATTACCTTAACTGTAGAATAAAACATGGAACTCCTACATCAGTCCCTTCACCCACTGATTTTAATTGCTCCGCAGTGCTCTCATTTTACAGATGGAGAAACTATATTCAGAAAAGTGAAGCCACATGGTCCAGCTGACATTGCAGAGCAGTCAAGCAGCAAGGAATGGTGCTGTCTCTTGGTTACCAGCCAACTGCATCACTTGGAAGAACTTACTGCAACTGTCCCTTTCACTCCAAACCATTTGTGCTTTGAGAGAGATAAATACTGAATGAAACTACTGCAGTGATCATTTCTTTTACATTCAGCAACAAAAACTGCATAAAGTGCATTTGAAGAGATGTACATACTTGACACAAGCTTCTGTAGTAGACCTCCACCCTATATGGCATGAAGTCCCCCACAGCTAATCCTATATGACTTGCTACACCTTGTTTCACTTCCTCTCTTAATGTACCTACAGCAGCAGCAGCAGCATGACATAATGAAATCTATCAAATATTAATTTTAAATGCTCTCCAATGACCAAAAATGCACTCTGAGATTTATCAGGAGGCACCTATGCTGACGGTAGGACAGAGTCTGGGTACGAGGGCTATTGCTAAGTCGATTAAGTAGGCCCCAAAATAGACACAACTTTCTAATTAAATCAAAGAGCTTGAATCACATCCAGACCCAGCTATGAAGCCAGAGCTGTGCGGGTGGAATGTGTTCAAACTGGCCTATGCTGCCGTGCTGGGCAGAGCACAGCGAGGAACCTGACGAGGGAGTGACAACGTGCAGGACTGCTTGGGGCAGGTGAGCACCATTCAGGCATCTCTTAGCTCAGCACAGAGGGGACAAAAAGTGGAAGAAGTCACTATTGTGGCCAGAAACCACTGGAGTTAAATGGCACATCAATGCCACAAAGCTCTGTGGCAAAAGGTACAGCAGTCTGCTTAAGCAAAGTAAGACACAGTTACTTGTGTACCAGTTAATGGTGCTGCCATGAGCACAGGAGGTAAGCATCCTGCCTTCCTTGGAAGCAGCATTTACCAGTTACAATTGTTAACAAGGGATTCAAAATCTTCAAGCTGATGGCTGATCAGTCACATCGGACACTTGTCCTGTTCACAGTAACAGCTCACAGAAAGCATTCCCTTGCTCTTCTCACACCTTGAAATATAGTTTAAAATTTTACCAGGGAAGATGATATGCATCATTCCTTGCTTTCTTACTGCTCCCATGGAAGCAACCAAAATAGACCACATCTGATTATTTTTTCCCCACAATGTGTCTGGAAATATTCTCCCAGAGAGAAGTGATTAGATGTGACTCCAAATTGGGAAGGTGCAGATTTGCCAGATTACTGACACTATCAAACCAGTCCATGACTCGCCAGAAACACTCCACAGCTTAAAACTCCAATGCCATATATAACAAAAAAAATGGTGAAATGTCAATAAGCTTTCTGCTGCCAGCAGACAGAAATCTCAAGATTTCATTAGTCAGAAGATAGCCTGTGTTTGGTTTGGGGAGATTGTGGAGGCATTTATAGGGTTGGTATATTTATGTGGTAGGGCAGGGGAATTCCCTAACAGGAGAGGTAGAGTGAAATACCCATGTGAGAGCGTGTGTACATACGTACACATGTATATATGCATATAGCTGTCTATAGTGTAAATTGTGTTTAGCACAATAAATAGATAAATATTCAATATACAATAAATATCTTAATAAATTTAGATAAATGTCACATCTTTATAGAAGTGTAAAATAAAAATTTTATTTCTGCCAGTGTCTCTGCTCTAGACAGTATGCCACCTCTGACTTAAGTAAGGAGATAGCAGCACACTAGCAACTATCATCCACCTAACAGCAGGAAGTTCCAGAGGTTCACTGCTTGTCTTACAAGGAATTACCTTTTATTGTAAAATGATCCTTTTGAATTTTATCTGTGCCTCTAGTTGTAGCATTGTGAGAGTTGGTGAACAGCAGTTCAGCTCATCCTCTGCCTTCATGGTTTTGCAAATTTTGTTGATTTCCCTCCCACCTTGATCACTCTTCGTACTCTCCTTCTCCTTGCCAGATTCTGGGAGATGACACCACCAACTCTTCCCCATCCTGAAAAGTCGTGGTTATACCTTATGTTTTGGTTACTATCATTTTACCAGATTTCAATGTGTAAAAGAACATATTTTTTCTGGAATCAGTCTAGATGTATTTGTTCAGTGATGAAAACTACTAAGGGCTTTTTGAAGGTGAGATTTGTGTGTCCACTGGTTCTTTATCTACATGCTAATACTGGTAGAGCAGGTCAGTGTGGCAGCATTTCCCTCTGCAGAAGCCCTGGTGACCCCCAACAGATCATGTTTGATGCCATGTGCTCAGTGGCCTTTCTGAGATGTACTTAGAGCCCATCTCACCAGGACTGCCAGCCAGCAGCACATGCATTTCCCAGGCTCTCTTCTACAGCCGTTTAACTATTGAAACCAAAGCAGAACCACAAACTGCTTGAATTAGTTCCAGGGTTAGGACAATGCTCACATGATCTCAAGCAAGCACCTGCACTGTTAGCAGGGAGACAAAAGGTTGTCAGATGAGCTGAAACAACCCAAGCATAGGCCAAGCCCCACAGAGCACACAGAGCCACTTGACTTGCAAACAGGATCTGCATGTAGGGACAGCAGCACACCACACCCGGACTCTTGTGTGGAACTGAATGCCACACAACAAAGCTGCTCCAGCAGGAATTGGGCTGAGACAAGAGTGCAGCTAAAGGACACAGAACCTTTGCTTTTGTACCAAGAATCATGTGAATGCCTGCTCAGAGCACTGATGCCACAGTCAGGGGCTTCCACAATAATTAAGTCATCTGTGATGTTGACTTTATTAACTGCAAATAAAAACTTACTATAGAGTAGAGCACACCTGACATACTCCTGGAGTTTCTCATTTAAAATCAATGTCAGTGATTGAATAAGAAAATCTTATTTCTCATTCTTCTATTATGAAAAGGAGTCAAACTAAACCTGAACCATGAATTGTTTCAAAATATCTCCCAAAGCTGGAAGTAAACTTACATGGTTATTTTGGAAATGTTGCTGATCCCAGATCTCAAACTAAAACTGCAGCAAAACAAAGACCTTTCTAGCTCAAAACACCAGTTCAGCTGAAAAGCAACATACCTATGGACATTGTGTGCAGCAAGAGGACATCTTGACTTTAAGAGTCCTTTAAAAACCACCATCCTGCCCAATGTATGTCTTCTCCCTCCCTTGTCACATTAAACACCAGCAGATGGTCACAAACTTTCTTCCCTGGAATCAGCTACCCCCAGGGCCTACCTGCTAAGGTGAGATTGAGGTAAATTGCTCCTTGTGATTGCTGCTTCTCATTTGACTGTTGTTCACTAGCCTTAATTTCCTCCAGCAATTCTACTACTATACCTATTGGCAAGAAGATATGTATGTGTGATGGATTTGAGTTTTCACAAGGGAGAGAAAGGAGACTTTACCTGCCAGCAAGCTGACCCTTTCATTATTCTCATTCCTCTGGCTAGTCCTTGGCCCACTCTTATTCCTGGTAACACTTTTTTTCTCACCAGTCACATGGTCCCCCATACTAAATTTCAGGTTTTAGGAAATCCAGTACAGGCCCAGGACTAAAAATGATGCTCCTGGAAAGGGGAAGAGATGAAGTCCCCTTGCTGTAAGGGACTCTGAACTGAACAATAAACTGTTAGTGGCTTGGAATCAGAGCTGAGCTAAAACAGCTTCAGTCACAGCTGGATCTGACCCAGAACAGATTCAAACATACTGGTTCAGTTCCCTGGTTATAAGTAACTTCTTGTAATGATAAGCTGTAATCAGCAATTAGGAAGTGTTCATGGTGAGGTAGTGCCAGAATTCATGTTAGGAAGGTCAGCTGTGGGCCCGGGTCTCATAAAAATTCCAAACTGGAATAATAATCTCTATGCTGAGCAAACATTTCAATATTGACATAGCTAAAGCACAGCTGAGATAGGGAAAAAAGGCAGGAAGCACTTGTCACTTATAGGAAGACAGCGAGGTATACACATTCCTTAACAGAAAGATGTTATAGATGCCACTGGACACCATGCAGCTGTAGAGTCGTTGTATTAATGCCTACCTATATTCACCAGAGTGTATCAAGAGACTTAAGTATTTATGAGCTAAAAACATGAGAGGAAGAAGACGTACCCTGTGTAATTGTGTGGCATGACTGTGCCAGTGTTCCTTATAAGCAGTCTCTTGATGTTCTCAGCTAAGCTCAGGTGAAAGCTACCTAATGAGAGACAGGACAGCTTTAATCTTTCTGGTGTCATCTCTTTGAGAATTTTCTCTGGAGATTTCCCTGTGATAATTTGTGAGCAATTCACCTCACCCTCTGGTTAGATCAGGTTTCCAGATGACCATTAGATGTGTGAAAAGCACATGAAGCTGATGAAAATGTGGCTTACACACTACCCTCCTTTTGGCTGCTGTGTAGCTCAAGTCCAGCACTCCACTGCCCATTTTGTGGACAGACTTCCAGGCTGGAGATTCATATGGGACAAGATCACTCTCAAGAAGATTCTGAACGTGGAAAGACATAAACATGCAGTTTATGTCATGGTGAGGGCTACACACTGGATCTAAAAGGAGTACACAGACATGGCAATGAGTGATAGGACGTGAAAAGGACTTTTAAGAGCTGAATGAGAAAATCAATAATGTCTATCCTGGAGTCATCCTAAGACAAAGTGCATCCTCTTTTCAGCACTGGCTAAGAGCAACATTTTCAGTTCACAGTTGGTGGTTCCCAAGAGTACAGCTGGGATGTTCTAGTTTATATTTGTAAACAACAGTTTAATCACTAGAAAAATTTCTCTGTCTGTAGCTTGGATCACAACCATTCATACCATTAAGAGCTTCTGCAGAATTCTGCAAGAAGTCTTTTGGATTGTGTTTGTTATGTTTTGGTTTATTTGTTATGGGTTTTTGTTAGTTTGGGATTTTTTTGTTTGCTTGTTTTTAAAGTAGTATACCAGTGTGTTATAGTTTTAAACTGACACACTGTTCTTTAAATGAGTTACATAACAGTATTACAAGTTACCACCTGTTTGCAGTGCAGTCCTTGCTTTCCCCACCTAGTTGAATGAGCAGCTCCTTTCTCATTTCAATCTCATTTATCCCTATGTCATTCTCCCAACTGCCAGCTAAAAATTTGTTTAATTTGTTTGCAAGGGACAATGAAGAAGAAGTGAAATAACAATATAAAAAGTAATGGTTTTGTAAACTGGTAATTGTTTCATTCTCTCCAGAGTGATAAAATTGTATAAAAGGAATATGAACAAGCTGAAAAGTAGGGGTATGGCCATTTGAACTTCTTTTTGGTTCATTTCAGAAAGAAAATACTAATAACAATATGTTTGGGTTGAATGGAGTCTCCTTTGATTCATCCTGTTTCTCCAATTTCTCAGGGAGGTAGGATGGTAGAATATATGGAATTAAACTATTGGCCTAAAAATGACAAAGCTCTAAATCTTTGGAGGTGCTGAATACTTAAAACTTGTTATTTCAAGTTCACATGTTGGCTCAGATTGACAAAACATCTATCTTCAGATGGAAACATATTGAGAGAGCACTGCTTTTTCTGCAAGGCCTTCTTGATTCTCAAACACTCTTCTGTCTTGTAGATCTCAGACTTGTTGCTCTTGGGACATGAGCTGAAGTAAACTACTCGCAGAAAATCTTCAGGGAAGAATTGAAGTGAGAGTGATGGTGTGTGCACTATTAATGTTAGGTTGATATAAGAGTGGGAATCATTAAGTCTATCCAGATGCGATGTGTTGCAAATTGAAAAAAATTTTTTTGTTCCTGGGTCTCCAGAAAACACAAGCCCCAAAGATTAGACTTTGAAATGCATCATTTTGTGCTGGGTAGGATTTTCTTAAGCACCTAAGGAAGTTGCCATCCTGACTTCTGTTTCAATTGATGGGACTGAAGCCCTAACATTAAGAGACTTAGCTAATTCACTAAGCATTTGTCTTTTTAACCATCTAAATACTTTAGAGAAGTATTTTGATCTGTGGTTTAATACGTATGATACAGAAATGGAAATTATAAAAATGACTACAGAATAAAAGGTGGCATTCAAACAGCAGCCAGGATTTTTTTCAGGTATGGCTGATAACGTTCAGGGTGGTGGGAAAGTGGAGCTCAAGTCCAAGCAATGGTACAGCCACATATGTCAGAGACTCCCTCTCCGCAGCTGATGCCTTTGTTGTTCTGAATCACTGTCCAAGCAAAAATAACTATCAATTCATAGCAACCAGTAGTAGTTAAAGCAAAATGTTGAAAAAAAAATAAAGTCTCTCTGTTAGCACTTCCAAAAATTTTGACCACATTTTTTGATCTAAACAAATATAGACTGAGCTCACTTCAGCCAGTCTAACTGATATGGAAGACTCTTCCCAAACTCCTGGGAAAGACGTCAGCTCACCCAGTGCAGTGAGGGCCAGAGTGATGCTGATTCTGAACTACTTTATCAGCATTTCATCACAGAACAGGGGAATCTGAGAGGAGCCTCATAACCACAGTCACAGATTTGGCCAGCCTCAGGGTGTATGTAGATAGCCAGGCAATCTCAACCTGTACCCAAGACAAGGTGAAAGGAACATCAGCACGTTAAAGTGACTGAACCTCAGCCAGCTCACTTCCATTCAACCCACTCAGGCGTTTTCTCAGGATGAAACAGTAACACTATCATCATCATTTTTTGACCAAGCCACATAGATAATGTCAAGAATTCTTAAATGACTACTGCTGTGGCATCCTAGATAATTGCTACAGATGCAGGAGATAATAACAATCTCCAGCTGCCTGTACCATTGCAATTAAAATTCTAGTAATCTCTGGTGTAAGTTTGTAGGAGCTGCATGACAGCAGAAAAGTCAAACTTTTTCAGTACTAAATAATTACATCATCATGCACATAGAGCCTAAAATAGAACTAACCTCCTTCAATGCCTAACATATTTCTTATTTTGGTAAGTTATGGGAAAACAAATCAAAATTTTACTTTAAGAAGGTGAAAAAAAAAAATGTTCTCAAAGGAGTTTACTATTACAACATACTATACTTTACTTTTTTGCAGTGAGTTAATTTAAATAACATGTAAAAGACATGCCAAGTATTTAATACTGATTTAAGCTCATGCAGATTTCTGGAAGTGTCACTGTGACCATTGTGTTTTGATAACCTTCACATAGCTAAAAAAATGACTCTAATGAAAAGGTTTGCATTTCCTTAACCTAATCAATTGTTCAGCTTATGTAGCTTATTAATCTAGTAAGAATCTTGATCTCAATGTAGGAAGGTATGTGCAGGGTCTATGTTCAGAGAAACCAATCACTTATGCACAAACTGTTGATCCTTTTGGTTCCAGTTATAGCTGTAATTCATTTGTCCCACTGAACTTGGTTTAACAAGCTTGAATAATAAAGATTCAGCTTCAGCTCCTCAATCATACCAATGTATTTCTTGATTCAGTATCTTTTAAATTAATTCAGAAACTTCCACAGTTCCAAGAGAAAATTATTATCTTATCATCCTCTTGATTTTTTGATACAGTGAATAATGGAGCTATTAAAAATGAGTAAGATCAGAAAACTTAATTTAATTGATTAGTCGGTTCTGTGAAATCAACTTATTTGTGTAAAGGCTATGAAAAACTGAAACAAAAGCTATTTTTTTCTTGCACCTCTATATTAGATAAATAGAGTAATAAAATATCAGTTTAACAGTAGTCTTCATTCAGTTTTCTTTAAAATCAGACAGACGTAACCTTGTTCTATAGATTTTTCACCAAACTTATGTCCATTTGAAAGAGAAAGGGTTATCCATCCAGAGTAGGGAACACATAACAAAATGACTTCTTGTATCTAGGAACAGTGTAATTTGCTAGAAATGCAAATATTCCTTATAAGAACA
This sequence comes from Polioptila caerulea, assembly GCA_013397295.1. Taxonomy (NCBI): domain Eukaryota; kingdom Metazoa; phylum Chordata; class Aves; order Passeriformes; family Certhiidae; genus Polioptila; species Polioptila caerulea. Next base: position 804,179 of record VYXF01012266.1, read on the forward strand.
TATAAGATTCCTTTCTTGGAGAACCTGCTCTTTTTACCAGCAGAACCAGTGGCAGAACTGGGATAGGGGCACTTCTTAATCTTCAGCATCTGTGCATCCACAGCTGCTTGCATTTCATATAGAGCTACCAGTACTGTGAGCACTGTGTGCCATGGACTCAATGGCCATCCTTTCAGACCTCCATTGCCAAAAATAGCCTGCAACTTTTAGAATAACTTCTACAATTAATGAATGCTTACTATTCAGGGGGAACCAAACACAAGGACTGTTAACCTGTTACAACACTCAATTGCCTTGACTATTAAAAACTTAAATTTTCTTGAATCTCATACTTTATTTTGCTTCTTTTTTAGAGCTTCTTCATAAAATTCCTTTCCCAATGATAGATACTTACAGTCTGTTATCAAACGCTCCTTATCCTCTTTACATGCTTGTCAAATATGGGCTATATAAGGAACTGGATTTCTCTTCATATTCATCATTTTTTTGAGCCCAGGAATGAGCCCAGGTCTTCTTCAGCAAAACTGACACTCCTCATTAGCAATTCATCAACAGCAAACTCTGCCATGCTCTTAAACTCTTCTCCAATGCTTTGGAAAACTGTTGGTCCATTTGCCCCCTATTTTATAGCTTATTTTAACAAAACACCTCAAATTGCATTTGACTGCTCTTTGCCTTTGTTTTGATCTTCACCAAAGTCCATAGGCCTTGAAAATAAGAGAAAACAGCGAAGTAATCTGGTCAGAATAATGTGTGATTTCGGGAAAGACCATTAAAACTCGTAACTTTGAGCAATTCAGCAAAATTCTATGTCTGTGAGTCATCAGATCAATTCCATAATACAAATACAAATAAGAGGAAGACAATAAGCTAAAAACATTCACTAAATATACTGATTTATACCACCCAGAAAGCTGCCAAATGTTAGATTCCAGCTGAATATAGTTCAGCTATTTCCCTGAATTCTAGTCAATGTAATTATGGGTTTTTATTAGAGGATTCACATATTGCCTTTATAGCTTCAACATCTATTTCAGCTTCAGCTATAATTCACAAAAGCACATTCCCATTCCTTAAAATGCACTGCATGAGGCACATTCTGGGTCAGAGTCAACTCTCACACAAGTAAATCTGGATTAACAAAATCCACAGAGGCTAATGTACTGGTACTAGCACAAAGCAAACAGTAAAAATGGACTCACATCCACATATTTTAAAAGGAAAGAGCTCCACCTTATCAAGCTATACAAAATCCTTGAATCTGAGAGAGAAGAATGCAGAAAATTAAAATAAAAAATTAATGCCCCCCTTAGGAGATAAAACTGGTAATGACTTAAAAGTGACTTAATTGTTCTATTTTCCTTATAGCAGTTTCCCATGGAAGGGAAAAAGAAGCAGAAGGCTGAAGTTTAGCAGTTTCTTCACTGTGCTGCAGTCTCAAAGAGTCTGATATGACAATTCTGTACTCAGTTGTTTGAACAACTTAAAATGCATGCTGGGCAGCTTAAGGAAGGAACTCAACACAGCTTGTTCATTCAATGGGAAAAATGAATTAGGAATACAGCCTGGGACACATGTTAACAAAAAGCCCACCTATATAATGACATCACACTAAGCAGCAGGAGAAGTATAGGCAGAAACTGAAGGAAGAGACATTGTTCAAAATTGAAGTACCCCAGTACTAGGGATTGCCTGGAATTGATTACCCACTGAAATTTAAAATGAGATTCAGCCAAACTGAATTCCTAATGCCTTCACTCTCAGAGTATGGATGTTTCAGCATCTGTGGGTGCAAGGAAAGGAGAGAAGACTTTTTGGCTCCCCCTGAATGTTGGGCTGGCACATGCACTTATCACCTGGTGCAGTCCCAGGGCTGCATGGCCTGCACTGCCCCCATTAACATCAGCCTGCACCTATTGCTGCTGTCCACACTCTGGAAAAAGCATTAATATCCCTACCAAGGAAACAATTTACACTTGCTCTTTTGCAAGCATAAGTACTCACACAAGCTTTGATTTACCACTGGCATTTATCCCTTTACTCACAGGCCCTTGTGTAGTATGTGGATATTGTCAACAATATCATCCATGCCACATTGATATTCTTAATAGTAAGCACCCCTGTACTGAATTACATAGCAAATGTACTCAACAGGGCATTGTGTGACTCAGAGCATATCCAGAAAATCTGAACAGTCCACCGAAATCATGAAACAATAAGTGGATGGCTTTCAAAGTTGTTCATGTTACAAACAGATTGCTTATATCCATGACCCTATTTAGACACTTAAGTTCAAAGACTTTGGCCTCATTTTATGTGAAGCTGACCTCCACAACATTCAGACTACAGCATGGTAACTAGAAAGAAATGTGGGGATCATAAATGCACAAACTGTTTAGTACACTGCACAAAGTATCTTTGCTGTCATGCACAATAGCTTAGCAGAAAATAATCAGAAAGTTTTGTTCTAAGCTGAGTTACTACCACCCTGCCTTCGTCTGCTGGAAATGTAATTGTAACTGCACAAAAATAGAACAGGTTCCACTAAGATGTGAACAAAGCTGAGCCTTTAACTGGAGAGGGAAGAGAGCAGCTACCACATGTACAGGCTACATGGGACAGGAAGAAGCTGCTGAAGCAAGCAATCTTACAAGTTAGGTGAAAATTCAACTGTTGCAATTAGAATGGCTGAGAAAATATGTCACTGTTTAAATTATCTGGTCCTGCCTCAGTGACAGACCATTTCATACAATAATGGCCACACTATGCAGTAACAGACTTGTATTTCTGAGCTGTATTTTGGGAAGGAGCCAATTAATGAAACAGGGACAAAGGAATGGCAACATCAGAAAAAGCAGGCTCCAGCTGGCCCAGGAGTCCCCTCCAGTGTGGGTTGGTACCAGCTACCCCACAGAAAGCTGCCAGATGCCCTAAAGCAGCAATGGAAGGCCTTCTGAAACAGGAAGTTTCTCTTAACTTCTAGCAATGTTATTGGTTTTAACTGTGCATGTTCTTGCTGCCCTGCACTCATGTCTAAATTCTTTTGAAACCCATTACCATCTTCAGTTATGTTACCTTGTTACAGTGAGGGCCACAAATAATTTAGGCACTGGAAAAAAATTTCTTTTGCAAAGTTTCATTTCTGTCTTTCAGTTTCACAGAAAACTCTCATCACCACCTAATATTTATTAAGAGTTTGCAGTTTAAAAAAACCTTTGTGATTCATTCTGTCTCTTGGTCACAGGCTTCTGAAAAATACTGTTAACCAATTAAGTGGAAGAGGTAAAGATGGTGGCACCACTGCTGAGTTCAGGGGTTTTTTTAAGAGTCTGTCTACAGTTCAGATGAAGGCACAATCCATAAAATTCCTCCCTATAATTTCTGTCTAGTCCCATGGTCATGTCCAAGGAGTTGGGATCCCAGACAACAAAGGGTTTATACTACTCTTAGTAGTAATGTGAACCCTCCATACCATTTCCAAAGAGTACAAGGTCAGAAATTCAGAAATTCAGAAATTAGGATGGCAGG